>CM055265.1:6469954-6819704 GCA_029237695.1 Conchocele bisecta | reverse complement strand
TGTCGAGCAAATTCTGAAGGTAATTTCCCAACAAAGCAACAAGTGTGCTTGATATGTCATTAAGTTGGCGTTGTGATAAGCGACACTGACTTGGACCTTGTTTTAGGAAATGCAAGAGTCGTTTTACAGTGCCAAGACACACCAGGTGCATATAGTCCAAACACACTTCTTTAACACATTTTATAGCTGAATTTTGTAATGGAGAAACACCAACCTGATGATCAGTATACGCTCTATTTGAAAATAATTAATCTGTCCGCAACTGAGAATCTCCCAAAAGAACAACTCTATTAGATTTATAGTCACCTCGAATAGTACACCTTTCACATGCATAGTAACCTGTGTGTCCCTTGATACATTTAAGAAACGCTCTAGCAGGAGCATCACATATAAAAGCTTTGATCTTTACACTCAATGTTTTTTGTTCAAAGACAATGCCATTCTGTCTAATTTCCTCATACTCTGTCAAGAACTCTTGAAGAAAGTCTGTTACAGAATTTGGTTTGTGATCTCCGTAGAAAAGGGCAACCAGGAATGGATTACAATCATCAAAACAACAGAGTATCGGCCAAAACTGAGTCCCAGAAGATTTAAAAACTGGTACACCGTCAATATTTACCAATAACTCAATACGATTAAGTTTCTGAATATACTCTTCACTTGCAGATGACAACTCTTTAGTTATAGATGTTTTCAATCCTAAGTAAGCATATGTTCCTCCACATTTGTCCTCAGTTGGAACAACTCTTGGTGTCTGCAGCAGAGTTCTGGAATCTTTTGGCAGGTCAAGTCCCTGTCTTCTCAAAATATCCAGCAATGAATCTACACCAGCTCGACGACACTGATTCTCTGTTATCCACGAAGCGAGTTCTTCTCTGACTGACGGTTGTTCTTCTACCAAATCCTGTTCGATGGAAACGTCTGAATCCGATGAAAGAACACTCTCTTCAAATCCAAAGTCAGATTCACTTTCATTATCTGTTAATGCAGGACTAGATTCATCATAGTTACTGGCTTCACTTGCAACTGTCAATGGTTCAGTATCTTCATCATTATCACTGCTACTTTCTTGCGAGTAAGCGATGGCGTCGGCTCTCAACTTTCTCCAGCGCCTCAGATAAGACATTTCATTGTCTATAATTACAAAATTATCATGGATGCACATAAAAATCTATCTAACCATGCAATTGTTAATATAATATTAACTAGAAAAGCTTGGTTGAGGACAACCGCATGTGTATCCCCGGCAACCCCCAACAGTAATCCAAAAGTCTTCATAACAGTTTTGGTATTACTGTAATGATCGACCTCTATGAACTTGTATCCATAAACTAATAGTGATGACAATAATTTTCTACAAATAGTAATGACCTTGATGCAACGCAAGTGAAACACAAATTTGTTCGACCTACATGTATAGTCCTACCAAACCCAAATATGAAGTTTCATTAAAATCGGTTAATAAACGAAGTCCCTACAGTGATGACAAAGATTTTCTATAAATAGTAACAGTGACCTTGAGGTGACGTATGTGAAACGCGAACTCGTTCGAACTATAGTCATGTCTAACCAAATATGAAGATTCAATAAAATAGGTTAATAAACGAAGTCCCTACAGTGATGACAAAGATTTTCTATAAATAGTAACAGTGACCTTGAGATTACGTATGTGAAACGCGAACTCGTTTGAACTATAGTCATGTCTAACCAAATATGAAGAACACTGGTAGATCTAGATTAGAATGCCATGTCTATATATCTCAGTATATAGACTGGAATCGGTCCTATTCACTAGTGTATCGGTTTTCATTTCATGCTGTTTACCATCCGTTTCGAACAGTATTCCCAAGTGTCACCGAGGTAAGTCGACCAATGAAAATGGATAGGTCATAAACCGGAAGCACGAGGTATTTATTTCCACAAATCACGCTTACCAGATTACATCATATCGCTAAAAATAGTATCGACGTAATCAAATTATTCGTTACGGAAAATTTCCAAGATCGCGTCATGTTGATCTGGAGATATAGGTCAACGGTTTTAGACTGTTTAGAATCGCAACAAGTTGTTTCTTTTACTAGGTAGGTCACATATTTGAACGATTTATTGGTAAATAATGTGTTTATTAATGGTCATCGCAGTTTCAAAGTGATTGGACTTAATTGTATTTAAATCACAAAATCCAGATTGCGTTTTTCGCAGTCTGACCGGACCGATACATAGCCCTATGGGGTCGATCTATGGCTGTAATGGTAGTGAAAGCCAGATTTCTATGTCTATGGTAGATCTTGATCAGATGGCTCTAGAAGCCAACTGAACAAGATCCACCCGCTAACAAAGGTGAATAAAACCATGGTAAAGACTTCAGGGTCCGAGCAAATACTTATAACATTGGTTTGGTCATTTCGTACCCACTTTTTGGTCATCTCGTACCCATAGTAATTTTTTTTTTCTTTCTTTAATTTAATTTTATTCCAGGTACTGTTCTATTATTTATTAATGTCATATTAAGTCTTAATTAAGTATGCATACAATCAAGTGGTAAGAAAGAACTAGTATATTCGATGATTGGATGGAATGTGCAGTGGGATTAACCCAGTTTGGTCAGGATGTTGTCATAATGATTTCCTGTCCCCCGGATATGATCAAGACAAACAAACAAACAGTTAATTAGCTGTGTCAAGTTCCAATACACGCAGGGCACGAAAATTCCACTCGTCCGCTCGTATTGACGAGTGACATTTCCGCTCGGGCGAGTAGAAAATCCATGTCGGTCGTCCGACCGGACGAGTGACAATTTCCAGTCTTGGCTAACAACAATAATCTCCATCTGTCACATAATGTGGTTCAACTATGTCATGTAGTAACGATAGTAACATTACCAAATGGTCTGTGAAGTCGTGTTTACGTTGTTCAAAGCAAATGACGTTTTATATTCTAAGGGAGATCACTAACAGTACTAGCTCTGTATGTGTCTATTCTAACGGACACGTCGATGTTGGGGCTAATTTGGTAGCTGGCCGACAAACAGGTTTGAAGTTTACATTGATTATAAACAACTGCGGGGAGAATGATAAATAATATAACGCATACTATTTTACTATTATTACGGATCTGATTTAGTAGAAAGTACTGACAATTGTCCGGAAATCGTTTCGAAAATCAGGTCGGAAATTAGCGCTTTGTGACGAGTTGAGATCGGGCCGAGTTACATTTCTTAAGTTGTGCATGTCGTGTCGTAATAAATGTAAACCCCGCATTGTCGGAGTCGAGTTATTCGATAATATTCGTGTGTTTCCGTATGAGGCCGTATAATAGACAATGCGAGTATGAAATATCCCGAAAGTTGCCGAATATTAATGTACGTCGTCTGCAAAAAATAAACAAACATGGCCGTTAGTCCATGATGGTCACAAGAGTATGATATTATAGGCCTATTTACTTGTTCTGTATATATGTTGAAGCAATATATATATATTATAACACATATGCAGGACTAGTGATACTTGGCACAGGACGAGTGGAGATTTTTTGGTACTCGTCCTGCGGGACGAGTGAGAAAATTGAAAATGTTTTCGTCCCCTGACACGTACTATCTGTATGGGTTATGATAAATAATAAAGAATTTAATTAGGGAAACACCATGTTTTATTGACTCTTTTATGAAATTATTTCATGCAAATAGATGATTTAATACTAGAAATGTAAACACATAATGTAATACTAGCTTAACCCTAACAGACCGGGGAAAGAAAATTGTCGTCGCTTGTCATCATTTGTATCGTATTTGTTACTGAAAACCATGTTTTGACATCACACGAGAATCGTCTTTGATGAAGAAGATTTACAAGAGCTGTCAAAATATGTCTTTGTTATGAAATATTGATAAAAAAAACCCATCAAACAACAAATTTTAATTTAACGTAGTCAGTGTTAATGACTGAGTTACTGACAATCTTAAACAATGAAGACCCTAATCAGACTTTTCGCCGATATTTGAGGCACGTCGTAGCCATGAATAAAACATACAATTCGAAATAGCACAAACAACGTAGACTCTAATCAGACTGTAAGTCCTGTTACGCTCCATTAAGAAGTAATAAGCTTTAATATAGCTAATCCTATTACTTTGGGGCAGAGCTAAGTGACTCTGGTGCGGTATGGACCTGGCACCAGGTCAGGATATTCTAATTTCAGGACTGAATATATAGTTATGTAAATATTGAGTTCTAATTTCGGGAATTTCCCTCATTGTAGACAGGTTGAATACGGGAAAATCCATCCCGTTGGCCCGGCCTTAAATGACCTTAGCTGTTGATAGGCCGTTAAACACCGATAATCAATCAATCAATCAATCTAATCAGACTGTGTTTGCCGATATATCTTCTCATACGAGACACGCCATGTAATATTGTACCTTCATAATTTCACAAAGTTTACCAAATAGATATGTGTGTGCTCTGAAATGTGAGTACTAACTCACATGGCGGATATCGTTCAATGTTTTTTATTATAAGATATAAACACTGGGTATAATATTAACGATAGGCCCTGATATAGACCTGCTAGCTTGTTAAAAACTAACGCTTTTTTTTTCAATCAGACATTTTTCAGTCATTTATGGACAAGCCCGGGTTCCTATTCTTCCTTCGTAGATGACCATTGTAAAATTTACAATGGTCGATTATGAGCCGAATACGGCATGTACTGTCTGATTTTCGCCATGGAAAGTATGTTTGTATGATAAATAACAAATATCTGTTAAAATAAAGTCGTTATCGGTCGATTAATCGTGTTTATTTCCTTTTTATATATTTTCTGAAGCGATTGCAAACTTTTCCGTTCAAATTGTTGACACTCGCGAGTCACGTGTAATTCTCCGTAAATTCTCCGTAAATTCTCCGATTATTTTCCGTAAGCCGATTACAGTTACTGTTCTTGAAACACCGTGTTTCAGTATGTTATACGCTCTCCGATTTTGGAGGATAATAAATAATTATTAATTCAGGCGATTGGTCAAATGTTTTCGGCAGTAGTCGACAGTAGTCGGAAGTCGTCCGTAACACATGCGAATAACAATGATGTTAAGTTTATCGAGTTTTCGTTAAATAACCGTGTAAAACACGATAAATAACCCATATTTTAGCTGAATAAGTATGTAGAAAATACTTTATTAATCTTCCAGGTATCAATACTTCCGAAAATATTACTTTACTGTCTCTTTTTGGTTTCGACGAAGAAATCAGGCGGATCGGGTTCGTCTCAGAAAGGTCAAATGTCAGAATAGAAAAAAACTTTCTGAAACGAACTAGTTAGTCTAGCCCTGATATAGATAACAAAAAAAAGCAAAATCCTTAAACTTTGTGCAAAGTGTAGACCACGCGACACGAGAAAATGGCACTTATTGATTTCCCCGGATCCTGAACATGCAAATTCGCTGCCGATGTCTCTCAGAAAGTTTGGACTGGGTACGATATGACACCTTACATATAACCTGTACATCAACTTTTGGCAATTCCTTACCCAAAACCAATCGATGTACTATTTCATTATATGAAAATGACATTAAGATCAAATTTCAAGTCTAAATATGCATAAAAAGTAATATATTTTACCCCACCTTATATATATTTTTTTTGGACTGGGTATGAGATGACTTAATTTTTCGCGATGACCAAACCGGGTACGACATGGACTGGGTACGACATTGTTCTGAGTACATAACTCTAATTACATTTCATTACATTGCACTACGTAAGAGTTATGACGTAGTTCTATTTGTAAATGTGCGTTTTAACGCAAATCGAAATAATGGTGATTTTTATACGTATGATGCTCAAATTACATGTACATAGTGAAGTATGTTATACTTTATAAACCATATATGCATGTGACACAAGTAATACTTCATAAAAATGGTTCTACACAGCAATTTCATGGATAAACTGAGATGTTTACTCTGGATCGCCAGTTCTTCTTACATTGCCCGGTGTCAGTATAGTTTCCTTCCTGCTGATCTATATATAACTTCAAGGGCGTTTCGGACCGTAACAGATTCGTTATTTATGTTTGATTTGTTTGTCCCCAGTTTAAACTTAATGATATATTAACAGTGAGCATGCGAAAGGTTCATATATCATATGTGATACAGAACTTTTGCGTATATGTTGATTACGCATAGTAAAAAATGGCAAGGATGTCCCGAAACGATTTTGGTCCGAGCTTGCTAGCGTCCGAATCGTTAAAATACTATAAATTACTGATTGAGACCTTGGTATGTCAAAAAAAATAGAACAAAAAAAAAACACGTACCACTTATATTTTCAATGCATTTTAAATCTTAATTACATACTTGTAATGTTATTAAATGTAGTGATTAACATTTATATATAGTTTACTTATTATACCCCCACAAACAAAGTTTGAGGGGGTATATAGGAGTCAGCTTTGTCGGTCGGTCGGTCTGTTGGAAATTCCCTTCCGCTCTATATCTTCTACACCGATGCATGGATTATCAAATGGCTTGGCAAAAATGTTTCTCATGATGAGAAGGTGTGTCGCGATCAATAACCACGCACCTACGTCCAAGGTCAAGGTCACAGTTGAAGGTCAAAGGTCAAACCTATTGAAATTCCCTTCCGCTCTATATCTTCTACACCGATGCATGGATTATCAAATGCCTTGGCACAAATGTTTCTCAGGATGAGAAGGTGTGTCGCGGTCAATAACCACGTACCTACGTCCAAGGTCAAGGTCACAGTTGAAGGTCAAAGGTCAAACCCATTGAAATTCCCTTCCGCTCTATATCTTCTACACCGATGCATGGATTATCACACTATGCCCAGGGTCAAGGTCACAGACTTGATGCGTTTGAAACCTTAACGCTCGGTTAAATGGCTTATAATCAAAAATGCCTCGCTTTCTTTGGCTGCCAGTGGGGGTATTCGTGTGCCGACAGGCCACATTTCTAGTTTTATTTTAAATGAGAATAATACATGAACTAATGTAGTTTTACACCGAATATAGCACTCATCAACGCATTATAATTTGAAGAGTTGCCCGTGCAATCATTCGTATTATAAGAAGACACATACAAATCAGCAGAAACAACAACAACAATGGATGTAAACAACATTTTTGACATTGTTAAAACAAAGTTCAATTTTACATTGGTAGTCTAAAAGTTGAACAAGAAAGGGGTTTACGGAAGTTGTTGGCCGCGAAGAACGTGTGCTGCGCGTTCTGCCAACATTATATGGAGTGTGAAAAAGTGCTATTTTATTTGCCACCACTATGTTGAATGAGATACACGGGGTCGACACTTACAAAACAATAGTTCTGTCGCCATTGAGGACTTTAATGGCCCAACAATCAGATTCCTTAAATAAAATGGGAGTGGCCAGTGCCATTTTGTGCTCCAACAGAGAAATGTCTGCTGAAAACTATGAAGGTATTATTTTCATACACCACATGTAAATTTATCACATGTTACTACATGAATAGTTACATACGACATTGACACACTGTTTTTCTATGTGCATACTGTGGCCGAAATTTTAGGGAGGATACTATATAGACAAGGGACAAGTGTAGTGAGTATGCACCACAGACCAGAGTGCATGATGTACTGCATAGTGAGTAGACCGGGCCGTGCTACACTGCATATGTCACGGTATGAATCTAGTAACTCGGGAGAGAAGATGTGTGTCTGTGCTAGGTTAGCTCAGTCAGTGTAGCGACCGCGTTGTAAGCGACAGGTGCCGGGTGCGAGTCCCGGGTCGGGTGCATATTTTCTCTTCCAGTCTACTTGTCACACATGTTATAAAGGCAGTTTCAATAATTTACCCTCGTAACAGTAAACTCTGTAGTTGTAGCAACTCTTCCCATTTTTGCTACAACCTAGGGCGGAGGTGACGTGGCCGTCCTCTTCTTCACTGCTGCATCTATGCGTACTGATGATGCACATTGTTTCTTTTTTATATATTTTGTTAGCTCAATTTCTGCTTGCGACAAGGATTTTTTTAATCTATAAATTTTTGAAACTTTTCTGAAACAAGGTGTATAAAATCATTGTTACTTTGAATATGTTGAATGTGGTCTATATAGGTAAGAGCTTCAGAAATGTTAACACCTGCTCTAATGGTGGCCGTCAATTTTCTCTTTGTTTCCCCTTTTTTACAACTATTGAATATTACAGAACACGAAACACAAGACAAGTTTATGTCGCCATTTTTAACACGTAGCACGGGAAGTGAAAGGGCTACAATTATGTATAGACTTCGGGAAGATAAATATGTCAATACAGATAGGGTAACGTCCAGAATTATGTCCCATTTCCCATCCAGTTCATTGACATTGACGCATATTCATATTTATCAATAAAAACATATTTTAAAAGTGTATACACTGAGTTATTTGATTGCTTAAAACTTATTAACATGCGGCATATTAAATACAAATTCAACATGTCGCCAGAATATGTGGGTGTGAGTGGAGAAATGGGGATGATGGTATTTGCCACCATTGTAGATCGACATGTGACTTTGTACGTTTGGACATCTGCGTAATCTCATGAAATATATTGATATATATTGACAGGAAATGTAATATAATTATTTTCCGTAAATGACGACAGAAGTTGAAAAAAATGTCATCTTACTTTACTGAAGAAAAGTATTGTAGATGTAGATATAAATTTTGTAAATGTATTTATTGAAATTACGCAGATCTATGTCCGAAAGTTCAAAATCCCATGGCGTTTATCATTTGACGGACACCTGTGATTTGACGATGCGATCTCTATACAAAAGTCGCTATCACGTTACGCGCGAGCCGTCTCGGGCCTCAAAACTGTGACCCCGATAATTATAAATAGATGTCACGTGCTAGTCATGTGTGATCCATCTCCCGCCATATTGAAGATGCTCTGTTTACTTTCTGCTTCGTGTGAGAGTGACCTTAGAATTTTGCTAATCAACAATTCATCAGGTGAGTTTGTGATAATATGTTTGTGTCATATTGGAATATAGTCTATCAATAACAATATAGCGAAGTATGAATGTCAACGCACTGCAGGTTTTTTCTATATTTTAGTGCGCGAATTGTAAATGCTATTGCGCACATTTTTACTATGCAGCGTGGTGTAGCGAATAGGACAACCTGTTGCCTATAAAGCGGAATATGTGCAGTTAGGTACGACATGGACTGGGTACGAGATGACCCGGAACCAGAGCTGCCATCCCCATGTCGGTCACATGAGGAACATGGAGAAAAAGGCGCTATTTTCAGGAACGCCACATATGTTTTCCGGAACACAAATCAGTACTCACTTATATGCATCAAGTAAATTTTTTAGAGCCTTGGCCCTCGTCTCGGCCACCATGACCAACCGAAAAATCACAATTACACTGCTTGCAAGACGCAAATTCATCACCGCGCTTTGACAGGACCAAATGGGGCCATGTCTCACTGTAATCAGTGATGAACATGTATTCTCCTAACTTCTTTCGATAAAAAATACCCAAATTCGTTGGCTGCACGCTTTGGAGCCGACATTTTAAATTTTTATGAATTTTTACGTGATAAATAAATCAATATCGTTGAGCGCTTGAAACTACTATTACTACACAAGAATTGAAATGGTAAGCGCCTAGGCGAGTTTGATTACGGGTAATAAAAAAATAGAATTTATTGGCAGAATTGTGAAACGATATTATTATTTCCAGATATTTCCGCGCTGATTTTTTTAAAAATCGTACTTTTTAATTGTTGTCCGTACTTCCGTATTTCTAACATATTTTCCGGAACAAATACGGAAAAATCGTAACAGTTGGCAGCTCTGCGGAACCCGTTGATATGCCAGGCGCGAAAACACATGACAGCTGTGACTGCAAAGGTAACACACAACTCACGCTAGATTCACTGCGAAATATCACTGATGATACTATCAGGCAGAAACGCCGAACAGATGTAATTAAATGTGTTACATTTATAATGTTTTTACTTACACTGTGGGCGACTAAATCGGGAGAATTTAAAACTGAAAAATGAACAACTTTAATGGCGCGCAAACGGCCGGAAGTCACGTGGTATTATAAAATGTACTGATTTTTTGGTTAATCACATGTTTATTTTGGTAGTTAGAAATAATAAGACCTCACAGCACAGCAAATAAAAAATAACAGTCGTTATCAAAATTAAAGTGATAAAATTGATAAATATCCACAGCGCCACCTACAAAACACGTGCGCGGAAAAGAAGGGAGGTAACTCTACTTAGTCTGCGAAACAATCTCGCGGGCATCCGAAAAGGGTCGAAATTTCCCGGCATTGGTGCGATGAGTCTATACACTTGAAATACACTTGTCGGGCTGTTTCAGATTAGTTTTTGTCCCCTTAATTTTGCTATATACTATTCTGAAAGATTCCAGAAAATAAAGTGAAAACATATAGCTCGATCAACACTGTTAAAACAGCTCAGTTGTACGATGTTGTTTTGACGTCAGATCCCGACGTAAATACAACGTTTGGTGCGGTGGATTGATACGTACTTGTCGAAATGCTTCAAATTAGTTTTAATCCCTTGCTACTATATACTATTCTGAAAGATTCCAGT
This sequence comes from Conchocele bisecta, assembly GCA_029237695.1. NCBI lineage: Eukaryota > Metazoa > Mollusca > Bivalvia > Lucinida > Thyasiridae > Conchocele > Conchocele bisecta. The sequence goes on along the minus strand of CM055265.1, from coordinate 6,809,090 downwards.
AAATAAAATGAAAAAATATCTCAACACTGTGGAAACAGGTCAGTTGTACGACGTTGTTTTGACGTCAAATCCCGACGTAAATACAACGGTGTAGTATTGACGCCGCATATACGTTGTATTTTGGTTGGCGACGTCGCGACGTGAATCCAACCAATATCCAACGTCAATCTGACGCCGTGTGCCCACTGGGTATAAACGTTGAGCAAACCTTTATACATTTCAACACATTTTGGTACATGACTTAATAATATCACAGTTGGAAAACAGAAACAAAATGTTTTCTCCATCATTCCAATCCATAAAGTTACTATTTATGCTATGAGCTGATTGAAATAATTCGACGCTAAGATCTTCGTCAAAAAATCAATTTAAAATTACATGAAGTTCATCCTCAACAGCGTTTTCGTTACAAAATATACATAGCCTCTGATTAACAGGAAGGTTCTCATATCTACCAGTTTCTAACCTTATAGGTGCGACGCCAAATCGAAACTTTGCAAACGCTGATCTATGTTTAATTGCCAAAAACGTTCCACAATATTTCTCAAACCCAAATGTGTGTTTGTAAGTACGATAAGTGCGCAATTTATAACCGCCTACACCACTAACACTACCTTCTCTTTTGATAAAGGCTTGCTATCAATCAACATATCCGATCATCATCGCTTCAAAAACTGCAGTTTGAATGGTAACTTTGTTAATCAAAGTACTGAAAGTACTGAAATATGTTATCTCCACAAAAACCGATCACTTGCGTAACCCATTCTCATCCATACGTTTTCTCTAGAATAAGTTACTGTTTGAAACTCCCAGAAAAATTGTACGAAAGTGGCTGCTGGTCACTGCTACCTAACTGTGAGAATTAAATATAATAGCTGCTGTATTCATACCCACAAAATGTCTTGATTCGGTATTTTCCAGGCTTTAGCTGATAAACTGAGCCCAAAATTGTGAAAACTATAGAGAACAGTATATATAGAGTTGTAGATACAAAGCAACACAGTCCAAAACGCCAGAGGATAAGTTGGCACAGGGAACTATTTTCTTGTTCGTACTCGCCATTTAGGCGTAGCACGACAATATGGCTGCCCCCATAGAAATGTACGTGATAAACATGTAATACGCTATCTCAAGGGAGATATCATATAATAAAAGCATCAACGTTATTAAAATATGACAAGTTTAACATAGTAAAAATAGTGGTCTCTAAAGAGGGCCAATTACGACATCCTCTACCAGAACTATTTAGTGACCATTTAAAAATTCGGCTGTTGATTTTATCAGTGTGTATATTGACAGGCCTATACCAATGGCTAGCAATACATTTCCACTGTCGGACATGTGCAGGAATCCAGCTCAGATCGTCAGACACCGCAGTCATAGGTGCCTATCTACATACACCTAGGAAGTATCGCATAGCCCTGTTCTGTATTGTATTAATTCATGAGTAAGATTTAATACCCCAACTAGCTGCACCATAGGCAATAACTGGTCAGACAATTGAGTCGAGCAATCTCTTATAAACACCATCAGGCATGCCACATATGTGCTTAGTTTGTGCTATGATCAAACCTAGTGCTCTACCAGCACTGTGAGTATTCATTTGTGCTGTGATATTATAATCTAGTGTTTCACTCAGAATAAGACCAATATATTTGTATCTATCAACAATGCACAGTTTTTCGGGTCCATACATAAATGGGAAAACAGTTCGATGCACAGATGATGGCAGAAAATGCACAATATTATTATTTTGATTATTCACGACCATGCTGTTTAAATCACACCATTCATGAAGCATGTTAAGCATACATTATAGATCCGCTTTGTTTGCTGCAATCAACAATAGTAGTATATGAGGATTAAAATGATACCACCTCCCACTGGAAGTCCCCCGTTACGCGTGGCGACTCCCAGAGAGAGGTGGTATCATTATTGACTCCTTATATACTACATGGATCCCCCCCCCACACACACACACTGTTATCACGGTATGGATGAGAAGAGTGGGAATTACTTTTCATCAAACGCGAGACAATATACTGCTGGATGAGAAGTTATCAACGAGATATCACCCTATTAGAGATAAATATCCCTATGTTATAAGTAGTATATGAGGATTAAAATGATACCACCTCCCACTGGAAGTCCCCCGTTACGCGTGGCGACTCCCAGAGAGAGGTGGTATCATTATTGACTCCTCATATACTACATGGATCCCCCCCCCCCCACACACACACACTGTTATCACGGTATGGATGAGAATAGTGGGAATTATGTTTCATCAACCGCGAGACAATATACTTCTGAATGAGAAGTTATCAACGAGATGTCACCCTATTAGAGATAATCCCTATGTTATACTCAGTTTAGTACAGCAATCTGTCATAAATATCAACTGACACCCTATTAGAAATAAGAAATCCCTATGTTATACTCAGTATAATACAACAATTTGTCATACATTTATTAAAAATAAAATAACAACTTAGAGATAAAACCCATTAGAGATAAAAATCCATTGGTTATACTCAGTATAATGCCTACCATAAAGCAAATGAGAGAGCAAGCTAAGAGTTGGGGAATTTCCCTAAGAGGTTTGAGACTCAAGAAAGCTATAGCAGATAGGATAAGTGACGCGCGAGCCGTCGTTCACGAGGAGAGGATTCGGGGTGCGGTTTTGACCGGACGACTGCCTGCCGACCCCGAAAAACGCTCCGAGAAATTGGAGAACGATAAGACGGCCAGTCTGTGTGCCACTGCTTACGCGCAGCGTGTAAAAGATCACAGTGCACGCAGAAAACCACTATACAAGGCACACTACAATAAGATTTATCAAAGTCTGGTGGTGAGACCTCCTATGAGTAGGAGAGAGCTCGCCAGAAATTTGGTGGAGGAGGGTCCCATGGTTCTCGCCGAATATGCCGAAGCTAGGGAAACTGTTGATAGGAGTAGGAGGAAGATAGTCTGGACCTTCGGGAGGAGGGGGTTAGACGGGGAGATTGCTAATCGCATAAGGAATAAAATTCGTCCAGAGATGACAACGGCATTTTATCTGAGGTATTCGTGCTCGTATTGTATTATGAACATCGAGACCGACGCTACTATAATCTATCACAAACAATCAAAGGGTAGTCCTTGGATAAACGAGATCGCAAAAGCTGAGAGTTGTATATCCGAGAGAGAGAGAGAGAGAGAGAGAGAGGGAGGTCGAATGGACATCGACAAAGTCGATAAACCAAACACAAAATGGACCTTCGTTCGTTGGATATCGGTCGATGTGAAGATGATCATCGATACGCAACAACTTCTCATGGGAGCGGGAAAACAGAAAAAGGGAATGTATTCCATCGACACGTACGACGACTACTTGTGTCTGCTTAGGCGCACAGCCATCCACCGCGGAGGGAGACCCGAGCGCTGTTGTGAGAAGGCACGAGCTCTAGCTCGCGAATACCTCGGTCACGATAACGGACCGGATCACAAGGGAATCCCCCTGGACGATATTAAGAAGGTCGAAGAGCACTTCAAGCTGGGCATTCGTGTATACGAGCCCACCGACGACGAAGTGTGGTACCTCATGCAGTCTCCGACAAACTACGACGCTGTTGGGGATAAGATCATGACGATAGGAATGTTTGGAGGTCACTCGTTCCTCATCAATAACCTCCGCAAGATGACGAATGAGTACGGATGCACCGGATGTCAACAACGGTTCACACAGTCACATGCACAGGCACGCGACCACCTGCATGGGTGGGAAGACCGTGGTGATATGTCCAGGTAAGAGGGTAGATAGACCGCAGTCGGCCTACGAGAAGGCGTTCTATCCCAAGGGGTCTGCGATTCAATGGTTGAGCAGAGAAGAGGAGAGGGTGGGAAAGCACATACATCACGCGAGATGCGGTCACGGGGGTCAGAGGTGGGTGGCCGGCGATCCGGTCGACCGCTACTGTCACGAAATCAAGACCCTGTTTCAGTTTCACGGATGCTACTGGCACGGGTTTCCGAGGCATTGCAGGAGAGGTAACGCGAGATCGCTGTACAAGAGGACGAACATCCAAGACGCCAAGATAAGGAAGGCGGGTTACGAGCTGGTGGTGATGTGGGAGTGCGAGTGGTTGAATGAGGGGTATCCCCACTATCCACCATCGCCGCGCGAGGAGGAGACGACTCTGTACCCTAGTAGTATAGAGGGACTAGTAGTATAGAGGGACGACTCTGTACCCTAGTAGTATGTCCACCCCTCTATACTACCCCCACCACACCCGAAAAACCCAAAAAAATGATAAATGAGAAAATTGTATCCGACAGCAAATTTATGAATTTTGGAGAAAATTATTTTGAAAAGAGGGAGTTAAAATTATATCGTAGTCCCAATTATATCGGAAATTGAAAGGAAACACACTATCAATTATACCACTATTATTAGAGAAAATGGATAATAAAATACAATGGGAATTGAAAGTTTTTAATGGATGTGTTGAAGAATTATACGAAGAATACGGGGGTTATAGTCCTATATATAAATTCTATAAATTGAAAACACTAGAAAATATCGAATACATGAAATATCAGCGTAATTTATTACGCTCCGATAAAAACGTTGCATTTACAATATTATACAGGCAATTATGCGAACTATACAAGAGGCAAATACAAACATTAAAACGGATAATGCGTATAGGATATGAAACTAGGGTGTATTATATAACATTGTTAAAACCCAACGATTCGTTTACGAATACACATTTTTACGATATCGCTTATAAAGATATTGAAAAAATTGTTATTGAACAGAACTAATTTATGTTGTAATTACAACACCAAGCAGACGACAATGTTACAATTACACGGGTTATGAATATATATAGCCGAGTGTATTTCTATGTAAACAGGCTATCTGGAATTATTTTTCATCAAGCTAGAGCGGTCGGATAGGAACGCCGTTGTCATGCAGTTGTTTACCATAGCGATCTCATTTGTAGGATAGAAATAAATAAATAAAAGTTTTAGCTCCAACCGCGGCGCGAACTCACGATCCACGTCACTATAGAGTGTCGCCCTAACCCACACGACAACGAAGGCTGTTATGATAAACATTACCTAGTGTTGTACAATTATCGATTTACACAGACGGTGTGTACACAGGTTATTTATAAACACTTTTACGGGATGGTACGTTATTTTCTTAATTTTAAGAAAATTATAAAATTATTAATAATTTAAAGCTGAACACCCCCTATTATTACATAGAAAACATAATAATTAATTAATATAAGAAAACAAATAAAACAAAACAAAAATATTTTCACCAACAAAGTTAGGGGTTTCCGGCGTGAGTTCGAACCTCGACGGGACCTAAACCTTTTTCTTTTTGTTAAATTGTTTATTATTAATAAATTGTTTACTGCACCAATATAATTAATTTTATAATTTTAAGAAAATTTTAAAATTATTTTTTAAAAATTATTTTATAAAATATCACAATTTCAGGATGGTGGTGCTGTAAGATTTCCTCCGACTTTATTTCCAAGTTTTACCCTAAATTTGTCCCAATCAGTACACTCAATTTTGGGCATGGTGGCGCGCGCCTTGATTCTAATATCATTTTTTAATTCTTCATATATCCCCATTTCTTCCACCACGGATTCAAACTCTAAATTTGATATTTACTTATCGGCCAACGCTTTGGACACTATAACGTCGATGCTATTTTTCTTAGACCTAGCGAGAACGGATATTCTATCATGTTTTCTACTTTTTTTCTCGAGTTTTCCACCAGCCGCCCTAATTATCATACAAAGTATTCCATATAAAACGGTAATTCCACTCAAAACCCCTGCAAGTGGAACCGTTACAACTGTAGCTAGCGTTGCAGCAGTCCCCGCACCACTCATTACAGATAAACTTGCCAGAATCGTACTAGAGGCTTCAGCTATGTTCGCCGCGCGCTTATATTTTTTAGCGTGTCTTTTTCTAATTGCACATTCTCTAACTAAAATATCCTGCATAGCGACGATATTATTCAACCTAAAATCTGAACATTTTTTCGTTAATTGGATAAAGTGTTGATGGAGTGGTATTGACAATTGGATACAGTGTTCATGGATTGGTATTGACAACCGGAAGCGGTGATTCGTTCATGATTTTAAATATGTTAGTATTTTACAAATTAAGTTCAATTAACAATGCAACAATAGTGGAAGAACTCGCGGGGTCAGCGACTTTCGTAACAAAGTTAATAACACTACCTTCGGAAAATCTAATTAAATCGTCACCGGCGAACAAAATCACCGATGAAATATCTCCAGCGAGTTTATTGACGCCAATTGCCCGTTCTTCCCCATCCACTACAAGATTTATCACGACCGCGTCCATAGATTTACCATTAGCATTAACCGAGCAGACAGCCATTCGGAGAAGCGTACCTGGAGATGTCATGGTGTATCCCCAATATTTATTGTTCGCTTTGGCACCGAACGAATATTCATAGAGCCCCGCAGTCAACGAGCCCCGCTTCTCAGCCCAAACTGTTATGACACGTTTTTGCATTTTCAATGTTTCCACCAACCCGACGAGCCCCCCGATATAGGTATGGGCCTCAGCACGAATCATTTCACAGGTATCCTCAAGTGCTTTGTTCGCGGCTCTACGAACACGTTTCAGTTTTTCGGTTATTTTTTCACCTAGTTCAGCAAGTGCTTCTTCTCTGTTGAGAGAGTCTTCTGAGCGCAACACCCTATACGCCTCTGTAAGGGCCGTCTGGTGGTCTTCTCTGGCTTTCTCAATCCCCAACAGGGCCTCTTCCCGAAATTCTGTTATTTGTTCACCTAGTTCAGCAAATGCTGCTTCTCTGTTGAGAGAGTCTTCTGAGCGAAACACCCTATAAGCCTCCATAAGGGCCGCCTGGTGGTCTTCTTGGAGTCCCTCAACCCCCAACCGGGTCTCTTTTTGAAATTCTGTTATTTTTTCGTCTAGTTTAGTAACTGCAGCTTCTCTGATGAGAGAGTCCTCTGAGTGCAACAAATTATAAGCCTCCGTAAGGGCCGTCTGGTTTTTCTCGATTTCCAACCGGGCATCTTTTTGAAATGCTGTTATTGTTTCGCCTAGTTCAGTAAGTGATGCTTCTCTGTTGAGAGATTACTCTGTGCGCAACACTCTATAAGCATCCGTAAGGGCCGCCTGGTGGTCTTCTAGGGATTTCTCAATACCCGTTCGGACTCCCTCAATACCCAATCGGGCCTCTTTTCGAAATTCGGTTATTTTTCATCCTAGTTTAGTAAGTGCTGCTTCTCTGATGAGAGAGTCCTCTGAGCGCAACACCTTATAAGCATCCGTAAGTGTCGCCTGATCTTTCTCAATACCCGTTCGGACTCCCTCAATTTCCGCCCGGGCCTCTTCCCCAACTTGTGCAGCCGCCGTTAGCACTTCTACTCTAACATCTGCTATACTACTGTGAATCCTGTTTGTGGCCTTCGATATAGTTTTATTGATCAGGGCCTTGGTTTTTCTGATAGCTAAAAAGTCGCTCTCTGTCGGGACGAATCCCCCTTCTGACGAATCCCGATTGGAATTGGAAGAACTACCTGGTCCGTATATACTCATTATTTAAATTAAATTATAATATTGGGCACCTATACTCAATTGGAAATTTCGAGAACGACCGAAATCGGGTAATAGTTATTCAACTTTCTCGCTTGATCATCGAGAATAGAGACCGTAAATTCGTGGATGTGCCCCGTTTCCAAAACTTTCATCTCGGGGTGTGGGAAGTCTAAGGTCACCGTATCCCCAAAGAAACAGTCGCTGGATTGCACGGTTTTCAGTAATGTGCTGGGGGATCCGTCTACCGTGTTGTACGATGTGTTCACCCGATCCGATGAGAGTTTTCGTGAAGGCGAATTCCACCGGGTTATCACCGACGTACTCACCCGGGGTAAACACTCCTTTATTTGCAGAGTATGTATCTCTAAAACCGAGTTGAATACCAACCCCGGGGAGATCACTACCTTATTATTAGGGCTGATGGTCATTGTTGAGAGCCCGGTAGCCTTCGATACTGTGAGGTTGATTATACCGTCAAGCTCTGAGTTGACAAAATCTTTGATCTGTTTTATTCCCCACAGTCCGTGAAGCAGTTTTACACCGAATTGTTGTTCATCCTTCACATAATAAAACCCTTCACTCTTCCCCACATTCTGCCACCCAACCATGAAGGTGATTGATCTGAGGCCTACCCGGCGTTTTCCGCAGCAGTTGTCGATTGATTTTTGAAGTTCACAACTCTCTTTTTGAACATTAGTGATAGTAGCAAACATAATAATATCTTTCAATGGATACCAAAGCATTTTGCTTCAATTATAATGCAAAGTACGCGGTCGGAGGTAAATACACACAAAAAGACGCCGTCAACTCCCTTGTACACCCAACTGTAACGGTCAGACCGGACAGTGGCTTTAGCACCAACTTTCCCGACATCTTTGAACAATATAGGCTGCCCAAGATTACAACAATGGAGGCCGTAAACGGGTAGAAAGCAACACCGATGCAGTTTTGGCAGAACCCAATAAATTTCGCTGTATGGTGCGCAACAGCCGGGTGTGGAGTTTCACATCAAGACCATCTGACATCCAAGAATGTCATGCTCCGAAGTGTCTACAACTTTCACGTGTATTATACTATTAGGAGGATTCTCAAAGAACTAGGTATTTCACTACCTCAAGACGACGGCTGGGATCCCATTTCCAGCACATACGACCGTATGGTGTTTGAAAGAATGTGTAACGAATTGAACGTTTCAAAAGACGCTGACTGGAGACAGAAAGAATTTCCTACCAGCACCGGCCTCGGGGACGTTCTCATTCGGGGCCAGTCCGGGAATTGAACGCAGACTGATTTTAGACACGATCACTCGGAATTTTGACCCCGCGACGATGACCTTCGGGCCGGAAGTATCTGGAGGTCGGCACGGTGGCGTCTCATCCTGCAATTGGTTACCTCCGAAACGAGCTCACATAGATTACATACAGCAGGCTGCTGAGGTTCAGGACGTGTGGGGTACATTTATGTTAGATAAGGGTCTATGGTTCACGCAGGCTGGGGTTACTCGCCTCAACGACTCCATTTGCACGTACGTCTGGGCCATCCTCGGCGCACAGAAGCAAACTCGCAGTTCTATACTGGGCACGGGAACGGCGTTTGATGCACAAATACAATTCTTGGCACTTGTAGAGGACGCCATCTCAGCTAAGGTGGACCTGGAGAAGGCGATCCAGAATTATCAAGACGTTTTGCAGAATGCCAGCACCCCAGTAGACTACGTATTTGGAATAGGTCTTTATATGGCGCCGAGCAATATGATACTACGAGACGACCCGGTTGACGGTTACAATAATCAGATCGTAATCGCCACCGTCAATCAAAAAATCGGCCACAACGGGAACGTGAACACGGATATCATCAAACACAATCCCCGATTGAGCACCAAGACGGTCATAAAAACCCCAAGCCAATCGCGATTGGATACGCCTCACTCAACACAATCGGGATTGAAGTTGAACCCAATTCACGAATTGAGTCCCCCCAAGTCAATCGTCAACAGTGTTGAGGAAACACCAATCGAGATTGGAAGCACAACACGAGGAGGAGAAATTAGGGCTCGTCGTCGCCCTCGTGGCGATAGGACTACTAGCGCTTTGGTTTTAGGAACTCTCGGGCGGAGAATAGTAGGAGACAGGCGATCGCCACGATTAAAGCCCAAACATTATTGGCAAACCATCCGACCGTTTTTGATAATATAGATAGCAAGAAGGAGACGATACCCCCAATCAAACCAGGCAGCGCGGCAGCCAACTTTCTGGCTAATTTAGTCAGGAGACTGGCGAGGGATTTTAGTTGTTTTTGCATCCATTATTTGGCTCCACCGGATGGAGCTGGTGCTGGCGCGGGTGCTGGCGCCGCACCACCCGTGCTAGATATAACTCGAGACGATATAGATAGAATTAGGGTCGATATAATCATGGTGAAAGCTGTGAGGGTGGTTACTATCGTGATGCCCTTCCCTCTGAACAGAGCGCGAAGACGCTCACCGAGTGTCATGTCCTCGTGCAGGACCCTCGAGATTGTTTCGCGGCTCCGACTTAATTGGCCGGAAAGTGCCTCACGGTTAGTCGAGGCAGCCTCCAGGCGGGCTTCTCTTTCGTCCCGCAACGACCGCAGGAGTTTGTTGATCCGCTCGGTAGATTCTCTATCACCACGGGCTTCCCCAAGTTTTCTTTCTTCTAGCGCGATATGTTTGTCCAGCGCCGTCAGTTTGGAGAGGTTATTGACCAGTTCGCCCCGGGTTGTTTGCAGAGCCTTATCGAGTCCCAGGAGTTCGCGAAGAGGTAACGGTGGGTCATACTTTGTGCCGTTTATTTCGTTGACCGTGGTTTCCACTGTGTGAATAGCGTCGGTGGCCACTCGAGGGACATCACTGAGCTCGACAGTTTCTATCGCGGCGGCCGTCTTCGCCAGCGTTTCGTCGGTAGACTGTAGGGCCTCTACAGCGCGGGCCGGCATAATTGTTTTACCCCTCTTCCAATCCGTGAATCCTAGTTAGTTATTTATGATTTCACCTCCCCGGTTTCCAGCAATGGTGTTCAGCGATAGGGGTTTTCCGGTCCTCATGTTGACGATCGGGACATTTGATGCTTTTAGTCGCAACCTACCACGCAGATCCAATTCGAACTTGGAGTAGTCGCGGCCGACAGATGGGACCACACCTTTTTCTGCCAAATTGTTGTAGTAGTCGTCTACAGTTGACTTGATTAATTCCTGACTCAGATTAACGGTGTGGGTAGAGCCACTTATTTCCTCCAATCGCGATTGAATTGGAACTGGAGTCTCTATGAAGGGTGTTTCTTCATAATCATCATCATAATCATCGACGTAATCGTCTCTGCCGATTTCATCCATGTCAATATCGTAATCAGCCATATTAATTATGTATTAAAGACAAAACCATACGAGTTTAATACAGTTACTAAATTATTTCTTCGAGTCAATACGGTCGCAAACTCAATCCATACCGCAGACTGCGTGAGCCCCTCGGGGCAAAAGGCGTGAGACAGAGTGTCGTTATTACGAACAACCCATCGACGATCGATCAGAACCAGCAGCTCTTAGTCCGCTTCCCCAACCTCGGAGCTAGCGACGTCATTGTGCCGGGTACTGTTCGCCTCGCTTTCACTATTTCGCTGACGTCGATCGACGACAGCGACGTCTACCATTGCTATCAGGACATGTGGAAGACGGCGCAAGAGCGCGAAAACGCGGTCTATCAGGTTATTGACACCAGCCGAAATAAGAACGTAACCAAACTTAGAATCGGGGCTGGTAACAAGGCAGATAAAGTCGCGAGCGACAACGCGATCGCGGCCGCTTACGGCAACCGCTTCTACATCCCGCTCGACTTTGAGTTGCTGGAGAGTCACATGCCATACTATCAGAGTGCTTTGGCGGACCGCCTCGAATACGAACTAACGTTCAGCGACTACGACCGTGTTCTCATGGCCACCGACATGTTATCGACGTATAAGATCGACGATGTTTCGCTGGAGTACGACATGGTCATGATGCCCGAACTCGCGCGAATGATCAGAACCCAGTACGCCGGGCGCGTTGCCATACTTTACGACCGAGTTCTTCGCCACCGCAAGATGAAGAAAGACAAAAGCGACACATTGTGGAATATTAATTTCAACGTCCCCGCCCGCTCTATGAAAGGTATACTGATTCTGTTCGAGGATGCTCGGTTCGCGCTCGGGGCTAGAAAAACCGACAAATTCTATAACCCCAAAATCACAAAGGTCGAGGTGACGATCGAGGGAGTCCCCAATCAACTCTACAGCGCGGGTCTTCGCGCGCACCAGCAGTGGGACGAAGTCAGAAAACAGTTTGCTTCAGGCTCTAAGCGTTCCCCGGAGGTTGCCGCGGTTGCCAAAGACCTGCAGCTATCGGCCGTCTCCCTCGCGGAGTTCCTGACTACCAAATAAGCATTATGGCTAGATATGCGAGCCAGCGACGACGACCAAATGCACGGTAGCGGACGCCAAGTTGAGAACGCTAGCGAGGGTGTGACGATCCAGATAACCAAAGAGGCGGATGGAAATGGTCTATTGAACGTGTACTTATATATAATTACAGATGCACAACTCAACATCGAAGATGGTCGATACGTATCAGCGATCTACTGATGTTAGCAATCAATACCAATTCATGATTGGAGATGCCCACTCTGCCATAATATGTGGGCAGACAGGATGTGGAAAAACGGTTTTCATCCTCGACTTACTCAAGGGGTCCTACCGCGGTGCCTTTCGACACATTGTGATCCTGTGTCCCACTGTGTGGCACAATGATACTTATCAGCGACGCCCGTGGATATGGACCGACCCTGAGGTATACGTTATTGACCCCGGCGACAGGCTTCACGATTGGCTGCGTGTATTCTACCAAAGATTCCAGGGTGAGCCCACCCTATACGTGATTGAAGATTGTTCGGCCAAGGCGGCGATGACTAAAAAGAAGGACACATGCTCTCTGAGCTCGCATTTTCTGGCCGCCATGCGAGGCAAAGAGTATGGATCTCCACTCAAAAGTACAACGCCGTCCTCAAGGATCTGCGCGAGCAAACGAAATGGGTCGCCCTCTTCCACTGCAAGGACCGAGACTCATTCGATGAATGTCTTAGAGAGAACGACGTTATCCCAGCGCGCGAGGAGCGCCTGGAGGTTAGACAGATGCTTTCGAAAACTAAGCACGCCAGGATTTTGCTAAAGACTGATCAACCAACTGCTTATAAAGTTATTAATTAATTTTAAGAAAATGCTGAACAATTTTAAGAAAATTAAATGCTGAACAATGCTTAACAAATATTTAACAATGCTGAGAAAATGCTTAACAATGCTGAGCAATTGTTAACAATTTTGTGCTCCGCTGCGAGCTTTGTTGCGAGCATAACGGTGATCATAAGTATCGGGTGGTGCGCTTTTATTATTTTTGTAATAAATAAATATGTTAGACTTATGAGACTTGTCAGTATAGTTAAATTAATTTTAAGAAAATGAACTGCGACGAACTTCTCGATCATATAATGGAAGAAACCTCAACGCCGACTGCCGACACAGTATCTTTCCTGAAAGATAATGAAACCTCAACTCCAATTTCGATTGGGTTGAGTGCCGATACTAATGAAAATGCTGCGCGACGAGAGCGGCTAGCTGCGCTGGTTGCTTGGGGACAATCGGAGCATTATCTCGGTAGACGTCTCTCAGTTTTTCAGGTGGATAAGATGTCAGATGTAGAGGTTGATAAAATGTATGCGCGATACGAATCTATGTTAGGTGCGGAGATGACAAAAACTCTTGGATCAGCGGCTATTCATTTGTACGCAACCGCCGTTAGTATACTTCTCCCTATACCAAAAACCGCGGGGTTGATTCGCCGCGATCTAGAGACCGACCCTTTTATAGGACACACTCTTAGAACAGCCTGCTGCTCAATTTATCACAAGTTTGGAATGTACTTAGCTCCACTGACAACCGCGTTGACCACGGGAAAACACTGTCAATTTGGACATATATGCTCACGAACTATAAGCCCTAATATTAATATTATAAATGATGACACAAGACACACCTGCGAGAGTGACGGACCCACAATCCCCGATTGCATCTCCAACAGGGTTGGATTTGAACCCGATTGCACCTCCAACCCAATAGAAATTGGAGTTGAACCCGATTACACGACATAAAAACCCAAAAAGACAGGCAGCTGGGCGGGCGGCGGCTGCCACCCGAAAAGTTAAACAAGATAAAATACTCGCCGAGCTTCGAGAGGCCAAACAGTCGTTGCAATCGAAATTGGAGTTGAACCCGATTGCTGTTGAAACAGCAAAACACCCGTTGGCAGATGTTTCTCCCCCAATCCACGAATTGGGGGAGCAATCTCCTGCCCCCTATTACCTCAACATTGTTTAACCTACCTGGATCGTCCCGTGAGTTGTTGGTGGTGGTCTGACAGTTGTTGGTGCCCTGTGTGTGTGGAAATACCCCCTATTACACCAATCCTTATCGAAAAAACAACCCCCATCAATTCATCCAAAAACAGTTACGAAACACAAATCGCAATTGGGTGCGCCCCATTTAAACATTGATCGCGATCCCTTTTATATGCAATAATTATAACAATGGCTGAACAAGATGGTAAAATGATAGTGAATGCGTTTTATCACGCCATGATGATAACGAGTATCACTGTCGGATATGCCCGACTATTTAAGATGGCCTTCGGAGGGTCCACTCCCAAATTGGACGGCAACGCGCGAGACGTAGGGCTCGTGACCTTGAATGTAGCGTGCGCAATTTGTACCCGAGATTATCTAATTAAAGCTGGATTTCTACCAGTTAATATATTGAAATAAAATGGCTTCGATCGGAATAATAGTAGGTGGTGCGCTTGTAAACGCATTGGCGTTCAGCGGTAGCAACTTTATATTCTCGGAAATGAGAAGCCCGAACGCGGATGAGGAGCTCAAGCGCCACGATTTGACTGTAGAACAACTCAATATCGCAAAGGAAGCATGGTCGAAAAAACGAAACGCCCATCTGGACTGGGTCAACGAAGAGCTTCACCGCGAGAATCACGCCGCGCAAACTTTCCAGAACGTTGAAGAAGCCAACCGCGGGTACGCGCTGGCATATCCACAGAAAAGTCTCGATCCAATGAATCCCGAGCCCCGACTTTCAGATTTCTATGTACCGTCAGAGGCCCAAAAAGACCGCGAGATCGCGTTCATCATCGTGGGAATGGGTGTGATGGGTCTCGTCGGCTACTATATTCAATCGAGATTTCAAATTAATTAATTTGAAACTTTTGTTTAAATATATATATATAGAACGATGTTAATTGACGAACTTTATTTTGCTATGATTGATGTAGGATACACGGCCCTTAAACACCGCTTACCTGGTGCAAATAGTATGATTAGTCTGGCCCGAGATTATCTCGAGACGTGGCGCGAGGACGAAAAAGCGGCCACACTTTTCGCAAAGCGGATGTTAGATTCCCCAGAATTCCCTCTCCTGTTCCAACCCAAACGCGATCGGGGCTGCAGCGAAACTTCCAACAAAGGTTTATTATTAACGACGCAGTTACCGGCCGATCTGATGAGGGCATGTTGGAGATTGTCCGATCTATTAGAATACTTCGCATACGATGGACACACGCAAACTTGATACCAAACTATCTGTTCGCCTGGCGCGCAAGCTAGCAAACACATACTACAGCCCACGCGGCTACTGGAAGGGACTCGCGGCCATCAAGAACCTCGCGGCGGCGACCAAGGTTTCTGAAAACGCCACCAAGGAATGGCTCAAGAAGCAGGCCATCTGGCAGATCTATTTACTCGCGCCTCACAATATTTCGCGCCCGAAATTCGACGTGCCGGTGACGAAACAAATTCACAATGCGGATCTCCTGTTTCTCCCTCACGATCGCGTCGGTCGCAAGATGTACAAGTACGCACTGACAATCGTTGACGTAGCGAGTCGTTATAAGGGGGCTGAGCCGTTGGCCACTAAAGAGTCTAAGGAGGTGGCCGAGGCTCTTTCCCGAATATATAAGAGGAGTCCTCTCAAATGGCCGAATCTTCTCCAGGTCGATCCCGGCCGCGAGTTCATGGTCGGTCTCTCATCTATTGTCTAAACACAACGTTTCTGTCAGACGCGGCCGCGTCAACATCCACCGAGACCAGGGAATCGTGGAGCGGTTCAATCGAACCCTGGCAGAGAGGCTGTTCGGTCATCAATATGCCAAAGAGCTTGTAGACCTCATACGCGATCCACCGCGTGGGTGGCCAGGCTGTCCGCCGTGGTCTCCGCACTGAATGAAGAGGTGACCAGATTGATCGACAAGAAGCCCGTAGATGCCATCAAGTCTAAAAGGGTGACGAGCAAGCCCTATGCCGTCTCGCGCGGGCGACCCGTTGGTTTAGCAACGGCTTCCATCGGATGTTGACGTCCGGTACCTCTATCAACCGGGAGAGCTCGAAGGTGGCAGCCGCCGCGCGACTGATCCCGTGTGGTCTCTCAAAGTATATCATCTGGATAGATATATTACCAAACCCGATGAGCCCGTTCTCTACTATTTGACTGATGGTCCATCTCGCGGATTTGTTCGCGAAGAACTTCTCGCGGTGCCTTCTGACACCCAGCTACCCCCGGATCTTTAGATTGTTAATTTTCTTAAACTTAAAGAGGTTCTGTATGTATTCCGTCTGGTAACACGCGTCTTTTATCGTAGTACGCCGAGAGTCCTAATTTGTGTTGACAGTACGTTTTCATAACACCGTCTTTCATTTTAAATCCTCTATTTTGTGCTACATCTATAATGTGTTTTCCATCTTCTGTAGTTTCACTTAGTACTCGTTTATATTTATCCCAATTTAAATTGTTAGTTCTCTTGGACATTCCTTTCGCAGAGTTTTTATTAATTAATTCTTTAGAATTATCAAAATTATTGGAATTAAATTTTTCTACGAAATAACACTTACTAGATAACGCTATCGCCCTATCTCCGCTGAATTCCATTTTGAAAAGTCCTGGCTCTCTTTCGCTCCATTTATCCCAAGCCAACCATTTATTTTTTTATTTTTCAAACTCGTCTAGTAAGTTAGGTCTAATCAATTCCTCTATTGTTTTTCCACTAACTCCTATATACATACTATCCGTGTCCATCTGTATTAATTCAAAGTTTTCTCTTTTTACGTATTTGTCTAGAAATTCGTAGTAAAATTCCAACATTTTCAATTTAGCTAGTTGATAGACAGTTATTCCGCAGTGGAAGGGTCTCTTTACTGCACACCGGGGTTTTCGGGAAGATATTTCGTACGCATCTCCTATCTCTTCCTAATCGTCAATGAATTCAGATCTTAACGCTTTGTGAACACAGGTTTCGTCTTGTGTATATGTCGTATTTAAATGTCTCTCAGTTGCCTCTATCATTTTTCCACAACACGAGTTTCCTAATAATTTCATTATGTCGGCTAGTGGTTTCTTATTTGGTTCTACATCCCCCGTTCGTCTTGTGGCTGTAACTTCTTTCGCGAACCATTCGAAGGGTTTACCACTAATATAATCTAAAACACGATGAACTCCCGTTATTTGTAGGCCGTGTTTTAAATACCATTTCAACAGTGGCGCGTACAGCAGCACTTTAGTGGCGGTCATAGATCCCACCAATTTTTTGCCATCTCCTCTTGTTTGGCTAGTATCTTTTAAATATTTTAACATGTGTGCGGGAACTTCATCAACCTCTACTTCTCTGTTTATAAATATTGGGGACATTTCAGAAAACTTATATTTTAAGTTGTGTGGAACTTCTATATCCACCTCCGCAAACCCAAACCAGTCTCCAGATAAAAGTCTATTTACACAACTTTTTAATAAATTTAGGGTTATGTGGGGTATCTATATGGTGTATAGTTTCTCTCCCACACGGCATCTCTTTATTTATCGTAGATAAATATAACGCGTTTGCATCGTACCCCAAAACGGCCTTGCAAGATTTGTTAATTCCTGTGGAATTAGATCTAATATTTGAAACACCGACTTCTGCATATCGTGTAAATAGTATTGATGGACCACCAACTAGAGCGTCTTTCATCAATTCGTATGTTTCTTCTTTTGGTGCAGATAGAGCATCCTCCGGTATAATAGTCTTGGAAGATTTTTGTTCTTTAATGGTTCCTCTCAATAAATATTGTATAGCTACTCCAGGTAGTGTTACCGCGTCTTTGAAAATATCCACACCTCTGTGTTTATAAAATTCACACATTTTTCCCACCGCTTCTAGGAACGGTGCTACATCTAAATCGTTGTAATATTTCAACCAATCTCTGAAAGTTTTCATATTATTTTCTTAGAAAATTCTACGACATTTACTTAATTCTGTTTCATCTATTAACATTTTCCCAGATAGTTTGGAATACCAATTCTCTATATCAGGCAATCCTGGGTAATCCAGTTTGTCTGGAGAATCGAACCACTCGTAAGGAAAGAACGATTTCTGTCCTTTGAAGTCGTAGGCTTTTATCCAACTATCGTAACTTACACCAGGTCCTAGATAAAGTATTACATCAAGAAATCTAAACTCTGGAGTAAATAGAAATATTGTTGCGTTTGCACGTTTTCCTACCATTACTTTCTTTGTTGTTGATGCCAGTTCGCCTAATAGATATTTCTTTATTAAGTTTATATCGTACTTACTGCTGTTAAAACCTATAACCGGTACTTGATATATCCACTGTTCGATCTTGGTGATTTGGTTTTTACGTAAATGTTCTGTATTAAACTCATATCTTAACCATACTTCTTCTCTTATAGCTTTTCCCCTGACTTTCAAATCTTCTACGAATTTTTCTATAAGTTTTGCAGGATCTTTATCACAAATATGAGTTACTGTTCCTGAGAAATTATCTCCTACACTAACGCTTACCAGAACGTGCTCGGCCTCGTATTCTAAACTATTACCGATAGTTTCAAATTCTGGCTGGAGATACGCCTCAAAATCATATACAATCTGATATGGATAAAGAGTGGTGTCGCAACCGATCTTTATATCTTTACCCGTTCTTTGGAATTCGCATTCCCACATAACTACTAGGTTGAATTATTTGCTTCTAATAAATTTATCTCTTCTCATAGTGGATGCTCGTTCTTCTTTTCTATGCTTTGCATGAATCTCGCACCCGTGCCAGTAACATCCGTGATATTGATATACTGTATTGGTTTCTGGACAGTATCCATCTACTGGAGCTCTTAAAATACATCTTTCACCCCCGTGTCCACACTGTTCGTGGTGAATGTGAATTCCCTCCTGCTTTTCCACAGAGTACATTCAATCGATCGCCCCATAACTGTTATAACTTTTTGGGAAAAACGCTTTCTCAAACGACGAACGCGGGCGCTCTAAATAATTACCATCAAATATTACTTTTGTCTCACCTTTCATACATTTTGGTCCGTGTCTCTTCATAATACTCGCTTTCGTGAATTTCTGTTTGCAATTATCGCAGGCGTAAATTTTAGATAGATTTTTAAGGTTTTTTATCAGAAATGCGTGATTATTAAACAGTCCTATTGTCATTGGTTTATTACCTATTGCCTTATAGAGTGCGGGTACCTTTTTCAACCACCAAACACCACCTTGTGTCTGTTGATATACTTCTATACCGATTTAAAAAAAACTCTTCAACCTTTTTCATATCTGAAAAAGGAATTGGTGAAACCACATTACTGTCGGTGTATTGGTTACTAAGTTCTTTCGCTTTTTCTGTACATCTGTCAGGTCATTTAACCTGTTATATGCATAGCTAGACACATGAACAAACAAAGGTCGTCATTATACTTATCTAAAGAATACATACCTTTTTTATTCTTCAACCATTCTGGAAGTTCTCCTCCTGCTGCTTCTTTGGATTGTAGTCCCAAATCTATTCCCCTACTGCCCTGTATTAGCTTTATAAAAACCTCTACCCATCTTACAAATTTACCACTTTGTATTTGGCTGTCTATTTTATCGGACATTATTCGTGTTTGCTCCTTATCTGACAGCCATTGTTTAACGGTTTTCATTGATGATAGTGGTTCGCTACCGAGATTTTTGTGCATTATTATAGTTATAAGTTTTCCATTTTTAATTTCCTCCATATGTTCTAGCTTGTAAGAATATGAATATCTCAAATAAAAATTGGTTGTTAGATACGGAGCGAGTTTATCGAACATGTGTTCAGACTCGTTAATGTCAATGTATTTACGAAAGGATAATGTAACTACCCGTCTTCCATTTTCTACCTTTTCCAATGTTTCATCATGAGCCCCCAATATTTCTTCACCTTTTTCCACTATCGCGCGAACTATAGATCTTTTCTTATTATTTGGGTCGCCTGTGTGTCTAATTTGGGACAAATTGGTGCTTGAAGGTTTTATTACACTAGCCCTTAACCCCGCAATACTTTCTTTTTGAATTCTGTTACCAACTTCCTCTGCTAGTGAGAGGTCTTTAAAGGCTCCTCGTTTGTGGGCGCGGGTAAACCTCTTCATAAACGCCTCGTTCTTTGTGGCGTTTATCAGCTTTGTCAACCACCTAACTCTCAACCGTTTACTATAAGTAATCCCTAGAGATTCAGCTTCTCTTCTCAAACTTTCTATTTCTGCTCTAGTTTCTGGCGTTATCATATTTTCTGTATATATAACCTATGAAATTTATCTGTTCAATTGGACGTGGTAAATTTACATCACGTTTTTTTTCACGTCCAATTGAACATATACATATACATATATAATGGAGTGTGGGAATTGTTGTAAGACGTTTACGTGTAAAGACTATCTATGAAGGCATCTAGCGAGACGTAGATAATTTCCTTGTGTCCCCCCACAATTTCAATGCCCCAGATGCCCTTGTAAATTCGTTAGTGCCCAAACTCTTTGTAGACATTAGCAACTACGCTGCCCTGTAGCTAAAGGTGAGCGGGGTAGACTAGAGCTGGTAGAATTAGTTGCTGATCAGAGAAATAAATTAGCTATATTGGAGGAGAAAAATGGGGTGTTGGAATATAAACTATCACTCGCGGCACATTGAAATTTAATAATTTTCTCCAAAATTCATAAATTTGCTGTCGTTTACGTGGGGTGGTGGGGGTAGTATAGAGGGGTGGACATGATACCACCGCAGGTGGTATCATTTTGACTCCCTCTATACTACTACCCTCACCAGATAGTCTACGACTTCGAGGCGTATCTCGACAAGTCGAAAACCACGCGACCCACCAAAGACCTGACCTTCGACGTCGGGCACGTTCCTATATCGGTGTCGTTGAGGGATACGATGCACGAGGGATCACCCACATCTGCGAACGAGATCCCGACACGCTGGTCGAGAAGTTCGTGACCGAGCTGCAGAGGAGAGGTAATGACATCAGGGAGGGGGTTAGGAAAAAGTATATGCCGATCGACATAGAGATGCTGTCGAATCCTCAGCGAGAGAAGATCGTCTCGTGGATCGACCAAGTCCCGGTGGTGTGGTTCAACTGCAGCAGGTACGACCTGAATCTCATCAAGCAGTACCTTGTCGAGAAGTTGGCGGCCATCGTGAATAAGGTGATGGTCGGAAAGAGAGCCAGCACGACGATGTTTCGGTTTACCCCGGAGTTTAGATTTCTCGACATCATCCAGTATCTGGGACCCGGTACCACGTACGACCGGTGGATGTTGACGCGGCCGCGACTGATAGAAACGTCGTGTTTAGCCAATAGAAGAGAGACCGCGCCCATGAACTCGCGGTCGGGATCGACCTGGAGAAGATTCGGCCAATTGAGATGACTCCTCTTATATATTCGGGAAAGAGCCTCGGCCACCTCCTTACTCTTTCGTGGCCAGCGACTCAGCCCCGTTATATCGACTCGCTACGTCAACGACTGTCAGGGCGTACTTGTACGTCTTGCGACCGACGCGATCGTGAGGGAGAAACAGGAGGTCTGCTTGGTGAACTTCGTTCGGCACCGGCACGTCGAATTTCGGCCGCGGAATATTGTGAGGCGCGGGCAAATATATCTGCTAGAGGGCCTGCTTCTTGAGCCATTCCTTGGCGGCGATTTTGGAAACCTTGATCGCCGCCGCGAGGTTCTTGATGGCCGCGAGTCCCTTCCAGTAGCCGCGTGGGCTGTAGTATGTGTTCGCTATCTTGCGCGCTAGGCGAACCGATAGTTTGGTATGAAGCTTGCGCATGTCCATCGTATGCGAGGTATTCTAGTAGGTCGAGCAGTCTCCAACAAGCCCTCGCCAGATCGTCCGGTAACTGTGTCGTCGATACTAAACCTGTGTTGGAAGTTTTGCTGCAGGAACTCGGAGGAATCTAACTCGGAGGAATCTAACATCCGCTTTGCGAAAAGGGTGGCCGCTTTTTCGTCCTCGAGCCACGTCTCGAGAGAATCTTGTGCCAGACGCATCAGACCCTTTGCGCCAGCTAAGCGGTGTTTAAGGGCCGTGTAGCCTACATCGATCAGAGCAAAATAAAGCTCGTCAACTAACATCGTTCTATATATATATATATTATTTAAAAAAAAAAAAATTTAAAATAATTATTGCTTTTACTTATTGCTTTTGCTTATTGCTTTTCCAATATAGTAGCTGACGAGACCCGTGTCACAGAGAAATACAAATGTATATAGCGATCTAGGCTGGTGAGGATCATAATTTAGCAATAGTATATATGTAATGAGAATGGGAGATAGGTGCTGTAGGATTAGCTTACAAGGTACAACAGGGGCCTGGGGGTAAATGACCAATTTTGATTGCAGAGAAATCTTTTGTTACTGGTCAAGGATAATCCGTGGTCAGTGAGCTATTTTAGTACGTGTGGGTAGTTTGCAAGTGAGTTTAAATCTTGTAGAACAGTGTGTGTTGGATGTTTGTGAGAGATGGTTGTGTGAATAGGCATATCTGGCAGCTTGGTCAGAGAGAGAGGGAGAAATACATAAAATATCATTGGATTATTTCATGCTGAAGGGGATCACTTTGGGTACAATTTAACGTATATCAAACATTCAAAGGAACTGTGACTTGTGCGTGATTAAATTACATGGCGTGATTAAATTACATGTATTTTGATATATAGTGTAACATGTGGAAATACCAATTTCAATGATCATTACTTGTGACAATAGTGAAGCATAAACAGACTAAATTGTATTCTATCTGTGATATTGATGTATGATATGTATGAATGGTGTGTATGTGTGTGTGAATTCTGTATTGTGTAATACATGCTGTACATAACATAATTGGACATAAATACATGAAGAAGACAACATTGGCTCAATATCCTAAATCCAATTGAATTCAGACAATGTAGAAGAAGGTGATATATGGTTTCGTAATTCTGTACTACTTATTTCCCTTCGCAACTCATTCATGAAATATGTATAGTCTTCGTCATTCTGTTATATGAAGTTCGTGAATAATTCTGTGTACAAATTTACTGTTTGACTACAAATAGCATAATTCCGATTGCAGTCCACAAACACCGAGTGTATGTATCGCATCCGGGCTCTAACAACCCGTCGCAACCATCCCCACGACGATGAACGCGATCTCACGGTCTTTTTGGGCCACTGACGGTACATATAAATCTGAAAGTTGGGGCTCGGAATCCAGCGGCGCGAGACTTCTCTGCGGATATGAAAGTTTGCGCGGCGTGATTCTCGCGGCGAAGCTCTTCGTTGACCCAGTCCAGATGGGCGGTTCGTTTTCTCGACCATGCTGCGTCTGCGCTCTTGAGTTGTTTTGCAGCTAAATCGTGACGCTTGAGCTCCTCATCCGCGTCCGATTTTCCTATTAACGAGAATAAATAGTTGCAACCGCCGAACGCCACGGCGCTCACGACTGCACCACCTATCATTAGTCCGATCGAAGCCATTATTTCCATATATTAGAGGGTAGAATGCCAGCTTTAACTAGATAATCTCGAGTTCCAACTGCGGCCGCTACATTCAAGGTCACGAGCCCTACGTCTCTCACATTCATGTCCAATTTGGGAGCGGAACCTCCGAAGGCCATCTTTGATAGTCGAGCAAACCCGATACTGAGACCTGATATCACCACGGCGTGATAAAGCGCATTTACTATCATTTTACCATCGTTTTCAGCCATTGTTGATAACTATAATTATTGCATATAAAAGGGATGGCGATCAATGTTTAAATGGGGCACAATCGGTTTCGTAACTTTCTTCGGAACCGCCTCCAACTGCACAGGTGTGGTTGGAGGTTGTTTCGAAAGGTAGTTCAGCACAGGGTTCCCACAACTGCCAGACCACCACCAAAAACCCACTGGATGATCCAGGTTGGAGCTATAGCAATCGGGGATTGCACTTCCAATTGCACAGGTGTGGTTGTAGCTGTCTTTGGATGTTTTGCTGTCTCTGTCCCCAACTCCAATTTCGATTGGGGCTCCTGTTCCAATTCGTGAATTGGGGGAGCGGCTGGAACAAATAACGACTGTTTGGCCTCTCGAAGCTCGGCGAGTATTTTATCTTGCTTAGCTTTTCGGGTGGCAGCCGCTGCCCGCCCAGCTGCCTGTCTTTTTGTTTTTTATGTTGTGCAATCGGGTTCAACAGTGTTGAGGGTTCATCCAACGTGCTCTGGTTCAACAGTGTTGAAGTTGGAAGTGCAATCGGGGATTGCTGCTCCGTCAGTCTCGCAGGTGCTTGCCGCTCCTGGTCCACCATGCTCGGGAGCTGAGTTGGGTATGCGTCTTGTGTCATCATCATTTTCTGAGCTTATAGTTCATGGGCATATATGTCGAAATTGAGAGTGCTTAGCCGTGGTCAGCGCGGTTGTCAGCGGAGCTAAGTACATTCCAAAATTGTGATAAATTGAGCAGCAGGCTGTTCTAAGAGTGTGTCCTACAAAAGGGTCAGTCTCTAGATCGCCAATCAACCCCGCGGTGTTTGATATAGGGAGAAGTATACTAACAGCGGTAGCGTACAAATGAATAGCCGCCGATCCAAGAGTTTTCGTCATCTCTGCACCTAACCTAGATTCGTATCGCGCATACATTTTATTGACCTCCGCATCTTGTCCACCTGACAAACTGAGAGACGCCTACCGAGATAACGCTCCGATTGTCCCCCAGCAACCAGCGCAGCTAGCCTCTCGCGTCGCGCCTCGTTTTGATTTTCTTTCATCCCACTGCACAGGTGTGGTTGGGCAGATACCGTATCGGCAGTCGTGCCGACAGTTGTTCCTACAGTTTCAGTCGTGTCGGCAGTCGTAACGACAGTTGTCGAGAAGTTCGTCGCAGTTCATTATTTTATTTATTCCAACAGTGTTGGGTGTACTATTCTGACAAGTCTCATAAGTCTAAAATATTGGCAAGTGCACCACCCGATACTTATGATCTCGTTATGCTCGCAACAGAGCAACAAAGCAATACTTGCTGAACAATTATTAAGCGGAGCAACACATTGATTCCCACATTGTTCAACAATTGTTCAGCATTTGTTCAGCATTGTTAAGCAATTGCTAAGCATTTGTTCAGCATTGTTAAGCATTGTTCAGCATTGCTCAGCATTGTTAAGCATTGTTCAGCAGTTACTAACGAGCGTTAAGCACAATCTAAGCAATTGCTTAATAATTGCTTATTACTTTATGCACAATCTAAGCAATTGCTTAATAATTGCTTATTACTTTATAAGCAGTTGGTTGATCAGTCTTTAGCAGAAGCTTGGCGTGCTTAGTTTCCGAAAGCATCTGTCGAACCTCCAGGCGCTCTTCACGCGTTGGGATAACGTCGTTCTCTCGAAGACAGTCATCGAATGAGTCTCGGTCCTTGCAGTGAAAGAGGGCGACCCATTTCGTTTAGATCCTTGAGGACGGCGTTGTACTTCTGAATGGAGATCCATACGCTTTGCCCCGCATGGCGGCCATAAAATGCGAGCTCGGAGAGCATGTACTTCTTTTTGGTCATCGCCGCCTTGGCCGAGCAGTCGTCAATCACATATAGGGTGGGCTCGCCCTGGAATATTTGGTAGAAGCCACGCAACCAATTGTGAAGCCTGTCGCCGGGGTCAACGACGTATATCTCAGGATCGGCCCATATCCACGGGCGCCACTGATAAGTATCGTTGTGCCGCATAGCGGGACACAGGATCACAATGTGACGAAAGTTATCGCGGTAGGACCCCTCGAGCAAGTCGAGGATGAAAACAGTTTTTCCACATCCTGTCTGCCCACATATTATGGCAGAGTGGGCATCACAAACTTTATTTAAATCTTTAGATTTAGTAGAATGCTGAGACGTATCGGCCATCTTCGATGTTGAGTTGTGCGTCTGTAATTATATATAAGTACACGTTCAATGGCCCAGCTCCATCCGCCTCTTTGGTTATCTCGATCGTCACACCCTCACTAGCGTTCTCAATCTGGCGTCCACTACCGTGCATTTTGGTCGTCGTCGCTGGCTCGCATGTCTAGCCATAACGAGTATTTGGTAGTCAGGAACTCCGCGAGGGAGACGTCCGAGAGCTGCAGGTCTTTGGCAACCGCGGCAACCTCCGCGGAGCGCTTAGAGCCGGCAGCAAACGGCTTTCTGACTTCGTCCCACTGCTGGTGTGCGCGAATACCCGCGCTGTAGAGTTGATTGGGGACTCCCTCGATCGTCACCTCTACCTTTGTGATTTTGGGGTTATATAATTTGTCGGTTTTTCTAACCCCGAGTGCGAACCGACCCTCCTCGAACAGTATCAGTATACTTTTCATCGAGCGGGCGGGTACGTGACGTTAATATTCCACAATGTGTGGCTTTTGTCTTTCGTCATCTTGCGTGGCGAAGAACTCGGTCGTAAAGTATGGCAACGCGCCCGGCATACTGGGATCTGATCAATCGCGCGAGTTCGGGCATCGTGACCATGTCGTACTCCAGCGACACATTGTCGATCGTATACGTCGATGCCATGTCAGTGGCTATGAGAGCTCGGCCGTAGTCGTTGAACGTTAGTTCACATTCGATGCGGTCTGCCATAGCACTCTGATAGTAGGGCATGTGACTCTCCAGCAACTCAAATTCGAGCGGGATGTAGAAGCGACGTTATCTACCTTGTTACCAGCCCCGATTCTAAGTCTGGTAAAGTTCTTATTTTTGCTGGTGTCAATACCCTGATAGACCGCATTTTCGCGCTCTTGCGCCGTCTTAAACAGGTACTGATAACAATGGTAGACGTCACTGTCGTCGATCGACATCACCTCATTACCAGAAATCTTTATCATGGTCTTCTTGACGATGGCGCGACCCATGTTCTGAACGACGGTTAGGTCAACGTCTGTCGACGTCAGCGAAATAGTGAAAGCGAGGCGAACAGTCCCCGGCACAATGACGTTGCTAGCTCCGAGGTTGGGGAAGCGGACCAAGAGCTGCTGGTTCTGGTCGATCGTGGATGGGTTGTTTGTAATAACGACGCTCTGTCTCACGCCTTTCGCACCGAGGGGCTCACGCAGTATGCGATATGGATTGAATTTGAGACCGTATTGACTCGAAGACATATTTAGTAACTCTATTAAACCCGTATGTTTTTTCTTTAATACATCGTTAAAGATGGCTGATTACGATATTGGCATGGACGAATTCGCAGAGACGATGCCCTCAATGACGATAACATCGATGATGCCAAAACTGCATCGGTGTTGCTTGAACTTGATTTATGACGAGTGAACATTTAACTGCACATGTGCGGTTGAACCTACAACCAAAACCTGCCGATCCTTTTTCAACACCCAATACCAACAATGTTGGACAATTGGGGGATATGAGTTTGACCTCGTCAAACTTCAGGTTGGAAAATATCAGCAGATTCTAAAACAAGAGGGGGAAACTCGGAGGGTAAATGCTAAAATATATAGACGAGCTGCACATATAGCGGAGGTGTTGAGCACCTTGTTAACGTCCGTTTCTATACTGGGTGGGGCCGGAACCACTGCATTGTTATCTACAGGCGTGGCAATTCCTATTGCCGCGGGTTTGAGTGGTGTAGCCGTTGGGGCAGGATTGCTGTGTATGGCGTTTAGAGTAGTGGGGAGAAAATTCGAAAATAAAAGTAGAAAGCACGACAGAATATCGGTTCTCGCAAGGTCTAAGAAATATAGCATCGACGTTATCGTGTCCAAAGCGTTGGCAGATAACAATATATCAGACGCTGAATTTGAGTCGGTGGTGGAGGAGATGTCTCGATATGAGGATTTAAAAAATACTATTAGAATTAAGGCGCTTGCCACTCTTCCCAAGATTGAGAATACTGATTGGGATAAATTTAGGTTAAAACTGGGAGATAAAATGGGGGAAAAAATTAAAACACCACCTCCAACACCAATACCATCCAATTTCAACAGTATTGATGGATTGGGGTTGGACACTTGGAGGGAATTGTGATATTTTATTATTTTCTTAAAATTAATTATAAAATTTATAAGTATTTGATGAAATGTTGCTAAATTTTATTAAATAATCAGTAATACGCAGTAAATAATCAGTAATACGCAGTAAATAATAAGTAAACAATCAGTAATAAGCAGTAAACAATCAGTAATTTTATTAAATTATGCAGTAAAAAATTTAAATAATCCAATTAATCCAATAATATTGGTGGTTGAATAATTATGAATACATATTGAACATTAATAAAGCGCTTAGCCAAAAAAAAAAAAAATAAAGTTTTAGGTCCAGCCGCAGCGCGAACTCACAACCCACGTCTCCGTAGAGTGGCGCCTTAGCCCACACGACCACGAAGGCTGTTATGAAATATAAACACTACATAGTGTTGCGCAATAATCGATAAGGTGAAATACACCCTATTAGAGATAAGAAATCCATTGGTTATACTCAGTATATGTATTCACACAATGGTTCTAGTTAAGTGTGCGTGGTTGAAGACAGGTAGTCACGAGAGGTGTCATCGTACCGGTATTTACGAGTATTGCAAACACCACCGGGCATGGATGAGAAGAGGTTCCGTTTCACCTCGCCCATGTCGTCATTGCGGGGTAGGGACCAAAGCCGAGTCACTGCTATGTCCACCATGCGGTGGCACTCAGGCTACTCATTGAATGGTTAACAAGGAATTACGTGCTCGCAAGTATTATCGTTTAGTAATAATTCAAATAATAAAGTAAGTTATAAAGATAGAACCGATCTGCTGTGTAGTTTGTTTCCTCACACGCATCACAAACACCAAGCAGACGACAATGTTACAATTATACGGGTTATGAACATGCAAATTAGGTGTCCAATTTAGAGAGGTTCCGCTGTACATTCAAATTAGGTGTCCAGCTTAGAGATGTTCCACCTTACATGTATATTAAGTGTCCCAGTTAGATAGGTTCCACTGTACAAGCATATTCGGTGTTAGGTTTAGAAATGTTCCACCTTACATGCATATTCGATGTCTACTTTAGAGATGTTCCACGCCAGCAGTAGTCTCAGCGTTGAGACCGGATTCGACACATGTATATTTCACTCTGCCTGCTCTACACATTATAGCGGATGAAGGTAATGAGGAGGAGGGGTCCGCGGTGGACAGTCCAATGATGGGGTGTAATAGATGTGAGCGTAACACCTCGCTAAGCCTGAAAAAGAGAAGAGAAGAGAAGTGATTTAAAGCGAAAACGTAGCGAGGTGGGCCCAGAAGGGTTTTGTCGGCGCGAGTTCGATTCTCGGCTAGACCTAAAACTTTTTTCTTTTTTTTCTTTTTCTTTTAACTTCTATCCTTGCAAACGAAATCGCTATGGTAAACAACTGCATGACAACGGCGTTCCTATCTGACCGCGCGAGGAAGTATATGGTATCGTGTTGATGAAAAAATATGTTCCACTCTTCTCATACATACCCGCCGAAAAGTGGGGAAAAAACAAGTAGTATATGAGGATTCAATAATGATACCACCTCCATCTGGGAGTCGCCGCGCGTAGCGGGGGGACTTCCAGTGGAGGTGGTATCATTTTAATCCTCATATACTACTTGTCATCTGCGTATAATAAAATGGATAATACCTCATGTTCTAAATGGACACCTTTACCTACGGCCTTAATATTTAGAGCAAAATCATTGATGAATATGTTAAATAATAGAGGAGACAGAGACCAGCCCTGACGTAATCCACGGTGTACTTCAAACTATTCGGTTCGTAGACCGTTAAGTCAGACACACGACGATACACCAGTACATAATGATTTAACGGTACCTAACAGTTTCTCGTTAATACCCACAGTAGTAAGCCTTGCCCATAGTTTGCTTCTGTCAATCAAGTCATATGCTTTCTTAAAATGAATGCATAGATTGTAGACACTAAATTTTAAAGGCTGATTATAAGCCGACCGATAATGCCTAAATGTATATTTTACAACCTTAGTGTAATTCCCGGTGAACAGGTTTAATTTACTTAACATGACGATGTATGGTTTATAGCCGTTTAATAAGAACATAGAAACTTGCAGAATTATACACAATGGAGACCGAAATGCAAATATTGAAGATCATTTGTGGCTGTGACTGGAGAAATGGGGCTTATGGAATTTGTGACCAGTGTCACTCCTGATTAAATATCACACTCCTGTAGCCTGATAATGATCTATATTGCTTGTTATAAGCATGCCAGTGTTTCGTTGATGGAATAGCGAACGGTGTAGATCCTGATCTGGATCTACACTGGTCGCAAAACCCATAAGCCACATTTCTCCAGTCACAGCCACATATAAAGAAGGCACGCGTACAGCGGTCATGATACAGCCATTTGTGCGACTGATGTATCACTCAGCTCAGCATGGACAAAAATGACACGTCGTAACAGTGTGTTCAATTATTTCACGACATGTATTTACATGCCATAAATTGGCCATGGTCTGTTAAATGTACATGTCCACACAGTAGTCACACAATTTTTTTCATGGGACGTATTTAATTAGCATAAATAATTAATAAATGTATGCATCATTTGCATATGAAAATAACCTGATACCACCGCGAGTCACTATCAGTAAAATAAATATTACTAAATTATTATATCTGTATAGCGGGCACTCGTAATTTTAGAACTGGTGGGATAGTGACACAGTTATACACTTATTTAATTCCTATAAAGAACGTTTTGTACCTACTGAGTGGGCATGTACCTTTAATAATACGGGATATCATATTAAACGATAACAAAACGAATAGTGCATCTAGATCACCGTAAATGATTCATTCTTGCTATCATTTTTGCAAACATTTCTACACATGGTATAAACTTGTTTATATATTAACGTAGATCATCAATTCGAAAGTGAATGATTATTTATGAGATGACGCTGCCCACAACGTAATATGTGACGTAATTTGACAGCAGAATTTCTTTAATATCTTCCTAACAAGCGGATGGATTTTGATAATATATAGTGCATCAAAGACGCTGCCTATTGTGCCGTATGATTGCTCTAAAAGTTCTTTACACCAACTTATAACTTACTCAAAGAATCTAGTACAGTTTATTGCTTACATACGTGTGCTCTAGATTTTCAGTTGCATAGACGGTAACCGATTATTCGACAAAACGATTGAATGATGAGATTAACCCTTAGACCGCTATCTTAATTTTTTGTTGGTTGCTGTTTGTTTTTTATTTTCCATTTTTATATAAAAAACATGCTTTGACAGCACTTTAGAATAATTTAAAACATGCTTTGACAGCACTTCAGAATCATTTCCATTGGAAATTATTCTGAAGTGCTGTCAAACCATGTTTTTATTGAGAAATAGGGCAATATATAAAAGCAACAGCAGACGACAAGTGTTGTGTGTAGCAGTCTAAGGGTTAAAGAAAACATGTACACTAAGGTGTATTCCGTTCCGCATTTGTTGTGCTATGTTTCTTAAATAGCCGTCATTCCGTTAAAGCAAATATACTGTAAACACACCTAAAAGCATGACGTCACGTCGTTCGGAAACCACGTGATCTCACATTCTGTTAACACACGACAGACGTAAACGATAAACAAAAATAACTGAATTTAACAATGCCAGAACTGAATGTTATCGCTGACATAGTCGAAGTCGTAGTGTCCAGTCAAAACAAGTTTGTCACGTGACTACTAATCGCGAATGCATCAGTCGAAACTATGAATACTGTATTTAGCAAAACTAGATGTTAGATACAAATCAACCGTTAAATGTTATTTTACCATCTGTTGTGCTCAGACTAGTCCATTTATGAAAAGGGAGTGTTTTTGTCCTCTGAATAATATGAAAATTACTTGCAAAAAGTGCAAATCCTGATGAGACGGCTCGTCACGAGCCGGCTCATCTGGATCTACACTGTGTGTTCATACATACAGGCATGTGGTGTTGTAAAGGGTTAAGCTTAGATATAGTATGTATGTCCCTGTTCAGTGAGAGGGACTGTATAAAATATTTATCATATTTGTATGCTTAGTCAGTAAAATGTGTTTATACTAGAACATCTTGTTTCCGTACGTTCGGGAGACGCATACGATGTTGACATGTGTGTTCATGCTAGATTTGATGTCAAATAGCCAATCACGTAATAGTATCGCAATTCGACAGCTAGTTTAGCGACGACGCTACATTGAAACAAACATGTTAACTATAATTATTACATAAAGCGATGGCGGCTGAAATCAGATGGTATCAAAAGTGGCGTCAACGGATTTCCGTACCCCAAACCTATTGTACATGTCGACATGTATTCCACATGTCAGCGGCGGCATCTCTATTATGGATGTGCTAATAATTATAGTATGCCACAGGAAACTAGCCTTACTGTCTGTTCCACGTTTTTCTGCAGACAAACTTTTGGCTATTAAAGGTACATGCCCACTCTGTAGGCATAAACTTTTCATTATATCAGAGACATGATCTGAGACATTTTCGGGCAAAATAAACATTCGTTCATCATTACCACACGTATTAATTGGCATTAATTCGCTATTAAATCAATATTTGATGGAATTTCATAAAAAAAATAAATGGGGAGGATGACTTTTGTTATTGGTGAAAAGTACTTACATTTAAATATTCTTTAGATTTAATGTATAATACATTGTATATCCTGAGTAAATTTCCACACTGATATCAGGGGCGATAACCGTGTTTCCTTAACATGTTACCGGACATTACTATTTATTCTCTGTATTTATTTGTTTATGTGCAATGATCATACTTTATAATCTGTCGAGAATATTATTTTTTCAGGTGACGCTTTTAACTAGTATAAATACTTTAAACAATATCATGCCTCATTTGCATATGAAAATATCCTGATACCACCGCGCGTCACTAGCAGTAAAATAAATATTACTAAATGATTATATATGTATAGCGGGCACTAGTAATTTTGAGAACAGGTGGAATAGTGACACAATTATACACTTATTTAATTCCTATACATAACAGTGTGTACATGTACCTACTGAGTGGGCATGTACCTTTAAACACATTAAATCTAAAACAATATTTAAATGTAAATACTTTTTCATCAATAACAAAAATGTCACCCTCCAAAAAAAATAAGTATTTGATGAAATGTCATCTAATATTGATTTTATTGCGAAAAAAACGATGTTCCTGTGGGAACATGGCGGCTAAAAATAAGATTTTTTTAAATAATATTTATTTGTGAACCGATTTTCAAAATCACCACATTTGTTTTCTTAGTTATATCATTTCCAAGCTATCTAGCCAATGTAAAATTCCCATAAGAAAATTATTTTTTCGCTATTAAATCAATATTTGATGGAATTTCATAAAAAAAATAAATTGGGAGGATGACTTTTTGTTATTGGTGAAAAGTACTTACATTTAAATATTCTTTAGATTTAATGTGTTTAATAGCCAAAAGTTCGTCGGTAGGAAAACGTGGAACAGACAGTAGTTCTATTGAACTTTTGTTTTGAACCTTCTTTGGACGAGTGACCAGTGGTTGGTTGATTATATGCCTACTTGCAAAACTTTCTGTTTGCCCGTCGTAGCTGACATACGTACACGTATATCGTTATTGTTTTGCATTTTCATTGAACATTTAGAATAATAGTACAGTGTATATGTTCAATGTCTACTTAAAGAAGCAAATCTTCCGGTAAAATGTATACATAGTGTGAAAAATGATATTCTGATTTGATCAAAATCAACATGAAATAGAAAAGAAGATTTGGTTATGCTGAACAGGAATAAAATCAACAAGGGCTTGTTGTAACTAAGCTAATCCCCTACTGTCTGTTTCACGAAAGCTGCCCACATTTTATGGGCATCTTAACAATACAAAAACAATATTGTTTTCGATAATATTATATTATAGCAAAATTTAAGATTGAGCCTTCTTTTTATTTCGTGAAAATTGGTAAAATATTGATTTTATCACGAACAATTGATTTGTCTATGGGAATTTAACATGGGGAAAAGGAGGCAGCGGATCAGGGGGAGGAGTATAAAAACTCAGAAACCTGGCTAGATAGCTTGGAAATGATCTAACTAAGAAAACAAAAGTTAGATTTTGACAATTGGTCCACTATTTCTGAAATAAGAGAACATTCCCCATGTTAGATCACATAGTGAAGATGTCTATGGGAAGTTAACATGGGGAAATTGTTTTTTCACAATAAAATCAATATTTAACCAAATTTCACGAAATAAAAAGAAGGCTCATTCTTAAATTTGTATAAAATTTAATATTATAAAAAAAAATTGTTTTTGCACTGTTTATATAGCCGTAAAATTTGGGCAAGTTTCGTGAAACAGACAGTAATAATAAGTCCTCATTGACCCTGGATGTTCATAATGCTCATACGTAGGGGGTGTGCAGAACATATCACCATCTTCAGACAGATATTGTGGCAAACTACCATACATATCGGTGAAGGGGTTAAACAGTTTTTGAGAAAATAAAACAAAACACACTAACGCCGTTGCATTACAAAGTTCGTGGGAACGTATTGTTAAATTGAGGGTATGAATTGTTGTTCCGTGGGAACGAATTAATAAAAAAAAAGTATCATGGTGAAATTCCGTCGACTGGTCACGATTGGTTGCTTGGTTAACACGTTCACTATGTACACCATGGTTACCATTTGCTGCTTGGCTAACGACATCACTGGTTGTTACCGTAATCGCCATTGGTAGCGGCTTGGCTAACGCGCTCACTGACTGTCTTAATGTTCTGCATAACCTTATAAGCATCTTGGTTTGATATAACTGTTTCATAAGATGGTGGTAGCTCCACGTGGTTTATGTGTTCCAGTGAACTATACTCTGGTGGCGGAATAAACGTTGCTGAGTTTATTTCTTGGAAGTCCATATCCATGCCCCGGTTAACGACGCCTCGTGTGACAGTGTCATTGGTCGCTGATGCCTGGAATACATGTCACATGACCCTTGGACTACCAATGAAACTGACTGACCAGTAGCAGATTTCAGCATAATTGCTCAGTATACTTATCTTGCTAATTACACTTTGAGGGAGAAATTTTCAATTTAAGGATACATTTATTATGTTTTATTATACTGAATTTATTACATTATCACAGCCATTTTAATCATCAAATATATGTAGTTGTTAGTTCAATATGAAATCATGCATTTCGGGGAAAATAAAGTATTACTCCCTCAAAGTATACATGTACTTAGCTAGATAAGTATGCTTAGCCATCTTGTGAAATCAGCTACAGATGCAGCTGGATTCGAAACCCAGTAAACAAGAAAGGTAAAGAATAGTCCATGCATACATCAATAAGTATATGGACTACGTTCCTGTTAAAGGTACATGCCCACTCAGTAGGCACAACATGTTCTTTATAAGAATTAATTAAGTGTATAATTGTGTCACTTTTCCACCTGTTCTAAAGATTACAAGTGGCCGCTTTTCAGGTATATTCATTTAGCAATATTTATTTTACTGATAGTGACGAGCGTTGGTATCGGGCTATTTTCATATGCAAATGAGGCATGGTAATTTTTTAATTATTTATATTAATTAAATGCGTCACCTGAAAAAAATATTTTTCGACAGAATATAAAGTATGATAATTGCACATCAAAAATAAATACAGATTATAACTAGTAATGTCCGTTAACATTTTATGGAAACACGGTTATCGCCCCTGGTGTCAGTGTGGAAATTTAAGTCTGACATAAAATGTATAATAATGCCAATACATACGTGGAGTAATGGTGAATGAATGTTTATTTTGCCAGAGAATGTCTCAGGTGATATCTCTGATATATAGAACAGTTTGTGCCTATTGAGTGGGCATGTACCTGTAACATGTATGTATGTGACTCACCGCTACCATACAACTGGCTTATTTAGTTTGTATACAATATTAATATTATCCGATCACTTATCATCTCCTGTTGATGCCGAATGTTATGGATATGGCTTTGATTACATGAATCCGAATGCTCTGTCGATTGAATTATGAGCTGTGCATGCCGTGACCAGACTGCACGAATCATCAGGTGATCTGGGTTTGCGAGGGACGCGTATGCAACACGGGTATATGGTATTACCAACAATGGTAGAATTGACTTACCTGGCCGGATCCAACGTCTCTCCCACACACGCGGTACATACAGAGGCAGCAGTAGATGGTGATACCAACAATGGTCGGCTTTACTTACCTGGCCGGATCCATCGTCTCTCCAACACACGCAGTACTTGCCGAGGTAGCAGTAGATGGTGATACCAAGAATGATCGACTTTAGTTACCTGGCTGGATCCATCGTCTCTCCTACACACGCGGTACCTGCCGAGGCAGCAATAGATGGTGATACCAAAAATTGTTCACTTGACTTCCTGGCCGAATCCATCGTCTGTCCCACATCCGCGATAGTTGCCGAGGCAGCATTAGATGGTGATACCAACAATGGTCGACTTTACTTACCTGGCTGGATACATCGTCTCTCCGACACACGCGGTACCTGCTGAGGCAGCAAAAAATGGTGATACCAACAATGGTTGACTTAACTTGCCTGGCCGCATCCATCGTCTCTCCCACACCCGCGGTACTTGCCGAGGCAGCAGTAGATGGTGATACCAACAATGGTCGACTTGATTTACCTGGCTGGATCCATCGTCTCTCCCACACCCGCGGTACTTGCCGAGGCAGCAGTAGATGGTGATACCAACAATAGTCGAGTTGACTTACCTGGCCGCATCCATCGTCTCTCCCACACCCGCGTACTTGCCAAGGCAGCAGTAGATGTTTATATCAACAATGGTCGACTTGACTTACCTGGCTTGATCCATCGTCTCTCCCACACCCGCGGTACTTGCCGAGGAAGCATTAGATGGTGATACCAACAATGGTCGGCTTTACTTACTTGGCCGGATCCATCGTCTCTCCAACACACGCAGTACTTGCCGAGGCAGCTGTAGATGGTGATACCAACAATGGTCGACTTGACTTACCTGGCTGGATCCGTCGTCTCTCCAACACCCGAGGTACTCACCCAGGCGGCAGTAGATGGTGATACCAAGAATGGTCGGCTTGACTTACCTGGCTGGATACATCGTCTCTCCGACACACGCGGTACCTGCTGAGGCAGCAAAATAAGATGGTGATACCAACAATGGTTGACTTGACTTACCTGGCCGCATCCATCGTCTCTCCCACACCGCGGTACTTGCCGAGGCAGCAGTAGACCGTGATACCAACAATGGTCGACTTGATTTACCTGGCTGGATCCATCGTCTCTCCCACACCCGCGGTACTTGCTGAGGCAGCAGTAGATGGTGATACCAACAATGGTCGAGTTGACTTACCTGGCCGCATCCATCGTCTCTCCCACACCCGCGTACTTGCCAAGTCAGTAGTAGATGTTGATATCAACAATGGTCGACTTGATTTACCTGGCTGGATACATCGTCTCTCCAACACACGCGGTACATGCCGAGGCAGCAATAGATGGTGATACAAACAATGGTCGACTTGACTTACCTGGCTGGATCCATCGTCTCTACCACACCCGCGGTACTTGCCGAGGAAGCATTAGATGGTGATATCAACAATGGTCGGCTTTACTTACTTGGCCGCATCCATCGTCTCTTCAACACACGCAGTGCTTGCCGAGGCAGCAGTAGATGGTGATACCAACAATGGTCGACTTGACTTACATGGCTCGATACGTCGTCTTTCCAACACCCGCGGTACTTGCCGAGGCAGCAGTAGATGGTGATACCAACAATGGTCGACTTGACTTACCTGGCCGCATCCATCGTCTCTCCCACACTGGCGGTACTTGCCGAGGTAGCAATATATGGTGATGCCAACAATGGTCGACTTGACTTACTTGGCTAGATCCATTGTCTCTCCCACACCCGCGGTACTTGTCGAGGCAGCAGTAGATGGTGATACCAACAATGGTCGACTTGACTTACCTGGCTGGATCCATCGTCTCTCTAACACACGCAGTACATGCCGAGGCAGCAGTAGATGGTGATGCCAACAATGGTCGACTTGACTTACCTGGCCGCATACATCGTCTCTCCAACACACGCGGAACCTGTCGAGGCAGCCGTAGATGGTGATACCAACAATGGTCGACTTGACTTACCTTGCCGCATCCATCGTCTCTCCAACACACGCGGTACATGCCGAGGCAGCAATAGATGGTGATACCAACAATGGTCGACTTGACTTACCTGACTGGATCCATCGTCTCCCCCACAACCACGGTACTTGCCGAGGCAGCAGTAGATGGTAATACCAACAACGGTCGACTTAATTTACCTGGCTGGATCCATCGTCTCTCCCACACCCGCGTACTTGCCGAGGCAGCAGCAGATGGTGATACCAACAATGGTCGACTTGACTTACCTGGCTGGATCCATCGTCTCTCCCACACCACCCGCGGTACTTGCCGAGGCAGCAGTAGATGGTGATACCAACAATGGTCGAGTTGACTTACCTGGCCGCATCCAACGTCTCTCCCACACCCGCGTACTTGCCAAGTCAGCAGTAGATGTTGATATCAACAATGGTAGACTTGACTTACCTGGCTGGATACATCGTCTCTCCACACCCGCGGTACTTGCCGAGGAAGCATTAGATGGTGATACCAACAATGGTCGGCTTTACTTACTTGATCCATCGTCTCTCCAACACACGCAGTGCTTGCCGAGGCAGCAGTAGATGGTGATACCAACAATGATCGACTTGATTTACATGGCTCGATACGTCGTCTTTCCAACACCCGCGGTACTTACCGAGGCAGCAGTAGATGGTGATACCAACAATGGTGGACTTGACTTACATGGCCGCATCCATCGTCTCTCCCACACCGGCGGTATTTGCCGAGGTAGCAATAAATGGTGATGCCAACAATGGTCGACTTGACTTACCTGGCCGCATCGATCGTCTCTCCAACACACGCGGTACCTATCGAGGCAGCGGTAGATGGTGATACCAACAATGGTCGACTTGAATTACCTTGCCGCATCCATCGTCTCTCCAACACACGCGGTACATGCCGAGGCAGCAATAGATGGTGATACCAACAATGGTCGACTTGACTTACCTGGCTGGATCCATCGTCTCCCCGACACCCACGGTACTTGCCGAGGCAGCAGTAGATGGTAATACCAACAACGGTCGACTTAATTTACCTGGCTGGATCCATCGTCTCTCCCACATTCGCGGTACCTGCCGAGACAGCAGTAGATGGTGATGCCAACAATGGTTGACTTGACTTACCTGGCCGCATCCATCGTCTCTCCCACACCCGCGTACTTGCAGCGGCAGCAGCAGATGGTGATACCAACAATGGTCGACTTGACTTACCTGGCTGGATCCATCGTCTCTCCAACACACGCGGTACATGCCGAGGCAGCAATAGATGGTGATACCAACAATGGTCGACTTGACTTACCTGGCTGGATCCATCGTCTCTCCGACACCCGCGGTACTTGCCGAGGCAGCAGTAGATGGTGATACCAACAATGGTCGACTTGACTTACCTGGCTGGATTCATCGTCTCTCCCACATTCGCGGTACTTGCCGAAACAGCAGTAGATGGTGATACCAACAATGGTCGACTTGACTTACCTGGCTGGATCCATCGTCTCTCCGACACGCGCGGTACTTGCCGAGGCAGCAATAGAGGGCGATACCAATAATGATTAGGAGCAGGACGACAATGATTACGGCGAGGAATGTGCTCGTGCTGGACGTCGGGGAACTTCTAGTGTCGTCAGCACAGAGTCGCGTGTCGTCGCCACATATGTTATATCCCAGACAGGATATGCTGCTGTTTACACACCATCGTGTTTCGGCGCACTTTATCTCATCCGATGAGCAATGGACATCTAAAGTAAATGTGAGGAATGATAATATTTCGGAGCGGAGTGTAAAGCATGTCAGATTCCAAGATCATTCATTTGTTTTAGTATATATCGTATAATGATTTGATGGAGTGTCTGTATAGTCATCTATAGCTCGCCCTACTTTGCAAACCAATCGATGGCCAGTATCGCACTCTACTTCACATATGTCAAGCTTTAACTCCAATAAGTTACATATTACGAAATTACTAAACTATAAATATGTTACTATTTACATATTGGATTTTCTAAAGAAACTAAATTATGCATGTAATTCCGAAATAACTCAATATGTGAACAATAACGTATACGTATTGACAGGCCGGTTATCGTCAGTGGCAGCTACAAGTAGCTATATGTGACCCACCGTGACAAAATTAGTGTTATTGTCCATGCATATCAGTAGTCGATTTCATCAAAATTGCAAAGTATACTTATCTAGCAAGGAGTAATCTAGGGAATAATCATTTATTTTTCGCGAAATGCATTATTTCATATAGAACTAACGACTTCATATATTTGAGGATTAAAAGTATGCAGAATTTTTATACTGAATTTATTACATTATCACAGCCATTTTGGCTGTGATAATGTAATAAATTCAGTATAATACAAATTAATAAATTTATCCTTAAATTGAAAATTTCTCCCTGAAGATATACTTTGCTGGATAAGTATACTTTGCAATGGTGGTGAAATAGGCTACTGATCAGGATATATGTTGCCGTGACTGGAGGATTGGGGTTTACTATATTCGCGATCATTGTAGGTCAATATACACTGATACATGTCAATCTCACTGGTGTAGCACCTCAGATGCAACTCAGCTCTACCTGGAGCTCATGAACTCATTTATAGTCTACTGTCTGTTGCACGCTTTTTCTGCCAACAAACTTTTGGCTATTAAACACATACAATTTAAAAAATATTGAAACTGCAAGTACTTTTTCATCAATAAAAAAGTCACTATTCCCAACATGTATTATTATTAATTGTGATGAAATTCTATCAAATATTGAGTTTATTGCGGCAAAA
Organism: Conchocele bisecta; assembly: GCA_029237695.1. Classification (NCBI taxonomy): domain Eukaryota; kingdom Metazoa; phylum Mollusca; class Bivalvia; order Lucinida; family Thyasiridae; genus Conchocele; species Conchocele bisecta. The sequence goes on along the minus strand of CM055265.1, from coordinate 6,768,098 downwards.
ATATTTTCCTATGGGAATTTAACATGGGGCAAAAAGGAGGGTAAAAGTGACGGTGAGGGTAAAAAAACGGAAAATAATTGGCAATTGACGCCAAAACCTGGCTAGATATTTTGGAAATGGTGTAGCTAAGAAAACTAAAGTTAGATTTTGAAAATCGGTCCACAAATTCCAAAATTATTTCTAAAAGTCTGTTTTAGTCCCCATGTTAAATTCCTATAGGAAAAGTGATGTTCCGGAATAAAATCATCATTTGATGGACTTTCAACAAATATTATTTTTGGGGCGGGTGACTTTTTTTGTTGTTGATGAAAAAGTACGTAATTTAAATATGTTTTAGATTTAATATGTTTACTAGCCAACATACAGTAGTAACCGGCGCAAAAAATATGCGCCCGTTACTAGAAGAAAATGTGTTTATGCAGAGTCTTCTGCATGTAACTTCATTGGAATTCGTCAGGAATGCGGCGTCAATTTCGACGTGAAATATATTCCGCCTGTGTGTAGTGCATGCAGTACCAGTGAATCTGCAGGCAATATATCACCTATATGGATGATGTTGAACAACAGCGTGAATTGCCAGGGACTCATCGGCTCGTAGTAGAGCATCAGGCGGTTGGATATGCTGTGGTGGGCTTGTTTATGGTTCGTAATGGCGTCACTGCTGCTGCACATCGGTATGGCGTCGTATGAAGATCCTAACAATACACATTGAACAAGTGTATGGGTTATTTCATTTGTATGTGGGTTTCTGCACGAGTTCCGCCGCAACGTGCGATATTGCGCGAATTTCGGAGCGCAACATCGTTGCGCGGCGGAACGAGTGGCATATATGCACATACAAATCAAATATCCTTTTTATTATATACGTATATCATTCGCAATTTATATGTGCTTCAAAAATATACAAAATATGAATAAAATCAACAAATTAGTGGTGATTTAGAAGGAACTACTTTGCTATGTGAAGCGTAGGTCCGGCACAAACCAATATGGGAAAATATTGACGTCTTGCGTTGCATTGTGTTTCAATGGGGGAACGAAAGTACGTATATAATAACAAGAAGATATGCCAAACACAATGCGTGGCTGTCGTGAGTCGCAATATACAAGTGTGTCAATCAGATTGTGCAAGAGAATAAAGCACAGTAAATTACAGCATACAAGGCCTGCCTGCATATATTTATACAATGTATATACATGTGTACATACATACATCGTAGATGGACAGATAACATTTCACATTTATTTAACTCTTTCAACACCACAGGCCTGTATAGTGGTATTGGCAAGCCGTCTCATCAGGATCTGCACTTTTTCCAAGTAATTTTCATATGTTCAAGATCAAAAACACCCCATTTTCATAAATGGACTAGTCTGAAATTATGTAACGGTTGCATTGGTTGCAAAATTAACATATCAACATCCATTCCAGTTGAAAGTGTTAATATCGATAGAGACACAGACGAAGATAACGTTTGACTGGATGAGCGATAAGTCATTGGGAAACATATGACGCTTGATATAAGTCTTACAGTGATAAATATATATCTGCTATAGTCTTGAAATTTGTGTTTATTGTCATCCAGATATGTTGTAAAGCAAAACATAATCATTTGAGTCCTTCACATCTTAAATTCAAAATGGCCACCATTATTGACAATGATGTTGGTTAAGCCTGAATATTTACTACCGGTAGGTTTTTACGCTATCTGTTTTATAATTGTCATTTATATATGTTTGTATAGTGTATGTAGACGGTTATTAGAAAATAGATATGTGATCCAACCCATAGACGGCTATCATCTTTGATTGTAATATGGCTCCCAAATCCAAAACAAGGACAATAGCATTGTGCATTAGCATAGTTGTCATCGTTCTTTTAATATATACTGAGCCAAAACAGAAAGTGTGCACTGTATAATTATGTTGGTACTTTTTTTGGATGTACTGTCATGTCAAATAATGGCATATGCTATATCAAACTGTAGGGAAATCGATGCGCCATAAGAAGATGGTGAATTGAGAATGATGCCTTTAATGGTTCTCATGTGACGTCAGTTAAAACACCATAAGGGTCACTTTTGAAATTAACAAAGTTGACCACTATTGGAGAGTTGGCGGTTGCGTGAAATTTTCGAATACAAAATGCGGTTTGGGCGGATGTTTCAATAAATATCGGTTATGCCCATCTCTCTTGTGCAATAACGTGACTATGAGTCTACATATAGACTGTACATAACGTCGAATGACGCCTTCTGGAATCCAATTTCGTACCTGGACCAGGGCTTCAGATAATTCCCGTACATTCACGTGTCTTCATCTTACCATTATGCCCAATTCATCCCAGATATGCTCAATAGGGTTCATATCTGGCGATGAAGTGGGCCAAGGCAAGACGCGTACGTTGTTTTGATCAAGGAAATTGCGGGTAATTCTGGCCGTGTGTGGCCCTACATTATCCTGCATCAGGATACCTGTGCCTTGTCTCTGCAGAAAAGGAACCACTGCTGGCCACAGAACGTTGTCGATATACGACTGTGCATTAAGGGCAACTAAGTCCATATTACGCCCGTCCATGATTACTCCCGAAACAATGACGCCACCCCATCGAATATATCCATCTGCAGAAGGCACGATTCAACGAAATGATCACCCTTCCTCATGTAAATCTCCTGATTTGTCCGTATAGAGACCATTAGCCCACTGTGCACGTTGCCAATGTAAATGACGCCTGCCCCACTGCATTCTAGCATTATAGTAGAGGAGCTAAGCACATGAGGTGTGCACTTTGTGATACAAGCATGACATTTTGCACATAGTTACTTTATTGTGTATACAATAAAAAAAGCCCAAGAAACAAGTGAAATATGCCCTGTGGTCCAAGATGGCCGCCAATATTAAAAATTGCCGCCGTATGCATAAAAGTGAACACATCTCTGCTTACAGATGACATAGAGACACATATTTGATGGCTATTTGTTATTTTTACCAAGTTACATTTATTATGTATACAATAAAAAAGTCCAGGACATACATTAAATATGCCCTGCAGTCCAAGATGGCCGCCAATATTAAAAATGGCCGCCGTATGCATTGAATGAACACATCTTTGTTTATAGATGCCATAGAGACACACATTTGATGGCAATTTTTTTTTAAAGTTACTTTATTGTGTATAAAATAAGGGACACCTTTGAAAAATATCATGTGGTTAAAAATGGCCGCCAATGTTAAGAATGGCCGCCGTATGCATTACATGAACACATCTTCAAATCATGATCCTCATGACACAGATCAATATATATATATATAAATGCGAATTTTCAATCTATGTTGGTGTGACAGAAAGGTAGTGTGGGATGTTAGTCTAGGAAAAGCAGCAATAACAGCGACAACAACAACAACAACAACAACAATACTTGCCATGTGAATTAGCAAAATCAAAAAGTCAAAAAAAAAATGCTCTATTGCCCTTGTTCCAAATACTGTGTATATGGTGCGACACGCTATGGACATGATTCAGGTTTCTATATCGCATTTGAATCCAATGCAGACATCTGTAATGACAGCTGATCAACCCCTGTTTGCTATTGGTAAACAGATACAATGGAGATGGCCAGATAAATATTTGGAAGATAAGTTTGCCATTGTAATGGGAGGTCTACACATTGAGATGTCTGCACTGCGCGTGATTGGTGACTGATTGGAAGGTAGTGGTTGGATTAATGTACTCACCAAAGCAAATGTTACCACTCCAAGCAGAGCATACTCTCTGTTGGAAAGTAATCACATTACTCGGACAAGGTGGTCCCATCAAATAACAGCAGCTGCTATCTTTGTTCTCCAGAAGGAAGCATACGAAATGTATAAAGCTGCAGAGAAAGACGACCCACTTCCTTTTCAGGACTGGTGCCCTGCACAGTCTGAAAAATCCCCACAGTTCAAGTTCTGGAGCGTAACTCTATATCTAGAGTTGCTGGTCTTGCAATATGTCAAGTCCCTGAGAGAAGGAAGGTTTGAGTTGTATGTTGAGAGCTTAGCTAAAATAACTCCTTGGATGTTTGCTCTTAACCACACCCACTCGATGGCTTCCAGTGCACATACGAGACATGGTGCAGCTGGAGCATAGACATCGAACTGTGTACCATGAATTCATGTCAGGGCACTTCACAGTGCAGAAGAGCATCCATCAGTTCTCTTCCATTACAATGGACCACAACCATGAGCAGCTGAAACTGCTTATAAAGTTATCAATGAATTTGATAACACGCACCGTACAGGAGACACAAAGCACCGTGAACAATACAAATCCATCCAAGACGAGTTCAAAGGCAATGTGAATGAGATGGTGAATGTTCTGAAAGAAATGGATAACCCATTTCTTGATCATGGGTCAGAGCTCATAGCCGTTCACACAAAGGTAGTGATGGATGAATCTGTGGTGCAACAGGTCCAAACAGTAGAGGAGATTGGCAACAAACAGTATGAAGGGTATGTCACTGAGAGATTACTGTTGTGTCAAAAACCGGTGACAGACACCATTTCAAAGATCAAGATTACATTGTTCAAAACACCTACGAAGAAAACACTTACCTGAACCAAAAACCAGATAGCATCTCTCAAAGCCAAAACAGCCTTGTTTATTGCCTTCCAGTCACGTAATAGCAATCTTTCTGATTTGTGTTTCAGTATGAAAACTAGGCATGTCCCCCATCATTGACAGACATGGGCGAGATGCGTACTGGCTCAAAGGCTGACTTGGTAATGGTGCTACAATCAACTACCGCTGACAGAGTTGTTGTAGATGATACATTGTTACCAACAGTTGAAGCAGAAGTACTTGATGGTGCTGCCATTGTACATATACTACCCACCACCCCCCCCCCCCCCCCAGAAAAGGAGGAACCAGTGTTCCAAGACGTATCAAACACGTGCATACAGAGACTGGACATTGTTTGGGATAGGTACATTGCAAACAGTCTTAAGAAATCCACACGGAATAAGCGGGGTACATGTGTGCATAGACATATTCTGGCTACAGGTGGACATATTCTGGCTTCAGGTGGAAAGTAACAAAGCTTAATTGTTTTCCTTCCTTGCTGAGTATTTAATCAAGGAGATGCAGCCACAAGAAGATCTTATGTGCTCTGATCCCGAACTAGACACATCTGGAATTGAACCATGCAGCCATAAGGAGGCCGATTCTCGAATCATGGTTCACATTGCTGATTGTGTGAAACAGGGGCACACCAAAATCACTATCCGCACAACAGACACAGACGTTGTTGTGTTAGCTGTGTCAATCATGTGTCGTCTAGATCTTGAAGAGCTGTGGGTAGCTTTCGGTACTGGGAAAGCATTCAGGTACATTGGTGCCCATACCATATTCTCAAATATTGGTACGCAGAAGGCAAAGGCATTGCCAATGTTCCACAGCCTCACATGCTGTGATACAGTCTCCTTCTTTGCTAGGCACGGGAAGAAATCATGTTTGGATGTATGGAAAGTCCTTTCACAGTTGACAGATACTTTGATCAGTCTTGCAAATACCCCTGTGCAAATGTCTGCTGGTGGCTTCAACACCATTCAGCGATTCGTGGTGTTCTTGTACAGCAGAACATCTGATCAGAGTAACGTTAACTGTGCAAGGAAGCAATTGTTCTCACAAGGTTCAAGAACAATTGACAACATACCGCCAACAGAAGCAGTATTGCAAGAGCACTGCAAACGGGCCATATACCAAGGAGGTTATGTCTGGGGACAAACAATTATTGTCCAAGACCCTGACATTCCCAGCCCTGCAGATTGGGGATGGGAGGATACTGGTGATGGCTGGCATCCATTCTGGACATCTCTTTCTGAATCAGCTAAAATGTGCCAGGTGCTGATATAATGTGGAAAAAAGGCATGCAGAGGCCTCTGCAAATGCAAACGAAATTAATTGGCATGTACCGATATGTGTACTTGTCAGGGCGGATGCCACGAGTAAGATGGTAGATTATGGTTACATGCAGAACACCAATGACATGAGTGACTACGCCATAATGATAATGGACATCAAGTTGTCCCTGTAATGCAACATACAGTTATATTATATAAGTACACATATAACCAGGTGGTACCATAATGCTTAACGACTAATATTGTATGAGCAGTGACCTGACAAAAGCCAATATGTTTTATTATTGTCCTATTTAGACCAAGCTAGGCATGCAACTAAATTGATTTCGTATCGCCTGTTTAAGGTTTCGCCTACTCGATTGTAAAAAGTGAAGATCATGACCAGACTGCACATATATGCTGATGTGTGTTGGTATACACCGCCTGGAACAATAATGACCCATATTTGTGTTGTGTATGTCATTGCTCATATATTATCAACATTTCACATGTACGGTACCACACATAATAGTATGCACATTCCATTGGCTGTAAACCATAAATAGCATATATACATGCATGTCAATCTGTACTAGATACATCATTCACCTTAAATAGATATACCTATGGCTGTGGTATCAGACCCCAATCAAGTATAAACTGAATTATGGTATTCAATGATTTTACATAGTTATATATATAATGTGAGCATCTAGCGCCATTATAAATTACTATTATAAAGCAATCTAAGCTAACTAAGCTACATATCCCATTAGGGTAATACATCACATTTTGCTAGCTGTGTATTCCCTATTGTGATAATACCATAATGGTGTTCATATAGAATGTATCTTTTCATTGAATACAATAAATTGTTTTCCATTTTACTGATTTAAAAAATAGTGTCATTTACTTGTACCACAACCATATACAGGTATATATATTATATATTTAACTGTCATAATATTGTGGTGGCTAGCTAACTGCCAATTATATGCCAATGCACATAGTTAGTTAACTTAACCAAAGTAAATCATAACACATACATGTATAGGCACTACAGTTGCCTCTTTCTCCCTAAACAATATGAATAATATGATTTTGGTGGCCATTTTGAATATTAGAAGCCATTAAAAATACATTTACTATATACAGTATGTGTCCTTATCCCTGAAAACCATACTACAGACACAAAGTCTGCCTCGTTGTCACTTCTAGAAGATGAGAAAGAGGAATATTAATAATGTTGCCGGACATCTTAAATTTTGGCAGCCATCTTGGATTCAAGGTGATACATCGCTTGCGTTCTGGGCTTTTATGGTATAGGATATATCAAAGTTGATTTGTGCCAAATTTCACACTTGTATCACAAAGTGCACTCTATCCTTGTTTGTGTGGGCTTAGATCATCTACTATTAAGATTATTCTGGTTTATTATCTGACCAATGTATGGCCGACTTGGTCGGATTGGATTATGGACTTTCGATCGATGCCTTTTTAAATCGAAGTCGTTAACGTAATAAATCGATATGTACGGGCCGTCGTAACTCTGGGTCTACCATTACGAGCTCGATCCACAATGTCACCTGTCATATGGAAACGCCGTTGGAGACGAATGAGGTCAATCACCGTTCAACATTCGTGAACATATTTTACAACTTGCACGTGCAAAAATGGTAAAATAGCGCTATATACAACGCCACTGAATCATTGAAATATCAAATTTAATTATCATCACGTATGGTCGGCTGAATAAAAGTGAACATTTTCTTTTTTGACTCGGTATATGCATATATGTTATCAAAATGCGACTTGCTTTTAGCGATTGGATATATTAATACAGTTTTGCTAATCTAATTTTATGATTTGAGACACGCCATGTAATGTTGTGCCTTCGGACAGCTGCTTCATTTCATGAAATAGTACATGCGGAATGTACTCTGAAAAAATTATGAAAAATATTGTAAATTTTGTAAACGTATTTAACGAAATTACGCAGATGTCCGACGGTACAAAGTCACATGGCTTTTCTCAATTATTTTCACAGGTTAGCTGCGCAATACATATATTTATTATGGGATAAATAACATTTTGAGACTTTATCGGTGTATAAACATGTAAAGGTTCAACTGTACTTCAGACAGTAGTGTTGCACTTTTAAGGTACATGTATTATGTCATAGATGGATACACTTGATATTTGCTTCATAAGAGTGATGTGATATATGAATATAACATATGTGAATATTGTCTTGTTACTGTCTACTATATGGAGCATTGAGTTGCCATCTCCGCCATCTTTGTATGTACAAGCCATCGTACAGTTTCACCACTTCGTGCGTTTGACACATACAGAAAATAATATGACAGTAAACCAATTTAATAATACATTTGGTGCAATACATAATATACATATATGACAACGGCGTGCTATAAATATTATGGCAGCAAACTATATCTGAGATATCTGAGCATTTCTCCCATCAATCTCACAATAAATGTTGATAACTTTTCAATCTGATGTACATCCTATGTTAGTGTACACGTTACCCATAGGTAAAGCCATATTTACTCGCGTAGTAGGTGAGGCCATAATAAAGAAGGTGTTTGTTTGCCCAAACGCGACCGACCCGAAAAAAAACCGCCGACTCAAAATATTTTATCGCCGTGAACGTAGTATTCTTTTCTTTCTTTTTTTTGCCGATTTTGCCCCTTTACAAAACTATTTTGTACAGGAATAATCAAGTTCGGTATATCCAAATCAAGTACGACCTTATAGACTGTGTAATCCAAACGCTTTACTCTTCCGCGCACCTGCTATTCAACAAAGAGCGTTGTTATTGACGACGTATTATTTAAGCGTTTCAGTGATGGTGACGAAAAAAAACATGGCAGCGCCCTGCAGTGGAAATTTCACGCTGTGTTCAACAATTAAATTAAACTTTAAAAACACAAATAAAAAGTTAGACAAATCACAAATAACAGATTGTCAATGTTTAACAGCATCTGGACTGGCCCATTGACGGCTTGAATATCGATTGACGTCCATTCAAATTTCGAATCTCATATACATACAGAAGGATGATAATATGAAATAGGCACTGCCTATGCTATATAAACAATTCCAAAACAATATTTTTTTCGATAATATTAAATTAAAGGAAAATTTAAGAATGAGCCTTCTTTTTATTTCGTGAAATTCGGTTAAATATTGATTTTATTACGAAAATTAATTTGTCTATGGGAATTTAACATGGGGGAAAAGGAAGTGGAGGGAGCTGTGGGAGGAGTCAAAAAACGAAAAAAATTGGAAATTGACTCCGAAACCTGGCTAGATATCTTGGAAATGATCTAACTAAGAAAACAAAAGTTAAATTTTGAAAATCGGTCCAGTATTTCTGAAATTCTAAAAAATTTCCCCATGTTAAATCCTCATAGACATCTTCACTCTGTGAAGAGAGTGAAGATGTCTATGGGGATTTAACATGGGGAAATTGTTTTTTTCCCAATAAAATCAATATTTGACCAAATTTCACGAAACAAAAAGAAGGCTCGTTCTTAAATTTTGCTTTAATTTAATATTATCACAAAAAATATTGTTTTTGCATTGTTTATATAGCCGTAACATTTGGGCAGGTTTCGTGAAACAGACAGTAGGCATAGTGGAGCGCGTGGTCGAACGGTCTGAGGCGTCGGTCTGCTGATCTTACGATCGTGGGTTCCAGCTTGGCGTGCGTTGTGTCCTTGAGCAAGACACTTTATCCACACTGCTTCAGCCCACCCAGATGTAAATGGGTACCGGCTAAATACCGGGAACATCGATTGCATTTGATTGTATTTGATTGTATGTACATGTACTTATGAATAAAAATATGATCCACTAGTGATAAGCCTCAGTATTGAGGGTATACTGGCAAAAGCAAAGCATTATGGAAACTGTATTCGTACATTTACGATCATTTTAAGAAAAAAATAACAAGGCTAAGAATCTTCAGTGATATTATTCCCAATTTTCGCAATCTCAGTCGTCATTGAGCACGACTGTCACTTCGAGAGTTATACACATTTTGCCCATTTTTGGTATGAATTGTGTTAAGTTTTACATTTACTTTTTAGCTCACCTGAGCGAAGCTCATGTGAGCTATTGTTACCGCAATGTGTCCGTCGTCGTCGTCGTCGTCCGTGAACATTTTCAAACGTCTTCTCCTCGGAAACCATTGGGCCTATGGTCACCAAACTTCATGGTCATGGTCCTTAGGTAGGGGGATTACAAAATTGTTAAAATTACGTCATTACGTAATCCAAGATGGCCGCCGTCTAAAAATAGCACAAATTCTTAAAAAATCTTCTTCTCAAGAACCGCCAACCGGATTTCGACAAAACTTGGTAGGAATGATCGATGTACATTGCTCTTTCAAAGTTGTTAAAATGGTGACCCTGGGGTTAAAAATGGGCGTGGCCCGTGGGGTCAAATTGGGTCAAATTTTAATTTTTGGATAAATATGGTCATTTCATATATCAAATTGAAGGTATCAATGAGGCGATCACTCTGGTGCATTTTTTGTCGAAATCGGATTGTTATGTCATCCAAGATGGCCGCCGAAAGGTCAAAAGGTCGTTCTTTTATCAGAGATTTCAAAATTCTTCTTCTTCACATGAACCGCTTGGCCCATGGTAGCCAAACTTAAAAGTTATGGTCCATGGGTGAAGCATTTTCAGATTTGTTAAAATGGAGGTCATCGCTAATCCAAGATGGCCGCCGTCTAAAATAGCATAAATTCTTAAAAAATCTTCTTCTCATGAACCGCTTGCCGGATTTCGACGAAACTTGGTAGGAATGATCAATGTACATTGCTCTTTCAAAGTTGTTAAAATGGTGACCCCGGGGTCAAAAATGGGCGTGGCCCGTGGGGTCAAATTGGGGTCAAATTTTATTTTTGACCGAATATGGTCATGTCATATATCAAATTGATGGTATCTATGAGGCGATCACTCTGGTGCATTTTCTGTCGAAATCGGATAATTATGTCATCCAAGATGGCCGCCGAAAGGTCAAAAGGTCGTTCTTTTATTAGAGATTTCAAAATTCTTCTTCACATGAACCGCTTGGCCCATGGTAGCCAAACTTAAAAGTTATGGTCCATGTGTGAAGCCTTTTCAGATTTGTTAAAATGGAGGTCATCGCTAATCCAAGATGGCCGCCGTCTAAAAATAGCATAAATTCTTAAAAAATCTTCTTCTCATGAACCGCTAGCTGGATTTCGACGAAACTTGGTAGGAATGATCGATGTACATTGCTCTTTCAAAGTTGTTAAAATGGTGGCCCCTAGGTCAAAAATGGGCGTGGCCCGTGGGGTCAAATTTTATTTTTGACTGAATATGGTCATGTTATATATCAAATCGAAGGTATCAATGAGGCGATCACTCTGGTACATTTTGTTGTCCAAATCGGATTGTTATGTCATCCAAGATGGCCGCCGAAATGTCAAAAGGTCGTTCTTTTATTAGAGATTTCAAAATTCTTCTTCACATGAACCGCTTGGCCCATGGTAGCCAAACTTAAAAGTTATGGTCCATGGGTGAAGCCTTTTCAGATTTGTTAAAATGGAGGTCATCGCTAATCCAAGATGGCCGCCGTCTAAAAATAGCATAAATTCTTTATAAATCTTCTTCTCATGAACCGCTAGCCGGATTTCGACGAAACTTGGTAGGAATGATCGATGTAAATTGCTCTTTGAAAGTTGTTAAAATGGTGACCCCGTGGTCAAAAATGGGCGTGGCCCGTGGGGTCAAATTGGGGTCAAATTGGGGTCAAATTTTATTTTTAACTGAATATGGTCATGTCATATATCAAATTGAAGGTATCAATGAGGCGATCACTCTGGTGCAATATTTGTCGGAATCGGATGATTATGTCATCCATGATGGCCACCAAAAGGTCCATTTATTCAAGATTTTTAACGTCTTTTTCTCAGGAACCACATGGCCGATGCTGAGTGAAGCATTTTCAGATTTTGTAAAATGAGAGTCATCGCTTAATCCAAGATGACCGCCATCTAAAAATAGCACAATTTGTTTAAAACACATGAACTCAATGTCACATTCTCCTCTGGTGTTCATGGAGTCAGGTGAGCGAATTAGGGCCATCATGGCCCTCTTGTTACATACAGCTTCACTTAAGCTGTTGGTAAGAGGTACTTGTGTCATGAACTGTGAATACAGCACAGGCCGTGACACAACCGAGCAGGCGCAATAAAACAGCAGTTACAATGCATACTTGTTTCTGTTAGTCATGTCCACAGAGTGGCATGGATCGCTTGACTTTGTCTTGTAAACAAAATCACAACATGTGCGCTTTCTATCCAATGCTATTGAGAGAGATATAGTGTGCTTCTATCTAACGATGTTGAAAGATAGAGAGAGAAATATTATGGTTTCTATCTAATGATGTTGAGAGAGGTGGGTGGGGGTGCGGGGGAGAGATATATTGTGGTTTCTAGGCAATGATAGAGAAAGAGACACACAGAGAGACATAGACAGAGAGCGAGACAGAGAGAGTCACACAGACACAGAGGAGAGAGAGAGAGAGAGAGAGAGAGTAGTAGTAAGGGAGTCAAAATGATACCACCTACCGTGATATCATTTATAACCCTCTATAATACCCCCACCACCCCCGAAAATCAAAAAATTGGTTAACGAGGAAAATTGGGACTCTCCCGACAGCAAATTTATGAATTTTTGGAGAAAATAATTTTGAAAAGAGGGAGTCCCAATTATATTGGTAATTGACTTTTGAAAGTATATATTGGTGTCATAAATACATCACGTTTTTTTTTTTTTTCACGTCCAATTGAACAGAAAAAACGAGTACCAATATTATTAGAGAAAATGGATAATACAATACAATTTGAATTGAAAATTTTTAATGACTGTGTTGAAGAAGTTTACGAAGAATACGGAGGTTATAATCCTGTATATAAATTCTATAAAATGAGAACACTAGGCGATATCGAATATATGAAATACCAGCGTAATTTATTACGCTCCGATAAAAACGTTACATTTCCAATATTATACCGGCAATTATGTCAACTATACAAGAGGCAAATACGAACATTAAGACAGATAATGCGTATCGGATATGAAACTAAGGCTTTAGTTTATACAAAAATTTTAAAACCCAACGATTCGTTTACGAACGTACATTTCTACGATATCGCTTATAAATATATTGTAATCACAACACCAAGCAGACGACAATGTTTCACTTACACGTGTTATAAACACACAAATTATGTGTCCTACCTTACACGTATATTAAGTGTCCATTTTATAGAGAGATTACACGATTACGTCTTCCGGGATGAAACATAAACACACTATAATATATACTACACACACGTGGGTGTGTATTACACAACCCGCTATCGATATTCCGGAATGAAACATAAACACACTGTAATATATACTACACACGTGGGTGTGTATTACACAACCCGCTATCGATATTCCGGAAGTATTTCTTACATTGTGATTGGTTGGCATGTTTTTTTTTTTAATTTTTTTAATTTTACTTTTAATAATTTAGAACGTTATAACCATATTATTAAATAAAAAAATGAACTTGTTATATATAAAAACAAAATGAAAATAAACGAGTAAATATTTGGTATTGCACAACACGGTTTTAGCTTCATATATGTAAAATTAACAACAATAATTTGTCTTGGGGGACGCCCCTTGACGAAAAATGAGCGCTCAGTGCTTCCGTGCAGGCACTTACCAAGGTTGCCTAGACTTTCGACACTGGTTCCTGATCAGCCGATAGATGGGGGGTGTGCTGTACAGGCAGTAGCTATTACCCAGGCTAGCCACAAACATGAGACGAGTAAGACAAAGACAAGATCAGAAAAGGTGGCTAGCCGGGTGGGCCCAGAAGGGTTTTGCTGGCGTGGGTTCGAGCCTCGGTGGAAGCTAAAAAAAAAATTCTTTTTTTTCTTTTTAAATTGTTAATAATTTTCCTAAAATTAATTAATAAATTGTTTACTGCGACAATATAATTAATTTTAATTAATTTTATAATTAATTAATTATTATTTTTTAAAAATCACAATGGTGCTGTAACATTTCTTCCGACTTTATCTCCAAGTTTTTCCCTAAATTTATCCCAATCAGTACACTCAATTTTGGGCATGGTGGCGCGTGCCTTGATTCTTATATCATTTTTTAATTGTTCATATCTCCCCATTTCTTCCACCACGGATTCAAACTCTAAATTTTATATTTTCTTATCGGCCAACGCTTTGGACACCATAACGTCGATGGTATTTTTCTTCGACCTGGCGAGAACGGATATTCTATCATGTTTTCTACCTTTTCTCTCGAGTTTTCCACCCGACGCCCTAATTACCATACACAACAACCCAGAAACGGCCGACACCGCACATAAAATCCCCGCTACGGGAACCGTTATAATGGTGGATATAGTTGCAGCTGTCCCCGCCCCACACAACACAGAAACACTCGCCAGAGCCGTGCTAGATACTTCAGCCATGTTCACCGCGCGCCTATATTTTTTTAGCGTTTCTTTTTCTATTTGTATATTCTCTAACTAAAATATCCTGCATAGCGACGATATTATTCAACCTAAAATCTGAACTTCTTTCGTTAATTGTACACAGTGTTGATGGAGTGGTATTGACAATTGGAAGCGTTGATTCGTTCATATTTAAAATTTTACAAATTTATTTCAATATATTAGTATTTACAAAATAAGTTCAATTAACAACGAGACAATAGTGGAAGAACTCTCTGTGTCACCGATTTTCGTAACAAATTTATAACACTACCTTTGGAAAGTCTAATTCGATCATAACCGGAGAACGAAACCACCGTCGAACTATCTCCAGAGATTTTAGTGACTCCAACCCCCCGTTCTTCCCCATCTACTACAATATTTATCGCGACCGCGCCCACAGGTTTACCACTACCATTAACCGAGCAGACCGCCATTTGGATAACTTCACCCGCGGCTGTCATAGTGTATCCCCCACATTTATTACTCGCTTTGGCACCGAACGAATATTCATAGTGCCCCTCAACCAATGGGCCCCGCTTCTCAGCCCAAACTGTTATGGCACGTTTTAGCGTTTTCATTGTTCGCACTATTCCGGCAAGCGCACTGTTTGCGTTATATGCCTCAGTACGAATATTATAAGAGGCCTCCTCAAGAGCTTTGGTCGCGGCTATACGATCATGTTTCAGTTTATCGGAAACTTCGGTTATCTTTCCGTCTAGTTCGGTAAGTGCCGCTTCTCTACTGAGAGAGTCCTCTAAGCGCAACGCATCATAAGCCTCCGTAATGGTCACCTGGTGGTCTTTTAGGGCTTTATCAACACCCGGTTATTTTTCCGTCTAGTTCAGCAACCGCCGCTTCTCTGATGAGAGAGTCCTCTGAGCGCAACACCTCATAAGCCTTCGCAAGGGCTGCCTGGTGGTCTTCTCGGGCTTTCTCAACACCCGACCGGGCCTCTTTTTGAAATTCGGTTATTTTTCCATCTAGTTCACCAACCGCCGCTTCTCTGATGAGAGAGTCCTCTGAGCGCAACACCCTATAAACCTCCGTAAGGTCCGCCTGGTGGTTTTCTCGGGCTTTCTCAATACCCGTTCGTACCCCCTCAACCCCCAACCGGGCCTCTTTTCGAAATTTGGTTATCTTTCCATCTAGTTCGGTAAGTGCCGCTTCTCTGTTGAGAGAGTCCTCTGAGCGCAACGCCCCATAAGCCTCCGCAATGGCCTCCTTGTGGTCTTCTCGGACCCCCTCAACCCCCGACCGGGTCTCTTTCAGAAATTCGGCTATTTTCCCGTCTAGTTCAGTAAGTGTAGCTTCTCTGTTGAGAGAGTCCTCTAAGCGCAACGCATCATAAGCCTCCGCAAGGGCCTCCGCATGGTTCGACTGGTGGTCTTCTCGGACTTTATCAATACCCGACCGGGTCTCTTTTCGAAATTTGGTTATTTTTTTATCTAGTTCGGCAACCGCCGCTTCTCTGACGAGAGAGTCCTCTGAGCGCAACACCTCATAAGCCTCCGTAAGGTCCGCCTGGTGGTCTTCTCGGGCTTTCTCAATACCCGACGTGGCCTCTTTTCGAAATTTGGTTATTTTTTTATCTAGTTCGGTAAATGCCGCATCTCTAATGAGAGAGTCCTCTAAGCGCAACGTAAGGGCCGCCTGGCGGTCTGCTCGGACTTTATCAATATCCGACCTGCTCTCTTTTCGAAATTTGGTTATTTTTTTACCTAGTTCGTTTAGTTACGTTTCTCTGATGAGAGAGTCCTCTGAGCGCAACACCTTATAAGCCGCCTAATCTTTCTCAATTTGTGCAGTCGCCGTCAGCACTTCTACTCTAACATCTGATATACTCCTGTGAATCCCGTTTGTGACCTTCGATATGGTTTTATTGATCAGGGCCTTGGTTTTTCCAGTAGTTAAAAAGTCGCCCTCTCGAGAAGGGATAATCCACCTTCTGCCGGTTCCAAATTCTTTGAATTTGTCACCCAATCGGAAGAACTACCTGGTCCGTATATACTCATAATAAAATTAATTATAATATTGGGCACCTATACTCAATTCGAAATTTCGAGAACTACCGAAATCGGGTAATCGTTTTTCAACTTTCACGCTTGATCATCGAGACTAGAGACCGTAAATTCGTGGATATGTCCCGATTCCAAAACTTTCATCTCGGGGTGTGGGAAGTCTAAGGTCACAGTCTCACCATAGAAACAGTCGCTGGCTTGCACGGTTTTCAGTAATGTGCTGGGAGTGCCGTCTACCGTGTTGTACGATGTGTTCACCCGATCCAGGTGCACCCTGAGAGTTTTCGTGAAGGCGAAGTCCACCGGGTTATCACCGACGTACTCACCCGGGGTAAACACTCCTTTGTTTGAGGAGTATGTCTCTCTAAAACCGAGTTGAATACCCAACCCCGGGGAGACCACTACCTTATTATCAGTGCTGATGGTCATTGTTGCGAGCCCGGTAGCATTCGATACTGTGAGGTTGATTACACCGTCAAGCTCTGAGTTGACAAAATCTTTGAGCTGTCTTATTCCCCACAGTCCGTGAGGCAGCTTTACACCTAATTGTTGTCCATCCTTCACATAGTAAAACCCTTCGCTCTTCCCCACATTCTGCCACCCGACCGTGAACGTGATTGATCTGAGGCCTACCCGGCGTTGTCCGCAGCAGTTGTCGATTGATTTTTGAAGTTCACAACTCCATTTTTGAACATTAGTGATAGTAGCAAACATAACCCCTAATATCTTTCAATGGATACAAAAGCATTTAGCTTTAACTCTAATGCAAAGTACGCGGTCGGTGGTAAATACAAGCAAAAAGACGTTGTTAACCACCTTGTACACCCAACCGTAACGGTTAGACCGGCCAGTGGCTTTGCCACCAATTTCCCTAACACGTTTGAGAAATATGTAGTTCCAAAGACTACTAGTCAAGATGTATTACTAAGATGGGAGTTTTCCCATATGAACTTCTGGCAGAACCAGCTAAATTTCGCTGTATGGTGCGCAACGGCCGGATTGCGGAGTTTCGCATCAAGACCATTTGACATCCGAGAATATCATGCTCCGAAGTGTCTACAACTTTCACGTGTATTACACAATTAGGAGAATTCTCAAAGAACTAGGTATTCCACTGCCTCAAGACGATGGCTGGGATCCCATTTCCAGCGCATACAACCGTAAGGCGTTCGAAAGATTGTGTAGCGAATTTGGGGTATCAAAAGACGCCGACTGGAGACAGAAAGTATACACCCCGACCAACAGTTTAGGGTTAGTTCACCTTAAAGGCTTAGTTAGTGGGGAGCGTCTGGATAAAGTTCCAGTATATTTCTCAGGGCTATGGAGCGCTCGAGGGGCCACCCCACCACCAGTTAGAAAAATGTCAACATGGACTAAATATAATTATACTCAACAAAACTAGAAACGTCCCTGTTTTATAGCCGGTGTAGCTCTGTCTATGTATGTACCACATGTTCAAAGTACATGTATTTTAAACCGTGGCGATGTTCAGAATACGATCGTGTAGAGCTTAGCCGATACACACGGTTTACATAGCGGCCAGTGACCGGAACGTTGATTTCCACTTTTTGCACGTGCACGCTATACTTGTCATCGATAAGGTGATTCAGTTCATGTCGTACCATTCATGCGATAGGGGCTATTCGGAAAATTAAAAAACTTTTTTAATTTTTCACTGTTTTCGATATGCCACGGCTTTCCGAAAACGAGCGAAATCAGGCAATTGGGATGCTTGCGGGTGGGATGGCCGCCAGGGCGGTCGCGCCTCGGTTTGGTTGCTGTCGGAAGACGATTGATCGTCTTGCAGCTCGGTACCAGCAGACTGGGGCTGTTCACGACCGGCAGCGACCTGGTAGGCCTCGTGTAACGACGGCTAGAGCCGATCGTTACATTACGTTGACGCACTTACGTCAACGTCGATTGGCAGCCACAGTCACTGCTAGGCGATACGGTGTCTCAGGGCAGACCATTCGCAACCGGTTACGTCGTAACACCCAACCAATCGGGCACGCCGCCCGTACACTGGTCAGATAATGACCAACGTCACCGTGCTGCCAGACTGTTATGGGCGCGACGTCATCTGAAACTGGAGAAGGGCTGACTGGAACTGAGTTTTGTTCACCGATGGATCTCGGTTCACAGTTAGTCATGCTGACGGAAGATTACGGGTATACAGGCGTAAAAATGAAAGATTCACCGATTGTTGCATTGTTGAGAAGAACAGGTTTGGGGGAGGGAGCGTAATGGTCTGGGGTGGGATCATGGGAAACCGGAAGACAGATTTGGTTGTTGTACAGGGCAACATCAATGCACAACGTTATGTTACAGATGTGCTAAATGCACATGCCTTACCATTTATCCGTCAGCATGGTCCTGGTGTGACATTGATGCACGACAATGCCCGCCCTCACTTAGCCAGGGTCACCACTCAATACTTACAGCAAAACAACGTCGACGTCATGCCATGACCCGCGGTCTCCCCGGATCTCAATCCCATTGAGCACATATGGGATGAGCTGGGCCGCAAAGCACGAGCTAACCATCAGATTGACAATGTTCGCGATCTTACACAGGCGTTACAACGGGAATGGAGGAATTTGCCCAACGCACTGGTATTGCGTTACGTCACGTCGATGCGGCGTAGGATCATTGCATGCATTCATGCAAACGGTGGCCACACTCGGTACTAACGAGATTTACTGAATTTGCCACATTACTTATTGAAATTCCATCTCTAAACATTAAGTAACACATTTCTAAGTTTTTGTGATTTTTGATTTTGACCCCTACCGCCCTTGGCCGGTTATCTCTCGAATATTTAACAAGATATCCAAATGCAATTTATTGGCTTTGATACAGAAATGAATGAACTTGTTTTTCCATTTTGATTTTTAAAAGTAACCCTTTTGGTTTTTGATGAATCTTTCCTTAAACATGGAGGGACGTTTCTAGTTTTGCTCAGTATATAAGTTGAATAAGATGACGTTCGGTGCTGAAGTGCTTGGTGGACTTGCGTGTAATGATGGTGATTGCCATTGGCTGCCTACTAAAGTAGCCCATGTGGAATACCTAGACCTGGGTGATACTCCACAGATGCGAAATGCTTGGACCACATTTATGTTAGATGAAAGCACTGGATTTACGCAGGGTGGGGTTATTCGTCTCAACGAATCCATTCGCATATACGTATGGGCAATCCTCGCCTCACAGAAGCAAATGCGCAGCGCTATACTTGGTACGGGAACGGCCTTTGACGCGCAAAAACAGTTCTTGGCACTTGTCGAGGACGCCATCTCAGCTAAGGTGGACCTCCAGAAGGCGATCCAGAATTATCAAGACGTTTTGCAGACTGCCCGCACCCCGGTAGACTACGCATTTGGAATAGGTCTTTATATGGCGCCGAGCAATATGATACTACGAGACGACCAGGTTGACGGTTACAATAATCAGATCGTAGTCGCAACCACCAATCAAAAAATCGGCCGCAACGGGAACGTGAACACGGGTATCATCAAGCTCCCACCCAAGATGATCGGGCGCGGAGTTGTAAATTCAAATAAATTTGAAAAAGATTTCATAAAACCCCCAAAACACAAAATGGATACACATCCCTCAACACAATCGAACCCAGTACCCCCAATTCGTAAATTGGATGCACCATCGAGTTCCATCAACAATGTTGAAACACCAATCATCAACAATGTTGAAATTGGAAGCACAACACACGAGGAGGAGAAATTAGCGCTCGTCGTCGCCCTCGTGGTGATCGGACTATTTACGCTTTGGTTTTAGGAACTCTCTGGCGAAGAATAGTAGGAGACCGGCGATTGCCACGATTAAAGCCCAAGTATTTTTGGCTAGCCATCCGGCCGTTTTTGATAATATAGATAGCAAGTAAGAAACGATACTTCCGATCAGTCCAGGTAGTGCGGCAGCCGCCTTTTCGGCTAATTTAGCCAGGAGACTGGCGAGGGCTTTTAGTTGTTTTTGTACCCACTCCTTGGCTCCGCCTGATGGCGCGGGTGCTGGTGCGGGTGCTGGTGCTGGCGCGGGTGGTGGCGCCGCACCACCAGTGAAAGCTAGAAATATGGTTGATATAGTCATGCTGATAGCAACGAGGATGCTTGCTATCGTGATGCCCTGTTCTCTGAACAGAGTGCGAAGACGCTCACCGAGTGTCGTCTCCTCGTGCAGGACCCTCGAGATTGTTTCGCGGATCCGACTTATTTGGTTGCGGAGAGCCTCACGGTTAGTCGAGGCGGCCTCCAAACGAGCTGCTCTTTCATCACGCAACGACTGTAGGCGTTCGGTGATCCGCTCGGTAGATTCTATATCGACACCGGCTTCCTCCAGTTTTCTTCTAGCGCGATATGTTCATCCAGCGACGAGAGTTTGGAGAGGTTAAGGACCAGTTCACCCCGTACCGTTTGCATAACCTTATTGAGGCCCCGGAGTTCGAGAAGAGGTAACAGTGGGTCATCGTTAGACAGGTCGATTTCGCTGAATGTGGTCTCCATCGTGTTAATAGCGTCGGTGGCTACTCGAGGGAGTTCGCTGAGCTCAACAGTTTCTATATCGGCGGCCGTTTTCGCCATCGTTTCGTCGGTAGACTGTAGGGCTTCTACAGCGCGGGTCGGCATAATTGTTTTAACACGCGTCCAATCTGGAAATCCTAGTTCGCTCCTTATGAGTTGGCCACCGCCCCGGTTTCCGGCAATGGTGTTTAGTGATAGGGGTTTACCGGTCATCGTGTTGACGATCGGGACATTTGATGCTTTTAATCGCAATCTACCGTTCAGATCAAATTCGAACTTGGAGTAGTCGCGACCGACAGACGGGACCAGAACTTTTTCTGCCAAACTGTTGTAGTAGTCGTTTACAGCTCCCTCGAGTAATTCCCGACTTTGACTAGTAGTAGCGCCACCTAATTCCCCCGATTGGATTGGAACTGGAGGTTGTATCAAGGGCGTTTCTTCATTATAATCATCTATGTCATAATCATCCTCATCCGCATCGACGTAATCGTCTCTGCCGATTTCATCCATGTCAATATCGTAATCAGCCATATTAATTTCTTAAAATTAATTATGTATTAAAGACAAAACCATAAGGGTTTAATATAGATTCACTAAATTATGTCTTCGAGTCAATACGGTCGCAAACTCAATCCATACCGCAGACTGCGTGAGCCCCTCGGGGCAAAAGGCGTGAGACAGAGTGTCGTTATTACGAACAACCCATCGACGATCGACCAGAACCAGCAGCTCTTGGTCCGCTTCCCCAACCTCGGAGCTAACGACGTCATTGTGCCGGGTACTGTTCGCCTCGCTTTCACTATTTCGCTGATGTCGACGGACGAGGACGGAACCGTCGTTCAGAACCTTGGTCGCGCCATCGTCAAGAAGACCATGATAAAGATTTCTGGTAATGAGGTGATGTCGATCAACGACAGCGACGTCTACCATTGTTATCAGGACCTATGGAAGACGGCGCAAGAGCGCGAAAACGCTGTCTATCAGGGTATTGACACCAGCAAAAATAAGAACGTAACCAAACTTAGAATCGGGGCTGGTAACAAGGTAGATAACAACGCGAGTGACAATGCGGTCGCGGGCGCTTACGGCAACCGCTTCTACATCCCGCTCGACTTTGAGTTGCTGGAGAGTCACATGCCCTACTATCAGAGCGCTTTGGCTGACCGCCTCGAATACGAACTAACGTTCAACGACTACGGCCGAGTTCTCATAACCAGCGACATGTTATCGACGTATACGATCGATAATGTTTCGCTGGAGTACGACATGGTCACGATGCCCGAACTCGCGCGATTGATCAGAACCCAGTACGCCGGGCGCGTTGCCATACTTTACGACCGCGTACTTCGCCATCGCAAGATGACGAAAGACAAAGGCGACACATTGTGGAATATTAACGTCAACGTACCCGCCCGCTCTATGAAAGGTATACTGATGTTGTTCGAGGATGCTCGGTTCGCGTTCAGTGCTAGAAAAACCGACAAATTCTATAACCCCAAAATCACGAAGGTAGAGGTGACGATCGAGGGAGTTCCCAATCAACTCTACAGCGCGGGTCTTCGCGCGCACCAGCAGTGGGACGAAGTAAGAAAGCAGTTTGCTGCCGGCTCTAAGCGCTCTTCGGAGGTTGCAGCGGTTGCCAAAGACCTGCATCTCTCGGCCGTCTCCCTCGCGGAGTTCCTGAATACCAAATACGCGTTATGGCTAGACATGCGAGCCAGCGACGACGACCAAATACACGGCAGCGGACGCCAAGTTGAGAACGCTAGCGAGGGTGTGACGATCCAGATAACCAAAGAGGCGGACGGAGCCGGGCCATTGAACGTGTACTTATATATAATTACGGACGCACAACTCAACATCGAAGATGGCCGATACGTCTCAGCGATCTACTGATTTAATAAAAAAATCATCTAACGATTTATTAATTAATTTTAAGAAAATTAGCAATCATTCTAACGATTTATTAATTAATAAATTTGATAATTCTAAAGAATTAATTAAGAAAATTAGAAATCAATACCAATTCACGATTGGAGATGCCCACTCTGCCATAATATGTGGGCAGACAGGATGTGGAAAAAATAAACGGTTTTCATCCTAGACTTGCTCGAGGGCTCCTACCGCGATGCCTTTCGTCATATTGTGATCCTGTGTCCCACTGTGCGGCACAACGATACTTATCAGCGGCGAACGTGGATATGGACCGACCCTGTGAGGTATACGTTATTGACCCCGGTGATAGGCTTCACGATTGGTTGCGTGGTTTATACCAAAAATTACCAAGGTGAGCCCACCCTATACGTGATTGACGATTGCTCGGCCAAGGCGGCGATGACCAAAAAGAAGGACATGCTCTACGAGCTCGCATTTTCTGGCCGCCATGCTAGGCAAAGCGTATGGATATCCACTCAAAAGTACAACGCCGTCCTCAAGGATCTGCGCGAGCAAACGAAATGGGTCGCCCTCTTTCACTGCAAGGACCGAGACTCGTTCGATGACTGTCTTCGAGAGAATGACGTTATCCCAACGCGCGAGGAGCGCCTGGAGGTTCGACGGATGCTTTCGGAAACTAAGCACGCCAAGCTTTTGCTAAAGACTGATCAACCAACTACTTACGAAGTTATCAATTAATTTTATAATTAATTAGCAAATTACTGAACAAATGCTGAACAATGCTGAACAATGCTTAGCAATTGCTGAACAATGCTGAACATGCTTAACAAATGTTGAACAAATGCTGAACAATGGTTAACAACTGTTAACAATTTGGTTGCTCCGCTGCGAGCTTTGTTGCGAACATAATGGTGATCATAAGTATCGGGTGGTGCGCTTTGCAATATGTTAAAGTGATGAGACTTGTTAGAATAGTTAAATTAATTTTAAGAAAAATGAAATGCGACGATCTTTCTCGATCAGCTATAGAGAAACCTCAACTCCGACTGCCAACATAGATAATGATCCGACAGAGCAATCGGAATCAACTCCAACGGCGGTTGGTATTGGGTTGAGTGCAACGACTCCGAATGAAAATGAAAATGCGGCGCGACGAGAGCGGCTAGCTGCGCTGGTTGCTGGAGGACAATCGGAGCATTATCTCGGTAGGCGTCTCTCAGTTTTTCAGGTGGATAGATGTCAGATGCGGAGATCGATAAAATGTGTTATGCGCGATACGAATCCAAATTGGGAGCGGAGATGACAAAAAACTCTCGGATCGGCGGGCTATTCATTTGTACGCAACCGCCGTTAGTATACTTCTCCCGTATACCAAACACCGCGGGATTGATTGACGATTCGAGGAACTGACCCTTTTATAGGTCACACTCTTAGAACAGCTGCTGCTCAATTTATCACAAGTTTGGAATGTACTTAGCTCCACTGACAACCGCGTTGACCACGGGTAAACACTGTCAATTTGGACATATATGCCCACGAACTATAAGCCCTGAAATGATGACACAAGACACACCCGCGAGAGTGACGGAGTTGAACCCGATTGCTCCAACCCAATCGAACCCAACTCCGCCACTGGATGACATACCCACATATAAAAAAATCCCAAAAGACAGGCAGCTGGGCAGGCGCGGCTGCCACCCGAAAAGTTAAACAAGATAAAATACTCGCCGAGCTTCGAGAGGCTAAACAGTCGTTGCAATCGGGGACGGAGACAGAGTTGAGTACAACAACACCCCCAATTCACGAATTGGAAGCACACTCAACACCCAATCGAGGTTGGGCGAATCCGATTGAACCCAAATTCGTGAATTGGGAGTTGGGTTGTTGGTGGTGGTCTGGCAGTTGGTTGGTTGCCCTGTGCGTGTGGAAATTACCCCATATTATCGAAAAAAAACAACCAGCCAGTGTTCAGAAGAAAGTTACGAACACCTATCGCGATTGGACGCGCCCCATTTAAAACATTGATCGCGACCCCTTTTATATGCAATAATTTATAATGGCTGAACAAGATGGTAAATGTTAGTGAATGCGCTTTATCACGCCGTGGTGATATCGGGTTTCAGTATCGTGATGCTCGACTATCAAAGATGGCCCTAGGAGGATCCGCTCCCAATTGGACTTTACTGTGAGAGATCGTAGGGCTCGCGACCTTAGATGTAGCGGCCGCAGTTTGGACCCGAGATTATCTAGTAAAGCTGGAATTCTACCAGTTAATATATGGAAATAAATGGCTTCAATCGCAATAATGATAGGTGGTGCGATCATAAACGCATTTGCGTTCACGGCAGCAAACTTTTCTATTCTCTAAACTACAAAACTCGAACGCGGATGAGGAGAGTACGCGTCACGATTTAGCTGTAGACAATTCAATAGCGCAAAGGAAGGCATGGTCGGAAAAACGAACCGCCCATCTTGACTGGGTCAATGAAGAGCTTCGCCGCGAAATCACGCCGCACAAACTTTTCAGAACGTTGAAGAAGCCAACCGCGAGTACGCGCTGGCATATCCGCAGAAAAGTCTCGCGCCGCTGGATCGCGAGCCCCAACTTTCAGATTTCTATGTACCGTCAGAGCCCAAAAAGACCGCGAGATCGCGTTCATCGTCATGGGTAATGGGTGTGGTGGGGGCTCGTCGGTCTACTATATTCAATCGAGATTTTAAATTAATTATTTTAAATACTTTTTTATAAATATATATATATATTGAACGATGGTCAGTTGACGAACTTTATTTTGCTATGATTGATGTAGGCTACACTGCCTTAAACACCGCATAACTGGTGAACAAAGGGTATGATTCGTCTGCCCGAGATTCTCTCGAGACGTGGCGGGAGGACGAAAAAGCGGCCACCATTTTCGCAAAGCGGATGTTAGATTCCTCCACCAATCCTGGGGGATTAGATTTTCCCAAGTTCCTTCAGAACTTAACCCCCAATCGCGATTGTACTTCCAACAAAGGTTTATTATTATCGACGCAGTTACCGGACGATCTGGCGAGGGCATGTTGGAGATTGTCCGATATATTAGAATACATCGCATACGATGAACACGCGCAAACTTAATACCAAACTATCGGTTCGCCTAACGCGGAAGCTAGCGAACACGTACTATAGCCCCCGCGGCTACTGGAAGGAACTCGCTGCCATCAAGAACCTCGCGGTGGCGACCAAGGTTTCAGAAAACGCTGTCAAGGAATGGCTCAAGAAGCAGGCCATCTGGCAGATCTATTTACCCGCGCCTCACAATATCCGCGCCGAAATTCGACGTGTGGTACCGAACCAAGTTCACCAAAGCGGATCTCCTGTTTCTCCCTCACGATCGCGTCAGTCGTAAGATGTACAAGTACGCGCTGACAGTCGTTGACGTAGCGAGTCGTTATAAGCGGGCTGAGCCGTTGGCCACTAAAGAGTCTAAGGAGGTGGCCGAGGCTCTCTCCCGAATATAATAAGAGTCCTCTCAAATGGCCGAATTCTTCTCCAGGTCGATCCCGGCGCGAGTTCATGGGCGCGGTCTCTTCATCTATTGTCTAAGCACGAAGTTTCTATCAGACGCGGCCGCGTCAACATCCAAACGGGACCAGGGGATCGTGGAACGCTTCAATCGAACCCTGGCTGAGAGACTGTTGCGGACACAATACGCTAAAGAACTTGCGTAGGACCCTCATTCGCGATCGACCGAGTGGGTGGCCAGACTTGCCCGCCGTGGTCTCCGCATTGAACGGAGAGGTGGACCAGATTGGATAGGTAAGAAGCCGTAGATGCTATCAAGTTTTTTAAAAGGGTGACGAGCGATCCTCTGCCGTCTCGCGCGGGCGACCCGTTGGTTTTGAGGAGCAACGGCTTCCATCGGATATTGACGTCCGGTACTCTATCAAAACCGGGAGTGCTCGAAGGTGGCAGCCGCCGCGCGACTGATCTCGTTGTGGTCTCTCAATGTATATCATCTAGATCGATCTATTACCAAGCCGATGAGCCCGTGCCTCTTACTATTTGGATGATGGGCCATCTGAGGGTTTGTTCGCGAAGAACTTCTCGCGGTGCCTTCTGACATCAGCTACCCGGATCGTCAGAGTCTTTAGATTGCTAATTTTCTTAATTTTTTTCAAAATTTTTATAAATCTATTAGAGAGGTTTCTGTATGTATTCCGTTGGTAACACACGTCTTTTATCGTAGTATGCCGAGAGTCCTAATTTTTGTTGACAGTACGTTTTCATAACACCGTCTTTCATTTTAAATCCCTATTTTGTGCTACATCTATAATGTGTTTTCCATCTTCTGTAGTTTCACTTAGTACTCGTTTATATCTATCCCAATTTAAATTGTTAGTTCTTTTGGACATTCCTTTCGCAGAGTTTTTATTAATAGAATTAAATTTTTCTACAAAATAACACTTACTAGATAACGCTATCGCCCATCTCCGCTAAATTCCATTTTGAAAAGTCCTGGCTTCTCTTTTTGCTCCAATTTATTCCCAAGCCAACCATTTCTTTTTTTTCTTTTTCAAACCCGTCTAGTATGTTAGGTCTAATCAATTCCTTTCTATCGTTTTTCCACTAACTCCTTTATACATACTATCCGTATCCATTCTGTATTAATTCAAGTCTCTCTTTTTACGTATTTGTCAAGAAATTCGTAGTAAAATTCCAACATTCTCAATTTAGCTAGTTGATAAACCGCTATTCCACAATGGAATGGTCTCTTTACCGCACACCTGGGTTTTCTTGAAGATATTTCGTACGCATCTCCTATCTCTTCCAAATCGTCAAAGAATGCAGATCTTAATGCTTTGTCAACACAGGTTTCGTTTTGTGTATATGTCGTATTTAAATGTCTCTCAGTTGCCTCTATCATTTTTCCACAACACGAGTTTCCTAATAATTTCATTATGTCGGCTATGGTTTCTTATTTGGTTCTACATCGCCTGTTCGTCTTGCGGCTGTAACTTCTTTTGCGAACCATTCGAAGGGTTTACCACTAATATAATCTATAACACGATGAACTCCCGTTATTTCTAGGCCGTGTTTTAAATACCATTTCAACAGTGGCGCGTACAGCAATACTTTGGTGGCCGACATAGATCCCACCAATTTTCTTCCATTTCCTCTAGTTCTTCCAGTATCTTCCAAATATTTTATCATGTGTGTGGGAACTTCATCAACCTCTACTTCTCTGTTTATAAATATTGGGGACATTTCAGAAAACTTATCTTTTAAGTTGTGTGGAGCTTCTATATCCACCTCCGCAAACCCAAACCAGTCTCCAGATAAAACTCTTTTACAAAATTTTTCAATTTTTAATAAAATTTAGGGTTATGTGGGGTATCTATATGGTGTATAGTTTCTCTCCCACACGGCATCTCTTTATTTAACGTAGATAAATATAACGCGTTTGCGTCGTACCCCAAAACAGCCTTGCACGGTTTGGAACCCACTCTAATATTTGAAACACCAGCTTCTGCATATCGTGTAAATACTATTCATGGACCGCCAACTAGAGCGTCCTTCATCATTTTGTATGTTTCTTCTTTTGGTGCATATAGAGCATCCTCCGGTATAATCGTCTTGGAAGATTTTTGTTCTTTAATGGTTCCTCTCAATAAATAGTGTATAGCTACTCCAGGTAGTGTTACCGCATCTTTGAAAATATCCACACCTCTGTGTTTATAAAATTCACACATTTTTTCCACCGCTTCTAGGAACGGTGCTACATCTAAATCGTTATAATATTTCAACCAATCTCTGAAAGTTTTCATATTATTTTCTTCGAAAATTCTACGACATTTACTTAATTCTGTTTCATCTCTATTAACATTTTCCCAGATAGTTTGGAATACCAATTCTCTATATCCGGTAGTCCTGGGTAATCCAGTTTGTCTGGAGAATCGAACCACTCATAAGGAAAGAATGAATTTCTGTCCTTTGCATCGTAGGCTTTTATCCAACTATCGACTAACTTACACCGGTCCTAGATAAATGTATTACATCAAGAAATCTAAACTCCGGAGTAAATAGAAATATTAAATGTTGCGTTTGCACGTTTTCCGACCTTTACTTTCTTGTTGTTGATGCAGTTTGCCTACTAGGTATTTCTTTATTAAGTTTATATCGTACTTACTGCTGTTAAAACCTATAACCGGTACTTGCTCTATCCACTGTTCGATCTTGGCGATTTGGTTTTTACGTAAATGTTCTGTATTAAACCCATATCTTGACCACACTTCTTCTCTTATAGCTTTTCCCCTCCCCTGACTTTCAAACCTTCTACGAATTTTTCTATAAGTTTTGCGGGATCTTTATCACAAATATGAGTTACTGTTCCTGAGAAATTATCTCCTATACTAACGCTTACCGGAACGTGCTCGGCTTCGTACTCTAGATTATTACCGAGAGTTTCAAATTCTGGGTTGAGATATGCCTCAAAATCATATACTATCTGATATGGATAAAGAGTAGTGTCGCAACCGATCTTTATGTCTTTACCAGTTCTTTGAAATTCGCATTCCCACATAACTACTAGGTTGAATTTTTTGCTTCTTCTAATAAGTGTATCTCTTCTCATAGTGGATGCGCGTTCTTCTTTTCTATGCTTTGCATGAATCTCACACCCGTGCCAGTAACAGCCGTGATATTGATATACGGTATTGGTTTCTGGACAGTATCCATCTACTGGACTCCTAAAACCAAAAATCCATCTTTCACCCCCGTGTCCACACTGTTCGTGGTGAATGTGAATTCCCTCGCGCTTTTCCACAGAGTACATCCAATCGATCGCCCCATAACTATTAGAACTTTTTGGGTAGAACGCTTTCTCGAACGACGAACGCGGGCGCTCTAAATAATTACCATCACATACTACTTTTGTCTCACCTTTCATACATTTTGGTCCGTGTCTCTTCATATTACTCGCTTTTGTGAATTTCTGCTTGCAAGTATCGCAGGCGTAAATTTTAGATAGGTTTTTAAGGTTTTTTATCAGAAATGCGTGATTATTAAACAGTCCTATTGTCATTGGTTTATTACCTATTGCCTTATAGTGCGCTGGTACCTTTTTCAACCACCTACGTTACATTCGGTGGTTGATATACTTCTATACCAATTTTAAAAAACTCTTCAACCTTTTTCAGATCTGAAAAAGGAATTGGTGAAACCACATTACTACCAAAATATTGCTTACTAAGTTCTTTCGCCTCTTCTGTACATCTGTCGGGTCTTTTATCTGTCATATGCATAGCTAGACACCTGAACAGACAAAGGTCGTCATTATACTTATCTATAAAGAATACACCTACCTTTTTTATTCTTCAGCCATTCTGTAAGTTCTCCTCCTGCTGCTTCTTTGGATTGTAGTCCCAAATCTTTTCCCCTACTACCCTGTATTAGCTTTACGAAAACCTCTACCCATCTTACAAACTTCCACTTTGTATTCGGTCTGTCTATTTTATCGGACATTATTCGTGTTTGCTCCTTATCTGACAGCCATTTTTTAACGGTTTTCATTGATGATAGTGGTTCGCTACCACCGAGATTTTTGTGCATTATTATAGTTACAGGTTTTCCATTTTTAATTTCCTCCATATGAATATCTCAAATAAAAATTGGTTGTTAGATATGGAGCGAGTTTCTCGGACATGCGTTCAGACTCGTTAATGTTAATGTTTTTACGAAAGGATAATGTAACTACCCGTCTTCCATTTTCTACCTTTTCCAATGTTTCATCGTGAGCCCCCAATATTTCTTCACCTTTTTCCACTATCGCGCGAACGAGAGATTTTTTCTTATTATTTTGTATTGGGCCACCTGTGTGTCTACTTTGGGACAAATTATTTGTGCTTGAAGGTTTTATTACACTAGCCCTTAACTCCGCAATACTTTCTTTTCGAATTCTGTTACCAACTTCCTCCGCTAGTGAGAGGTTTGTAAATGCCCCTCTTTTATAGGCGCGGGTAAACCGCTTCATAAACGCCTCATTCTTTGTGGCATTTATCAGCTTTGTCAACCCCCTAACTCTCAACCGTGTACTATAAGTAATCCCTAGAGATTCGGCTTCTCTTCTCAAACTTTCTATTTCTGCTCTAGTTTCTGGCGTTATCATATTTTCTGTATTATACTTTTGTATATATACTTTTGTATAACCTATACAATTTATCTGTTCAATGGACGTCAAAAATTTACATAATGTTTTTTTCACGTCCAATTGAACAGATAAATTTTATATACATATATAATGGAGTGTGAGACTTGTTGTAAGACGTTTACGTGTAAAGACTATCTACGAAGGCATCTAGCGAGACGTAGAAAGTTTCCTTGTGTCCCCCCACAATTTCAATGCCCTAGATGCCCTTGTAAATTCGTTAGTGCCCAAACTCTTTGTAGACATAAGCAACTACGCTGTCAGGTGGCTAAAGGTGAACGTGGTAGACTAGAGCTGGTAGAATTAGTTGCTGATCTGCGAAATAAATTAGCTATATCGGAGGAGAAAAATGAGGAATATAAACTATTGTACTTGCATGAATGATTTCGACTTTTTTCAAAAGTCAATTACCAATATAATTGGGACTCCCTCTTTTCAAAATTATTTTCTCCAAAAATTCATAAATTTGCTGTCGGGAGAGTCCCAAATTGTCCTCGTTAACCAATTTTTTGATTTTCGGGGGTGGTGGGGGTATTATAGAGGGTTATAAATGATATCACGGTAGGTGGTATCATTTTGACTCCCTTACTACTACTCATGCGGAATATACTCTGAACAATTTATCAACTTTTGACGCCATTTACCGAAAATATTGAAAATTTTGTAAAGGTATTTCATGAAATTACGCTGATTCACATGGCATGTCTCATATGTGTTTGCCCAGATAACATGGAGCTGATGTGCGACCAGAGCGTGTTACTGCGGGAGGACGAATACATCGGCGTCATCGACTTCAACGTCTCCCGCCATAGGAACTGGCACTGGCCAATGTCCTGCTGGCTGTCTATCAGGTCTGGCAGTCTGGCCACCCACTCGGTCGATCTCGAATAAGGGTCTACAAGTTCTTTAGCGTATTGGTGTCCAAACAGTCTCTCAGCCAGGGTTCGATTGAAGCGCTCCACGATTCCCTGGTCCCGGTGGATGTTGACGCGGCCGCGTCTGACAGAAACTTCGTTCTTAGACAATAGATGAGAGGCTGCGCCCATGAACTCGCGGCCGGGATCGACCTGGAGAAGATTCGGCCATTTGAGAGGACTCCTCTTATATATTCGGGAGAGAGCCTCGGCCACCTCCTTAGACTCTTTAGTGGCCAACGGCTCAGCCCCCTTATAACGACTCGCTACGTCAACGATTGTCAGTGCGTACTTGTACGTCTTACGACCGACGCGATCGTGAGGGAGAAACAGGAGATCCGCTTGGTGAACTTGGTTCGGTACCGGCACGTCGAATTTCGGGCGCGGAATATTGTGAGGCGCGGGTAAATAGATCTGCCAGATGGCCTGCTTCTTGAGCCATTCCTTGACAGCGTTTTCTGAAACCTTGGTCGCCGCCGCGAGGTTCTTGATGGCAGCGAGTCCCTTCCAGTAGCCGCGGGGGCTATAGTACATGTTCGCTAGCTTGCGCGTTAGGCGAACCGATAGTTTGGTATTAAGTTTGCGCGTGTTCATCGTATGCGATGTATTCTCATATATCGGACAATCTCCAACATGCCCTCGCCAGATCGTCCGGTAACTGCGTCGATAATAATAAACCTTTGTTGGAAGTACAATCGCGATTGGGGGTTAAGTTCTGAAGGAACTTGGGAAAATCTAATCCCCCAGGATTGGTGGAGGAATTTAACATCCGCTTTGCGAAAAGGGTGGCCGCTTTTTCGTCCTCCCGCCAAGTCTCGAGAGGTTCTCGGGCCAGACGAATCATACCCTTTGCACCAACCATGCGGTGTTTAAGGGCAGTATAGCCTACATCAATCATAGCAAAATAAAGTTTGTCAACTGACATCGTTCTTTATATATATATATTTATAAAAAATATTATTTAAAATAATTAATTTAAAATCTCGATTGGATATAGTAGCCGACGAGCCCCACCACACCCATTCCCACGACGATGAACGCGATCTCGCGGTCTTTTTGGGGCTCTGACGGTACATAGAAATCTGAAAGTTGGGGCTCACGATCCAGCGGCGCGAGACATTTCTGCGGATATGCCAGCGCGTACTCGCGGTTGGCTTCTTCAACGTTCTGAAAAGTTTGTGCGGCGTGATTTTCGCGGCGAAGCTCTTCATTGACCCAGTCCAGATGGGCGGTTCGTTTTTTCGACCACGCTTCCTTTGCGCTATTGAGTTGTTCTACAGCTAAATCGTGACGCTTACGCTCCTCATCCACGTTCGAGCTTCTCAGTTTAGAGAATATAAAGTTGCTACCGCTGAACGCCAATGCGTTTACAAGTGCGCCACCTATCATTATTCCGATCGAAGCCATTTATTTCCATATATTAACGGGTAGAATTCCAGCTTTAACTAGATAATCTCGGGTCCAAACTGCGGCCGCTACATCTAAGGTCGCGAGCCCTACGTCTCTCACAGTAAAGTCCAATATGGGAGCGGATCCTCCTAGGGCCATCTTTGATAGTCGAGCATACCCGATACTGAAACCCGATATCACCACGGCGTGATAAAGCGCATTCACTAACATTTTACCATCTTGTTCAGCCATTATCATTATTGCATATAAAAGGGGTCGCGATCAATGTTTAAATGTGGCGCATCCAATCGTGATTGGTGTTTCGTAACTTTCTTCTGAACACTGGCTGGTTGTTTTTTCGATAATAGGGGGGGTATTTCCACACGCACAGGGCACCAACAACTGCCAGACCACCACCAACAACCCAACTCCAATTCACGAATTTGGGTTCAATCGGATTCGCCCAACCTCGATTGGGTGTTGAGTGTGCTTCCAATTCGTGAATTGGGGGTGTTGTTGTACTCAACTCTGTCTTCAGATGTTTTGCTGTCTCCGTCCCCGATTGCAACGACTGTTTAGCCTCTCGAAGCTCGGCGAGTATTTTATCTTGTTTAACTTTTCGGGTGGCAGCCGCCGCCCGCCCAGCTGCCTGTCTTTTGGGATTTTTTATATGCGGTATGTCATCCAGTGGCGGAGTAACACTCGGGTTCGATTGTGTTGGAGCAATCGGGTTCAACTCCGTCACTCTCGCGGTGTGTCTTGTGAAATCATTTATAATATTAATATTAGGGCTTATAGTTTCGTGGGCATATATGTCCAAATTGACAGTGTTTACCCGTGGTCAACGCGGTTGTCAGCGAGCTAAGTACAATTCCAAACTTGTGATAAATTGAGCAGCAGGCTGTTCTAAGAGTATGACCTATAAAAGGGTCAGTCTCTAGATCGTCAATCAATCCATTCGTGTTTGGTATAGGGAGAAGTATACTAACGGCGGTTGCGTACAAATGAATAGCCGCCGATCCGAGAGTTTTTGTCATCTCCGCACCTAACCTTGATTCGTATCGCGCATACATTTTATCGATCTCCGCATCTGACATCTTATCCACCTGAAAAACTGAGAGACGCCTACCGAGATAATGCTCCGATTGTCCCCCAGCAACCAGCGCAGCTAGCCGCTCTCGTCGCGCCGCATTTTCATTTTCATTCGGAGTCGTTGCACTCAACCCAATACCAACCGCCGTTGGAGTTGATTCCGATTGCTCTGTCGGATCATTATCTTTCAGGATGTTGGCAGTCGGAGTTGAGGTTTCTTCTATTAGCTGATCGAGAAGTTCGTCGCAGTTCATTTTTCTTAAAATTAATTTAACTATTCTAACAACTCTCATCACTTTAACATATTGCCAAGCGCACCACCCGATACTTATGATCACCATTATGCTCGCAACAAAGCTCGCAGCGGAGCACCAAATTGTTAACATTGTTAACCATTGTTCAGCATTTGTTCAACATTTGTTAAGCATTTGTTCAGCATTGTTCAGTAATTGCTAAGCATTGTTAAGCATTGTTCAGCATTTGTTCATTAATTGCTAATTAATTATAAAATTAATTGATAACTTCGTAAGCAGTTGGTTGATCAGTCTTTAGCAGAAGCTTGGCGTGCTTAGTTTCCGAAAACATGTGTCGAACCTCCAGGCGCTCCTCGCGCGTTGGGATAACGTCATTCTCTCGAAGACAGTCATCGAATGAGTCTCGGTCCTTGCAATGAAAGAGGGCGACCCATTTCGTTTGCTCGCGCAGATCCTTGAGGACGGCGTTGTACTTTTGAGTGGATATCCATACGCTTTGACTAGCATGGCGGCCAGAAAATGCGAGCTCAGAGAGCATGTCCTTCTTTTTGGTCATCGCCGCCTTGGCTGAGCAATCATCAATCACGTATAGGGTGGGCTCACCTTGGAATTTTTGGTATAAACCACGCAACCAATCGTGAAGCCTATCACCAGGGTCAATAACGTATACCTCAGGGTCGGTCCATATCCACGGGCGCCGCTGATAAGTATCGTTGTGCCGCACAGTGGGACACAGGATCACAATATGACGAAAGGCATCGCGGTAGGAGCCCTCGAGCAAGTCTAGGATGAAAACCGTTTTCCCACATCCTGTCTGCCCACATATTATGGCAGAGTGGGCATCTCCAATCGTGAATTGGTATTGATTGTTAATTTTCTTAATTTTTTCAAATTTATTAATTAATAAATCGTTAGAATGATTGCTAATTTTCTTAAAATTAATTAGATTTAGTTAGATTTAGTAGAGTGCTGAGACGTATCGGCCATCTTCGATGTTGAGTTGTGCATCTGTAATTATATATAAGTACACGTTCAATGGCCCGGCTCCGTCCGCCTCTTTGGTTATCTGGATCGTCACACCCTCGCTAGCGTTCTCAACTTGGCGTCCGCTGCCGTGTATTTGGTCGTCGTCGCTGGCTCGCATGTCTAGCCATAACGCGTATTTGGTAATCAGGAACTCCGCGAAGGAGACGGCCGAGAGATGCAGGTCTTTGGCAACTGCTGCAACCTCCGGAGAGCGCTTAGAGCCGGCAGCAAACTGCTTTCTTACTTCATCCCACTGCTGGTGCGCGCGAAGACCCGCGCTGTAGAGTTGATTGGGGACTCCCTCGATCGTCACCTCTACCTTTCGTGATTTTGGGGTTATTGAATTTGTCGGTTTTTCTAGCACCGAACGCGAACCGAGCATCCTCGAACAACATCAGTATACCTTTCATAGAGCGGGCGGGTACGTTGACGTTAATATTCCACAATGTGTCGCCTTTGTCTTTCGTCATCTTGCGATGGCGAAGAACTCGGTCGTAAAGTATGGCAACGCGCCCGGCGTACTGGGTTCTGATCAATCGCGCGAGTTCGGGCATCGTGACCATGTCGTACTCCAGCGAAACATTATCAATCGTATACGTCGATAACATGTCGCTGGCTATGAGAACTCGGCCGTAGTCGTTGAACGTTAGTTCGTATTCGAGGCGGTCAGCCAAAGCGCTCTGATAGTAGGGCATGTGACTCTCCAGCAACTCAAAGTCGAGCGGGATGTAGAAGCGGTTGCCATAAGCGCCGCGACCGCGTTGTCGCTCGCGTTGTTATTTGCCTTGTTACCAGCCCCGATTCTAAGTTTGGTTACGTTCTTATTTTTGCTGGTGTCAATACCCTGATAGACAGCGTTTTCGCGCTCTTGCGCCGTCATCCATAGGTCCTGATAACAATGGTAGACGTCGCTGTCATCGATCGACATCACCTCATTACCATAAATCTTTATCATGGTCTTCTTGACTATGGCGCGACCCAGGTTCTGAACGACGGTTCGGTTCTCGTCCGTCGACGTCAGCGAAATAGTGAAAGCGAGGAGAACAGTCCCCGGCACAATGACGTCGTTAGCTCCGAGGTTGGGGAAGCGGACCAAGAGCTGCTGGTTCTGGTCGATCGTCGATGGGTTGTTCGTAATAACGACACTCTGTCTCGCGCCTTTTGCCCCGAGGGGCTCACGCAGTCTGCGGTATGGATTGAGTTTGCGACCGTATTGACTCGAAGTGAAACTATATTAAACCCGTATGGTTTTGTCTTTAATACATAATTAATTTTAAGAAATTATAAATATGGCTGATTACGATAATGACATGTATGAAATCGGCAGAGACGATTACCTCGATTACCTCGATGCGGATGATGATGACATAGATGATTATAATGACGAAACGCCCTTGATACAGCCTCCAGTTCCAATCTAATCGCAATCGGGGGAATTAGGTGGCGCTACTACTAGTCAAAGTCTGGAATTACTCGAGGGAGCTGTAAACGACTACTACAACAGTTTGGCAGAAAAAGGTCTGGTCCCATCTGTCGGTCACGACTACTCCAAGTTCAAATTTGATCTGAACGGTAGATTGCGACTAAAAGCAGCATCAAATATCCCAATAGTCAACACGAGGACCGGTAAACCCCTAGCCCTGAGCACCATTGCCGGAAACCCGGGCGGTGGCCAACTCATAAGGAGCGAACTAGGATTCGTAGATTGGAAGAGGGGTAAAACAATTATGCCGACCCGCGCTGTAGAGGCCCTACAGTTTACCAACGAAACGATGGCGAAAACGGCCTCCGCGATAGAAACGGTCGAGCTCAACGAACTCCTTCAAATAGCCACCGACGCTATTAACACAATGGAGACCACGTTCGGCGAAAACGAAATACTCGACGATGACCCACTGTTACCTCTTCTCGAACTCCGGGGACTCGATAAGACTCTGCAAACGGTCCGGGACGAACTGGTCCTTAACCTCTCCAAACTCTCGTCGCTGGATGAACATATCGCGTTAGAAGAAAGAAAACTGAAGGAAGCGGGTGGCGATAGAGAATCTACCGAGCGGATCACCGAACGCCTGCAGTCGTTGCGGGACGAAAGAGAAGCTCGCTTGGATGCTGCCTCGACTAACCGTGAGACACTCCGCACCCAAATAAGTCGGATCCGCGAAACAATCTCGAGGGTCCTGCACGAGGAGACGACACTCGGTAAGCGTCTTCGCACTCTGTTCAGAGAACAGGGTGTCACGATAGCAAGCATCCTCGTTGCTATCAGCATGACTATATCGACCATAGTTCTAGCTTTCACTGGTGGTGCGGCGCCACCACCCGCGCCAGCACCCACACCACCACCACCCGCGCCATCAGGCGGAGCCAAGGAGTGGGTAAAAAAACAACTAAAAGCCCTCGCCAGTCTCCTGGCTAAATTAGCCGAAAAGGCGGCTGCGGCACTACCTGGACTGATCGGAAGTATCGTTTCTTACTTGCTATCTATATTATCAAAAACGGCCGGATGGCTAGCCAAAAATACCTGGGCTTTAATCGTGGCAATCGCCGGTCTCCTACTATTTTCTTCGCCAGAGAGTTCCTAAAACCAAAGCGTAAATAATCCGATCGCCACGAGGGCAACGACGAGCGCTAATTTCTCCTCCTCGTGTGTTGTGCTTCCAAGCTCGATTGGTGTTTCAACATTGTTGATGATTGGATTGGGGGAACTCGATGGTGCATCCAATTTATGAATTGGGGGTACTGGGTTCGATTGTGTTGAGGGATGTGTATCCATTTTGTGTTTTGGGGGTTTTATGAAATCGGTTCCACTTACAACACTGTTGAACCCGATCATGTTGTGGGTGCGCTTGATGATATCCGTGTTCACGTTACCGTTGCGGCCGATTTTTTGATTGGCGGTGGCGATTACGATCTGATTATTGTAACCGTCAACCGGGTCGTCTCGTAGTATCATATTGCTCAGCGCCATATAAAGACCTATTCCAAATACATAGTCTACTGGAGTGCTGGCATTCTGCAAAACGTCTTGATAATTCTGGATCGCCTTCTCCAGATCCACCCTAGCTGAGATGGCGTCCTCTACAAGTGCCAAGAATTGTTTTTGTGCATCAAACGCCGTTCCCATGCCCAGTATAGAACTGCGAGTTTGCTTCTGTGCGCCGAGGATGGCCCAGACGTATGTGCGAATGGAGTCGTTGACGCGAGTAACCCCGTCCTGCGTGAACCCTAGACCCTTATCTAACATA
Organism: Conchocele bisecta; assembly: GCA_029237695.1. NCBI lineage: Eukaryota > Metazoa > Mollusca > Bivalvia > Lucinida > Thyasiridae > Conchocele > Conchocele bisecta. Next base: position 6,729,083 of record CM055265.1, on the reverse strand, counting down.
AATGTACCCCACGCGTTCTGAACCTCAGCAGCCTGCTGTATGTAATCTACGTGAGCCCGTTTTGGAGGTAACATTTTACAAGAAAACACGCCACAGTGTCGACCTCCAGACACTTCCGGCCCGAAAGTCATAGTCGCGTGTTCAAAATTCCCGGCGTTCCGACTGACGATGTGGTCACCGGAGTGATCGTGTCTAAAATCAGTCTGCGTCCAATACCCGGACTGGCCCCGAATGAGAACGTCCCCGAGGCCGGTGGTGGTAGGGATATGGCTTTCTGTCTCCAGTCCGCGTCTTTTGAAACGTTAAATTCGTTACACAGTCTGTCAAACGCCATACGGTCGTATGCGTTGGAAATGGGATCCCAGGCGTCGTCTTGAGGTAGAGAAATACCTAGTTCTTTGAGAATCCTCCTAATAGTATAATACGCGTGAAAGTTGTAGACACTTCGGAGCATGACATTCTTGGATGTTAGATGGTCTTTATGTGAAACTCCACACCCGGCTGTTGCACACCATACAGTGAAATTTAACTGGTTCTGCCAAAACTGCATCGGTGTGGCTTTCCACCCGTTTACCGCCTCCATCGTAGTAATCTTGGGCAGCCTATATTTCTCAAACGTGTTAGGGAAATTGGTGGCAAAGCCACTGTCCGGTCTAACCGTTACGGTTGGGTGTACAAGGCGGTTAACAACGTCTTTTTGAGTGTATTTACCACCGACCGCGTACTTTGCATTAGAGTTAAAGCTAAATGCTTTTGTATCCATTGAAAGATATTATTATGTTTGCTACTATCATTAATGTTCAAAAAGGGAGTTGTGAACTTCAAAAATCAATCGACAACTGCTGCGGACAACGCCGGGTAGGCCTCAGATCAATCACGTTCACGGTTGGGTGGCAGAATGTGGGGAAGAGCGAAGGGTTTTACTATGTGAAGGATGGACAACAATTAGGTGTAAAGCTGCCTCACGGACTGTGGGGAATAAGACAGCTCAAAGATTTTGTCAACTCAGAGCTTGACGGTATAATCAACCTCACATATCGAATGCTACCGGGCTCGCAACAATGACCATCAGCACTGATAATAAGGTAGTGGTCTCCCCGGGGTTGGGTATTCAACTCGGTTTTAGAGAGACATACTCCTCAAACAAAGGATGTTTGTTTACCCCGGGTGAGTACGTCGGTGATAACCCGGTGGTGGACTTCGCCTTCACAAAAACTCTCAGGGTGCACCTGGATCGGGGGTGAACGGCATCGTACAACACGGTAGACGGCACTCCCAGCACATTACTGAAAACCGTGCAAGCCAGCGACTGTTTCTATGGCGAGACTGTGACCTTAGACTTCCCACACCCCGAGATGAAAGTTTTGGAATCGGGACATATCCACGAATTTACGGTCTCTATTCTCGATGATCAAGCGAGAAAGTTGAAAAACGATTACCCGATTTCGGTAGTTCTCGAAATTTCTAATTGAGTATAGGTGCCCAATATTATAATTAATTTTATTATGAGTATATACGGACCAGGTAGTTCTTCCGATTGGGTGACAAATTCAAAGAATTTGGAACCGGCAGAAGGTGGATTCATCCCGACAGAGGGCGACTTTTTAACTACTGGAAAAACCAAGGCCCTGATAAATAAAACTATATCGAGGGTCACAAACGGGATTCACAGGAGTATATCAGATGTTAGATTAGAAGTGCTGACGGCGACTGCACAAATTGAGGGAGTCCGAACAGATATTGAGAAAGATCAGGCGGCTTATGAGGTGTTGCGCTCAGAGGACTCTCTCATCAGAGAACGGAACTAAACGAACTAGGTAAAAAAATAACCAAATTTTGAAAAGAGAGCAGGTCGGATATTGATAAAGTCCGAGAAGACCACCAGGCGGCCCTTACGGAGGGTTATGATACGTTGCGCTTAGAGGACTCTCTCATTAGAGATGCGGCACTTACCGAACTAGATAAAAAAATAACCAAATTTCGAAAAGAGGCCACGTCGGGTATTGAGAAAGCCCGAGAAGACCACCAGGCGGACCTTACGGAGGCTTATGAGGTGTTGCACTCAGAGGACTCTCTCGTCAGAGAAGCGCGGTTGCCGAACTAGATAAAAAAATAACCATATTTCGAAAAGAGGCCACGTCGGGTATTGATAAAGTCCGAGAAGACCACCAGTCGAACCTTGCGGAGGCTTATAATGCGTTGCGCTTAGAGGACTCTCTCAACAGAGAAGCTACACTTACTGAACTAGACGGGAAAATAGCCGAATTTCTGAAAGAGACCCGGTTGGGGGTTGAGGGGGTCCGAGAAGACCACAAGGAGGCCATTGCGGAGGCTTATGGGGCGTTGCGCTCAGAGGACTCTCTCAACAGAGAAGCGGCACTTACTGAACTAGACAAAAAAAATAACCGAATTTCAAAAAGAGACCCGGTTGGATCTTGATGGAGTCCGAACGGGTATTGAGAAAGCCCGAGAAGACCACCAGGCGGATATTACGGAGGCTTATAGGGTGTTGCTCTTAGAGGACTCTCTCAACAGAGAAGCGGCGGTTGGTGAACTAGACAAAAAAATAACCGAATTTCAAAAAGAGGCCTGGTCGGGTGTTGAGAAAGCCCGAGAAGACCAAAAGGAGGCCATTGCGAAGGCTTATGAGGTGTTGCGCTCAGAGGACTCTCTCATCAGAGAAGCGGCACTTACTGAACTAGACGGGAAAATAACCGAATTTCAAAAAGAGGCCCGGTCGGGTGTTGAGAACCAGGTGACCATTACAGGCTTATGATGCGTTGCGCTTAGAGGACTCTCTCAGCAGAGAAGCGGCACTTACCGAACTAGACAAAAAAATAACCAAATTTCAAAATGAGACCCTGTCGGGTATTGAGAAAGCCCGAGAAGACCACCAGGCGGCCCTTGCGGAGGCTTATAGGGTGTTGCGCTCAGAGGATCGGACGGGGATTGCGGGATTAGGAGCCCGAGTGGTTGAATCTATCCGCGCCGTTGATGAATCACTTGTTGCGGTTGATGATCAAGTAAAACGAGTTCGTACTGAGGCATATAACGCAAACAGTGCGCTTGCCGGAATAGTGCGAACAATGAAAACGCCAAAACGTGTCATAACAGTTTGGGCTGAGAAGCGGGGCCCATTGGTTGAGGGGCACTGTGAATATTCGTTCGGTGCCAAAGCGAGTAATAAATGTGGGGGATACACTATGACAGCCGCGGGTGAAGTTATCCAAATGGCGGTCTGCTCGTTAATGTAGTGGTAAACCTGTGGGCGCGGGGTCGCGATAAATATTGTAGTAGATGGGGAAGAACGGGGGGTTGGAGTCACTAAAATCTCTGGAGATAGTTTGACGGTGGTTTCGTTCTCCGGTTATGATCGAATTAGACTTCCAAAGGTAGTGTTATTAACTTTGTTACGAAAATCGGTGACCCAGAGAGTTCTTCACTATTGTCTCATTGTTAATTGAACTTATTTTGTAAATACTAATATATTGAAAATCATGAATGAATCAACGCTTCCAATTGTCAATACCACTCCATCAACACTGTGTACAATTAACGAAAGAATGTTCATATTTTAGGATTGAATAATATCGTCGCTATGCAGGATATTTTATTTAGAGAATATACAAATAGAAAAAGAAACGCTAAAAAAATATAGACGCGCGTGACACGGCTGAAGCATCTAGCACGGCTCTAGCGAGTGTTTCTGTGTTGTGTGGGGCGGGGACAGCTGCAACTATATCCACCATTATAACGGTTCCTGTAGCGGGGATTTTATGTGCGGTGTCGGCCGTTTCTGGGTTGTTGTGTATGGTAATTAGGGCGTCGGGTGGAAAACTCGAGAAAAAATGTAGAAAACATGATAGAATATCTGTTCTCGCCAGATCGAAGAAAATACCATCGATGTTATGGTGTCCAAAGCGTTGGCCGATAAGAAAATATCAAATTTAGAGTTTGAATCCGTGGTGGAAGAAATGGGGAGATATGAAAAATTAAAAAATGATATAAGAATCAAGGCGCGCGCCACCATGCCCAAAATTGAGTGTACTGATTGGGATAAATTTAGGGAAAAACTTGGAGATAAAGTTGGAAGAAATGTTACAGCACCATTGTGATATTTTATAAAATAATTAATTTTATAATTAATTTAAAGAAAATTATAAAATTAATTATATTGGTGCAGTAAACAATTTATTAATTAATTTTAGGAAAATTATTAACAATTTAAAAAGAAAAAAAAAGAAAAAAGAAAAAAGTTTTAGGTTCCACCGATGCTCGAACCCGCGCCAGCAAAACCCTTCTGGGTCCACCCCGCTAAGCCTTCGCTTAAATTTCTTCTATTTTTTTTTATTTTTTCGGCTTAGCGAGGTGTGTTAACACTCACATCTCCTACACCCCATCATTGGACCGATGCCGCGGACCCCACCTCATCGTTACCTCCATCCGCTATAATTTGCAGAGCGGCCAGAGTGAAGTACATGTGGCGAAACTTATCTCACTGTTGAGATATTAATGCCGGCGTCCCGACACCGAACTGTGTTTATTTCTATTATATAAACTTATCTTTGCTGGTGAAATAAAAAATATTGTTATTTATTATTAATTAATTATTTTATTATATTAATTAATATGTTTTCTATATAATAGGGGGTGTTCAGCTTTAAATTATAAATAATTTTATTAAAATTAATTAAATAACGAACCATCCCGGAAATTCGTGAACTACTATATAACCCTCACTAAGTGTTTATAAACTGTGTACACCACCTGTGTAAATCGATAGCCCGTTTACATACCATCGATAAGGCTATAAATAGCCGCGTGTGTAATATATATTACAGTGTGTTTATTTTCCATCCCGGAAGACGTAATCGTGTAAACCTCTCTATAAATGGACACTTAATATACGTGTAATGGTGGGACACCTAATTTACATTTTCATAAAGCGTGTAATTGGAACATTGTCGTCTGGTTGTGTTGTGATTACAACATAATTAAGTTCTGTTCAATAATATACATATCTTTATAAGCGATATCGTAGAAATGTACATTCGTAAACGAATCGTTGGGTTTTAAATTTTTTATATAATACACCTCAGTTTCATATCCGATACGCATTATCCGTCTTAATGTTTGTATTTGCCTCCTGTATAGTTGACATAATTGCCGGTATAATATTGTAAATGTAACGTTTTTATCGGAGCCTAATAAATTACGCTGGTATTTCATGTATTCGATATCGCCTAGTGTTCTCATTTTATAGAATTTATATACAGGATTATAATCCCCGTAAGCTTCGTAAACTTCTTCAACACAGTCATTAAAAATTTTCAATTCAAATTGTATTGTATTATCCATTTTTAGCCAGGTTTTTTGAAAAAAAATCCAGGCTATTGGATTGGCGAAAGCCGGGCGGGCGGGCGGCGTCCACAATCAATGTTAAGTTTTCGTGTTTGAGTCCATTTCTTTGTTACTGTACCACCTAGGACCACCAAACTTTCACAGCTTCATAATCAAGGGGTGCCCACCACATATCACTATCCAACATGTTACTTTTTTTTTAACTTCATCCATTTTTTCCGCGTAATCGACTTAGCCATTTTCAATGTTAAGTTTTCGCGTTTACAATGTTAAGATTTCGTGTTTAAGTCAATTTCTTTCGTACTGTACCACCTAGGACCACCAAACTTTCACAGCTTCATAATCAAGGGGTACCCAGCACATATCACTATCCAACATGTTACTTTTTTGTTTAACTTCACCCATTTTTTCCGCGCAGTCGACTTAGCCATTTTCAATGTTAAGAAGTTTTCGCGTTTTACAATGTTAAGTTTTCGTGTTTAAGTCCATTTCTTTGGTACTGTACCACCTAGGACCACCAAACTTTCACAGCTTCATAACCAAGGGATGCCTACCACATACAACTATCCAACATGTGACCATTTTTTTACCTTCACCTATTATTTCTACGTAATTGCCTTAGCCATTTTCAACGTTAACTTTTTAACGTACGTCTGGTTAGAGTTTTTTGGGTAAAACTTTTTCGTTATACTATATCTCTGCAACTGCTTCGCCCATTACCTTGAAACTTCACATGGGTGTTTATCATCATCCATATTTTCATTCTAACCCCCAACCGTGCGGCCCCTCCCTGTGCCCAATGTCAAGGTCAAATTACTTTGAATTTTTTTGTTAAAGTTTTTTCGTGTACTATATCTCTGCAACTGCTTCACCCAATACCTTGATACTTTCACATGAGGTGTTTATCATCATAGTTGCACCTGCTTGCGGAAAGCGCGATCCTGTGCCCAATGTCAAGGTCAAATTACTTTGAATTTTTTTGTTAAATTTTTTTTGTGTACTATATCTCTGCAACTGCTTCACCCAATACCTTGATACTTCACATGGGTGTTTATCATCATTGTCGCACCTGCTTGCGGAAACGCGATCCTGTGCCCTATGTCAAGTTCAAATTACTTTGAATTTTTTTGTTAAAGTTTTTTCGTGTACTTTATCTCTGCAACTGCTTCACCCAATACCTTGATACTTCACATGGGTGTTTATCATCATTGTCACACCTGCTTGCGGAAAGCGCGATATCGTCAGCATTTTGGCATACGTCCGTCCGTTCGTCCGTGTGTCCGGTTAAAGTTTTTTGGTTAAAGTTTTTCCATCTACTATATCTATTTTTTTTAGTGTCCATGCCTCGCCCCAAGGCGCGACATGCAGGCCACGGCCATCTAGTCTACAAAAAGTGGGTATAATTATGTTATCCAAGTGTCTATGCTTGGAAAAAACCTGGCCTTCGTGGCTTTGCCTCGTTTCTTGTCTCTAATAATATTGGTACTTGTTTTTTCTGTTCAATTGGACGTGAAAAAAACATGATGTATTTATGACACCAATATATACTTTCAAAAGTCAATTACCAATATAATTGGGACTCCCTCTTTTCAAAATTATTTTCTCCAAAAATTCATAAATTTGCTGTCGGGAATCCCAATTTTCCTCGTTAACCAATTTTTAATTTTTCGGGGGTGGTGGGGGTATTATAGAGGGTTATAAATGATATCACGGTAGGTGGTATCATTTTGACTCCCTTACTACTACTGCATGTACTCTGACAATTTTGTCAACTTTGGACTTTATTTATGAAAAATATTGTAAATTTTGCAAACGTATTTAATGAAATAAGGCATATGTCCAAAGATACAAAAGCACATGGCTTTTTTACCAGTTTCGCTTCTGATCAAATAGCACACTCCAGTGCTTGTTAGAAGCATCACGGATGCTGTCTCTGATGGAATGGCGAGGAGTGAAGATCCTCATAAGACTGTGCGGATGTACAGGCAGATCTGGATCTACTATGATCGCAAAAAAAACGATGAGCTACATTTATCCAGTCAGAGCCACATATAGGTTACTGAACTTGGAGAACCACCCGATAGAAAAATACCGAATACATAGTGAAACGATGCACCTTGTATTATTGATATAAAAAATACCGAATACATAGTCAAACGATGCACCTGGTATTATTGATATAAGAAATACCGAATACATAGTCAGACGATGCACCTTGTATTATTGATATAAAAAAATACCGAATACATAGTGAAACGATGCACCTGGTATTATTGATATAAGAAATACCGAATACATAGTGAAACGATGCACCTGGTATTATTGATATACAAAATACCGAATACATAGTGAAACGATGCAACTGCTATTTTTGATATAAGAAATACCGAATACATAGTGAAACGATGCACCAGGTATTATTGATATAAGAAATACCGAATACATAATCAAACGATGCACCTTGTACTATTGATATAAACAATACCGAATACATAGTGAAACGATGCACCTGATATTATGATATAAAAATACAGATTACATAGTGAAACGATATACCTTGTATTATTGATATAAAAAATACAGAATACATAGTGAAACGATGCACCTGGTATTATTGATATAAAAAATACAGATTACATAGTGAAACGATGCACCTGATATTATTGATATAAAAAATACCGAATACATAGTCAAACGATGCACCTGGTATTATTGATATATAAATACAGATTATATAGTGAAATGATGCACTTTGTATTATTGATATAAAAAATATCGAATACATAGTCAAACGAAGCACCTGGTATTATTGATATAAAAATACCGAATACATAGTGAAACGATGAACCAGGTATTATTGATATAAAAACTACCGCATACATAGTGAAACGATGCACCTGATAGTATTGATATAAAGATATACATTACTTAGTGAAACGATGTACCTTGTATTATTGATATACACAATACAGAATGCCTAGTGAAACGATGCACATGATATTATTGATATAAAAATACAGATTACATAGTGAAACGATGCACCTGGTATTATTGATATAAAACATATCGAATACATAGTCAAACGATGCACCTTGCATTATTGATATAAAAAATACCGAATACATGCACAGTGAAACGTTTCATGCACAGTGAAACGATGCACCTGGTATTATTGATATAAAAAATAGAGATTACATAGTGAAACGATGCACCTGGTATTATTGATATGAAAATACAGATTACATAGTGAAACGATGCACCTGGTATTATTGATATAAAAATACAGATTACATAGTGAAAAGATGCACCTGGTATTATTGATATAAAAAATAGAGATTACATAGTGAAACGATGCACCTGGTATTATTGATATATAAATACAGATTAAATAGGCAAACGATGCACATGGTATTATTGATATAAAATGCAGATTACAAAGTGAAACGATGATCCTTGTATTATTGATATGAAATATACCGAATACATAGTGAAACGATGCACCTGGTATTACTGATAAAAAAATAGAGATTGCATAGTGAAACGATGCATCTGGTATTATTGATATAAAAAATACAGATTACATAGTGAAACGATGCACCTGGTGTTATTGATATAAAAATACTTATTACATAGTCAAACGATGTACCTGGTATTATTGATGTAAAAATACAGATTACATAGTGAAATGATGCACCTGGTATTATTGATATAAAAAATAGAGATTACATAGTGAAACTATGCACCTGGTATTATTAATATAAAAATACAGATTACATAGTGAAACGATGCACCTGGTATCATTGATATAAAATACAGATTACATAGTGAAACGATGCACCTAGTATTATTGATATAAAAAAATACCGAATACATAGTGAAACGATACACCTGCTATTATTCATATATAACATACCGAATACATAGTGAAACGATGCACCTTGTATTATTGATATAAACAATACCGAATACATAGTGAAACGATGCACCTGGTATTATTGATAAAAAAATACCGAATACATAGTCAAACGATGTACCTGGTAATATTGATATAAGGAACACCGAATACATAGTCAAACGATGCACCTGGTATTATTGATATAAAAAATACCGAATACATAGTGAAATGATGCACCTGGTAGTATTGATATAAAAAATCGAATACATAGTGAAACGATGCACCTTGTATTGTTGATAACAAAATACCGAATACATAGTGAAACGATGCACCTGGTATTATTTATATAACATATACCGAATACATAGTCAAACGATGCACCTGGTACTATTGATATAAAAAATACTGAATACATAGTGAAACGATGCACCTGGTATTATTGATATAAAACATATAGGTTAAATAGTGAAACGATGCACCTGGTATTATTTATATAAAAATACCGAATACGTAGTGAAATGATGCACCTGGTATTATTGATATAAAAAATACCGAATGCATAGTCAAACGATGCACCTGTTAGTATTGATATAAACAATACCGAATACATAGTGAAACGATGTACCTGGTATTATTGATATAAAAAATACCGAATACATAGTCAAACGATGCACCTGGTGTTATTGATATAAAAGAAACCGAATACATAGTGAAATGATGTACCTGGTATTATTGATATCAAAAATACCGAATACATAGTTAAACGATGCACCTGGTAGTATTGATATAAAAAATACCGAATACATAGTCAAACGATGCACCTGGTAGTATTGATATAAAAATACTGAATACATAGGCAAACGATGCACCTGGTATTATTGATATAAACAATACCGTATACATAGTCAAACGACGCACCAGGTAGTATTGATATCAGAAATACCGAATACATAGTGAAACGATGCACCTGGTATTATTGATATAAAAAAACTGACAAATGCACCATTATTGATATAAAAAAATACTGAACAAATAGTCATACGATGTCCTGGTATTGTTTGTATTAAAAATACCGAATACACAGTCAAACGATGTACCTGGTAGTATTGATATAAAAAATACCGAATACATAGTGAAACGATGCACCTGGTAATATTGATATAAAAAAAACCAATACATAGTCAAACGATACACTGATATAAAAAATACCGAAAACATAGTCAAACGATGCACCTGGTATTATTGATATAAAAAATACCGAATACATAGTGAAACGATGCACCTGGTATTATTGATATAAAAAATGTATTATTGAGATAAAAAAAATCCGATTACATAGTCAAACGATGCACCTGGTATTATTGATATAAAAATACCGAATACATAGTGAAACGATGCACCTGGTAGTATTGATATAAAAAAAACGAATTCATAGTCAAACGATGCACCTTGTATAATTGATATAAAAAATACCGAATACATAGTCAAACGATGTACCTGGTAGTATTGATATAAAAAATACCGAATACATAGTGAAACGATGCACCTGGTATTATTGATATAAAAAACGGATACATAGTCAAACGATGCACCTAGTCTTATTGATATAAAAAAAACGAATACATAATCAAACGATGCACCTGTTATTATTGATATAAAAAATACCGAATACATAGTCAAACGCTGCACCTGGTAGTATTGATATGAAAAAATACGGAATACATAGTCAAACAATGCACCTGGTATTATTGATATTAAAAATACCGAATACATAGTCAAACGATGCACCGATATAAACAATACCGAATACATAGTCAAACGATGCACCTGGTATTATTGATATAAAAATACCGAATACATAGTCAAACGATGCACTTGGTATTATGGATATAAAACATACCTAATACATAGTGAAACGATGACCTGGTAGTATTGATATAAAAAATGTACTATTGATATAAATCATTCCGAATACATTGTCAAACGATGCACCTGGTATTATTGATATAAAAATACATATTAAATAGGCAAACGATGCACATGGTATTATTGATATAAAATACACATTACATAGTCAAACGATGCACCTTGTATTATTGATATGAAAAATACTGAATACATAATGAAACGAGGCACCTGCCATTATTCATATATAATATACCGAATACATAGCGAAACGATGCACCTTGTATTATTGATATGAAAAATACCGAATACATAGTCAAACGATGTACCTGGTATTATTGATATAAAAATACAGATTACATAGTGAAACGATGCACCTGGTATTATTGATATAAAAAATAGAGATTACATAGTGAAACTATGCACCTGGTATTATTGATATAAAAATACAGATTACATAGTGAAACGATGCACATGATATTATTGATATAAAATACAGATTACATAGTGAAACAATGTACATAGTATTATTGATATAAGAAATACCGAATACATAGTGAAACGATACACCTGCTATTATTCATATATAATATACCGAATACATAGCGAAACGATGCACCTTGTATTATTGATATAAAAAATACCGAATACATAGTGAAACGATGCACCTGGTATTATTGATATAAAAAATACCTAATACATAGTCAAACGATGTAACTGGTATTATTGATATAAGGAACACCGAATACATAGTGAAACGATGCACCTGGTATTATTGATATAACAAAAATACCGAATACATAGTCAAACGATGCACCTGGTGGTATTGATATAAAAATACCGAATACATAGTGAAACGATGAACATTGTATTATTGATATAAAAAATACTGAATACATAGTGAAACGATGCATCTGGTATTATTGATATAACAAATACCGAATATATAGTCAAATAATGCACCTGGTATTATTGATATAAAAAATACTGAATATATAGTGAAACGATGCACCTGGTATTATTGATATAAAAAATACCGAATACATAGTGAAACGATGCACCTGGTGTTATTGATATAAAAATACCGAATACATAGTCAAACGATGCACCTGGTGGTATTGATATAAAAATACCGAATACATAGTGAAACGATGAACATTGTATTATTGATATACAAAATACCGAATACATAGTAAACCGATGCACCTGGTGTTGTATTATCGATATAAAAAAAATACCGAATCCATAGTGAAAAATACCGATTAAATAGGCAAACGATGCACCTGGTATTATTGATATAAAATACACATTACATAGTCAAACGATGCACCTTGTATTATTGATATGAAAAATACCGTATACATAGTGAAACGATGAACCTGGTATTATTGATATAAAAAATATAGGTTACATAGTGAAACGATGCACGTGGTATTATTTATATAAAAATACCGAATACATAGTGAAACGATGCACCTGGTATTATTGATATAAAAAATACCGAATACATAGTGAAACGATGTACCTGGTATTATTGATATAAAAAATACCGAATACATAGTCAAATGATACACCTGGTATTATTGATATAAAAAATACCGAATACATAGTGAAACGATGTACCTGGTATTATTGATATAAAAAATACCGAATACATAGTTAAACGATGCACCTGGTAGTATTGATATAAAAAATACCGAATACATAGTGAAACGATGCACCTGGTATTATTGATATAAAAAAAGACTGAACACATAGTCATACGATGACCTGGTATTATTTGTATTAGAAATACCGAATACACAGTCCGACGATGCACCTGGTAGTATTGATATAAAAAATACTGAATACATAGTGAAACGATGCACATTGTATTATTGATATAAAAAATACTGAATACATACTGAAACGATGTACCTGGTATTATTGATATAAAAAATACCGAATACATAGTCAAACGATACACCTGGTAGTATTGATATAAACAATATCGAATACATAGTGAAACGATGCACTTGTTATTATTGATATAAAAAGTACCGAATACATAATCAAACGATGCACCTGGCATTATTGATATACAAATACAGACTACATAGTGAAACGATGCACCTGGTATAATTGATATAAAAAATGGCGAATACATAGTCAAACGATGCACCGTTATAAAAAATACCAAATACATGGTCAAACGATGCACCGATTTAAAAAAAATACCGAACACATAGTCAAACGATGAACCTCGTATTATTGATATACAAAATACTGAATACATAGTGAAACGATACACCTGGTATTATTGATATGAAAAATACCGAATACATAGTGAAACGATGCACCTGGTATTATTGATATAATAAATGCAATGCACATGATATTATTTATATTAAAATACCGAATACATAGTCAAAACGATGCACCGATATAAAAAATACCGAATACATAGTCAAACGATGCACCTGGTATTATTGATATAAAAAGTACCGAATACATAGTCAAGCGATGCACCTGGTATTATTGATATAATAAATACCGAATACATAGTGAAACGATGCACCTGGTATTATTGATATAAAAATGTATTTTTGATATAAAAAAATCCGAATACATAGTCAAACGATGCACCTGGTATTATTGATATAAAAAATACCGAATACATAGTGAAACGATGCACCTGGTAGTATTTATATAAAAAACGAATACATAGTCAAACGATGCACCTTGTATTATTGATATAAAAAATACCGAATACATAGTCAAACAATGTACCTGGTAGTATTGATATAAAAAAAACGAATATATAGTCAAACGATACACCTGGAACTATTGATATGAAAAATACCGAATACATAGTCAAACAATGCACCTGATATTATTTATATAAAAATACCGAATACATAGTCAAACGATACACTGATATAAAAAATACCGAAAACATAGTCAAACGATGCACCTGGTATTATTGATATAAAAAATACCGAATACATAGTGAAACGATGCACCTGGTATTATTGATATAAAAAATGTATTATTGAGATAAAAAAATACGAATACATAGTCAAACGATGCACCTGCTATTATTGATATAAAAAATACCGAATACATAGTGAAACGATGCACCTGGTAGTATTGATATAAAAAAACGAATACATAGTCAAACGATGCACCTTGTATAATTGATATAAAAAATACCGAATACATAGTCAAACGATGTACCTGGTAGTATTGATATAAAAAATACCGAATACATAGTGAAACGATGCACCTGGTATTATTGATATAAAAAACGGATACATAGTCAAACGATGCACCTAGTATTATTGATATAAAAAAACGAATACATAATCAAACGATGCAACTGTTATTATTGATATAAAAAATACCGAATACATAGTCAAACGATGTACCTGGTATTATTGATATAAAAATACAGATTACATAGTGAAACGATGCACCTGGTATTATTGATATAAAAAATAGAGATTACATAGTGAAACTATGCACCTGGTATTATTGATATAAAAATACAGATTACATAGTGAAACGATGCACATGATATTATTGATATAAAATACAGATTACATAGTGAAATAATGCACATAGTATTATTGACATAAGAAATACCGAATACATAGTGAAACGATACACCTGATATTATTCATATAAAATATACCGAATACATAGCGAAACGATGCACCTTGTATTATTGATATAAAAAATACCGAATACATAGTGAAACGATGCACCTGGTATTATTGATATAAAAAATACCTAATACATAGTCAAACGATGTAACTGGTATTATTGATATAAGGAACACCGAATACATAGTCAAACGATGCACCTGATATTATTGAAATAAAAAAAATACCGAATACATAGTCGAACGATGCACCTGGTTGTATTGATATAAAAATACCGAATACATAGTGAAACGATGAACATTGTATTATTGATATAAAAAATACTGAATACATTGTGAAACGATGCACCTGGTATTATTGATATAACAAATACCGAATATATAATCAAATAATGCACCTGGTATTATTGATATAAAAAATACTGAATACATAGTGAAACGATGCACCTGGTATTATTGATATAAAAAATACCGAATACATAGTCAAACGGTGCACCTGGTATTATTGATATAAAAAATACTGAATACATAGTGAAACGATGCACCTGGTGTTATTGATATAAAAAATATCGAATACATAGTGAAACGATGCACCTGGTGGTATTGATATAAAAATACCGAATACATAGTGAAACGATGAACATTGTATTATTAATATACAAAATACCGAATACATAGTAAACCGATGCACCTGGTGTTGTATTATTGATATAAAAAAAATACCGAATCCATAGTGAAAAATACCGATTAAATAGGCAAACGATGCACCGGGTATTATTGATATAAAATACACATTTCATAGTCAAACGATGCACCTTGTATTATTGATATGAAAAATACCGAATACATAGTGAAACGATGAACCTGGTATTATTGATATAAAAAATATAGGTTACATAGTGAAACGATGCACCTGGTATTATTTATATAAAAATACCGAATACATAGTGAAACGATGCACCTGGTATTATTGATATAAAAAATACCGAATACATAGTGAAACGATGTACCTGGTATTATTGATATAAAAAATACCGAATACATAGTCAAATGATGCACCTGGTATTATTGATATAAAAAATACCGAATACATAGTGAAACGATGTACCTGGTATTATTGACATCAAAAATACCGAATACATAGTTAAACGATGCACCTGGTAGTATTGATATAAAAAATACCGAATACATAGTGAAACGATGCACCTGGTATTATTGATATAAAAAAAATACTGAACACATAGTCATACGATGACCTGGTATTATTTGTATTAGAAATACCGAATACTGTCCAACGATGCACCTGGTAGTATTGATATAAAAAATACCGAATACATAGTGAAACGATGCACCTTGTATTATTGATATAAAAAATACTGAAACGATGTGCCTGGTATTATTGATATAAATAATACCGAATACATAGTCAAACGATACACCTGGTAGTATTGATATAAACAATACCGAATACTTAGTGAAACGATGCATTTGTTATTATTGATATAAAAAGTACCGAATACATAATCAAACGATGCACCTGGCATTATTGATATACAAATACAGACTACATAGTGAAACGATGCACCTGGTATAATTGATATAAAAAATTGCGAATACATAGTCAAACGATGCACCGTTATAAAAAATACCGAATACATGGTCAAACGATGCACCGATTTAAAAAAATACCGAACACATAGTCAAACGATGAACCTCGTATTATTGACATACAAAATACCGAATACATAGTGAAACGATACACCTGGTATTATTGATATGAAAAATACCGAATACATAGTGAAACGATGCACCTGGTATTATTGATATAATAAATACAATGCACATGATATTATTTATATTAAAATACCGAATACATAGTCAAAACGATGCACCGATATAAAAAATACCGAATACATAGTCAAACGATGCACCTTGTATTATTGATATAAAAAATACCGAATACATAGTCAAGCGATGCACCTGGTATTATTGATATAATAAATACCGAATACATAGTGAAACGATGCACCTGGTATTATTGATATAAAA
This sequence comes from Conchocele bisecta, assembly GCA_029237695.1. NCBI lineage: Eukaryota > Metazoa > Mollusca > Bivalvia > Lucinida > Thyasiridae > Conchocele > Conchocele bisecta. The sequence continues at coordinate 6,712,230 of CM055265.1, read as the reverse complement.
AATGTATTTTTGATATAAAAAAATCCGAATACATAGTCAAACGATGCACCTGGTATTATTGATATAAAAAATACCGAATACATAGTGAAACGATGCACCTGGTAGTATTGATATAAAAAAAAACAAATACATAGTCAAACGATGCACCTTGTATTATTGATATAAAAAATACCGAATACATAGTCAAACGATGTACCTGGTAGTATTGATATAAAAAATATACATAGTCAAACGATGAACCTGGTATTATTGATATAAAAAATACCGAATACATAGTCAAACGATGCACCTGGTATTATTGATATAAAACATACCGAATACATAGTGAAACGATACACCTGGTATTATTGATATACAAATGTATTATTGATATAAAAAATTCCGAATACATAGTCAAACGATGCACCTGGTATTATTAATGTAAAAAATACCGAATACATAGTGAAACGATGCACCTGGTAGTATTGATATAAACAAACGAATACATAGTCATACGATGCACCTTGTATTATTGATATAAAAAATACCGAATTCATAGTCAAACGATGTACCTGGTATTATTGATATAAAAAATACCGAATACATAGTGAAATGATACACCTGGTATTATTGATATAAAAAACGGATACATAGTCAAACGATGCACCTTGTATTATTGATATAAAAAAAATACCGAATATATAGTCAAACGATGCACCTGGTATTATTGATATAAAAAAAACGAATACATAATCAAACGATGCACCTGTTATTATTGATATAAAAAATACCGAATACATAGTCGAACGATGCACCTGGTGGTATTGATATAAACCAAATACGGAATACATAGTCAAGCGATGCACCTGGTAGTATTGCTATTAAAAATATCGAATACATAGTCAAACGATGCACGTGGTAGTAATGATATAAAAAAAAACGAATACATAGTCAAGCGATGCACCTGGTATTATTTATATAAAAACTACAGAATACATATTCAAACGATGCACCTGTAGCCGACTTCACCAACATTGCAAAGTATACTTTTCTAGCAAAATGTACTTTGAGGGAGAAAACATTTATTTTTCCAGAAATGCATTATTTCATATAGAACTAACGACTGCATATATTTGATTATTAAAATTGTGCATAATTATTATACTGAATTTATTACATTATCACAGCCAAAATGGTTTATAATATTGATGATGAAGCTGCAGTTTTCAGTAATTAAACAAGAAGAACGTTGATATCTATATATAGTATGCACTATTATCTTTGTTGTTTTTTTTTCAAAGACAAATATGGATGTGTTTCAATCATTTTGAGGTATTGAAAATGTGTTTCAAAATGTTTCCAAAATGAATACAATGCTATAATTGAGCTGTCTAGTGAATGTGATTGGTAACAAGCACACTTCTCTGAGAGGAGGTTCCGCATAGTGGCTTGTGCTGACACTAATATGTGCTAACCCATATAATATACTTGTATACATGAGTCTAGTTGCTTTATAATGGAATGTGTCAATCAGGAGTGTAATAAATTTGAAAGACGACCTTAGGGATTGTTCTTGGATTCAATGACACATAGGGGTATATATATGTACATGTATGTCATAAAGTCACGTATATTAGCTATAAAATACGTGTATTATGCATATGCTAAACAGTTGAATACAATTCTGCATTCAGGAAACAAATGTGCAAATGATACATGCTTATAGTGTGCTTAGGTCAATAGAATAGCATTGCATGTTGTTAAATTGAGAAATAGATATCCCGAGAAGACCAAAGAGACAGAAAAATACTAAACCTGCAGTACAATGCGGCACAATGTGCCTTCGACAAACCTGATTCTGACTGCCCGTGTAAATAGTTCGAATGTCATGTAGACATTAGTTCAACTGCATAGTAATTGCATGTTTAATGTGTCTTGTTAGAGGCTATGTCATAGTGTTTAGATGAAATTTTGATATATTGCATAATAGGTTGTGGGGATACGTTTATCATTTTAGGGGATGTCAACGCATATTGATGGTCATATGAATGTGTGTGGCAACACATGGTAACACATCAGTTTGTGTATTATAAATAATGTTGAATATCACAGAATGGCTTTGTCTGGCTACATACATTCTAATATACCAATATATATATATATGTATACTAGTATGTGACAAATGTGGCTGAAAGTATCAATAACTTCTGGTAAGCTGTATATGTCCTCCAAGTTCATGTATACAATTATATAACTGATGGTCATAAATTAGTCTACAATGCATGCAATTTAGTATATACAATGTATATACATATATATATATTGTAGACTCATTAATGACAATCAGTTATATAATTATATACATAAACTTGGAGGACATATACAGCTTTCCAGAAGTTATTGATACTTTCAGCCACATTTGTCACATACTAGTATTCATTTTGGCACATTGTGAAATGCGTAGACTACATTTAAGTGATGTTCTTGAAAAATTTAAATATGTAATGATGGTGTTACCTGCATGTTATGCCTGTATATGTCAATCTGAACTATCAAAAGTTGATTACAAACCTACATCGTTTTTGCTTTTTGGTAATTTGACAGAACAGGTGTAGAAAAACTCATATGAAACACTAAATGTTTGAAACATATTCGAGAGAGACAGTATTTTATGTATGCGTACATAACAACTATATGAACACAGTGGGTGTTGTTGCAGAGAACATGCATGGTTTTAGAAAGACCATGCACCTTAACGTTCTTTGTTTACATGAACATTATAAAATGGTCTATCAACCTTACAGGTTATCAAATGTTACTAAGACATCCTGGTTAAATATTAACTTGCAATGCCTCACTTTCAAAATACAATATCGTAATGGGTGCCTCTCTAATGATATTGTTCACTAATGGAGCAATATATATACATGTTTAGGCAATGGCCATGGTACATGCACGGATGTGCACTTACACTGGTAATGGATGATGGCCATACGCATTGGAACACACACGTTGTCGTATGACACATAGTGTATTTCAGTAGTTATATGCCTTACCGAGATGCAGATATTTGCTTGTCCTCTCTGGTTGTTACCATATCAGCAAGTTATGCACTTTTACTGTATACATGTTTTACAAGTACAAGTGCCAACTACGCATTTGAGTCCTGTTCCTGCTGATGACTAGGAATGGGTTATGAGAAGAATATTGGAATGCTCAATAAATACTATGTACATTATGTGGAATCGGGATATGTATTATACCAGTTTCATCGGTTCCAATACATAATTTTATTATTATGTCGATCAAACTAATTCACTTGCATGTCTGCCATCTTGAAAATATACAAAGTATGTGTCTAGTTTTATTCCAACTTAGATTGCTGGTATTGGTAAGACAGCTATCTTAATGTCCCATAGTGTGTATCGTGCCATACATGGAATAAGATGTGCTACAAACCATTAATTCAGCAAGTATGGTACAAAAGATATATGTTCTATATCCAGTGTGCAAATTAGTACCTACTATTATTCAAAGTAATTATATTTGTTTATTTATTTTACTTAATTGTTTTTAACGGCCACACTACAGCTAATAAGTGTATGTATCGGAGAAGTTAGTATTGGAATACACGCCATAGTAATCATGATAATTGTCATCGCTACATATATATGAAATGGACATATATAGAAGAACACACATGCATTCTGTATCTTAAATGTGTGTGGATAACTAATAGTATAAGTTTTAGTAGCTACACATGCATATGAACCTTTCATAAGTGGCTGGCAGTGAATAAAATAATAAAAAGTATTGCATGTCAAATGGCTATTGTAAATTTAGTGGGATTCTACGAAACTGAATGTTAGCTCCGGTTGATTTTGACATCTTGGAAAATGGCGCATGCTATAGTGTCTCGCCGGTACGGTTTCGCGTCAGAATTTAAGGTATTTTTCGGGCATTTGTAGAGAAAATTTGATGTTAACAATGCTTGTTTAACCATTGCATCATCTGCTGTAGACATTATGTAATCAGAATATGGGCATGGAACATATCTTGCAAACACTATTGAGTACCATTATCACTGATACAATTAAAATACACTGTTAGAGAAGTAAATGTGAAGCGGACGGTCAGACGGACGAACACTCGGACACACTGTACCTGAAGTGTGTTCGGATAGCTATTAGTAGTGCCTAAGTAGTTACATATGCATTTAAACCGTTTATAAGTAAATGACAGTGCATAACATAAATGAAATTCATTACATGTTAAGTTCCCATTGTAAAATTTGTGGGTGGGGAATGGTGCAAATACTTTGTAATTAACATTGTATCATTGGCTCTACTGCAAACATCAGATACTCGACTTATATGCAATGAACATATCTAATAAGTACTACTAGGTACCATCGCCACACAGAAAATACAAAAGTATCATACTTTAATTGAGTTATTTAGGTAGATGTTTTGTCATGAAAATCAGTGGGTGGGGTAATAAAACATGCAAAATTCTTCATCCGAGTTGTAAGTATTATTTAATTGAACTTTATTCCATTGTATAGTTATGAACACATCTGCAAACGTATACAACTGTCATATCAGTTGTTTCAAATGATAACAATTAGTCGAATTTCAATGAAAATTGCCATTTTTCACAATTGCAAAAGGTCCGAGGGATGTATGCTTCAAAATGGTACCAAACATTCATCCAACTGGTTACAGAGTGTATACATACGGCATAACAATCGTCATTGAATGTCGTTTCAGAAAAGATATGTCTGCAAAAACAACCAGTGGGGAGGGTTCCCATTTCTGGCTGACGGCCTAATAGATACTCACACTGCGTCATTAAAAAGGCGTGTCCGGAGTTCACAGCCAGCGACAGCATGGCAACGGGGTACAGCACTGCTATATACGCGTACATGTTGTAGAGGGTTCCTCATGTACCGTACACAAGTAACACACAATACTGAACTAGTGACGTTGGAGTAAAGTCAAATGTACAGAGAATGCATATTCGTCAACTCGGTGTGTATACGCGTGTGATTATCCAAGGGTCTAAATTGAGAAAAAAAAACATGGGCTTGTTTAACTAAACTGGGCAAAAATACTACTGTACAATGATTGATATGAATTTTCAGATTAGAATGGTTACTTATTGCTACCACCGTCCGCCTACAGGCATGCCCTTGGCTTACAAAAGGAACATTGCACGCATCGACGCAGTTAGGTCAATGCCGACACCGTTCTGAACCTAATTGTACATACCAGCCTCATGTCACTTCTTGTAGTATTGGATACACAGAGCTAAGAATATGACAGATAAACTATTAAATAATATTTAGTGCAATATGTTCCAAGAATTGTTTACAATGTTATATCCGCTATACTGATAGTTAGCCGAAGTATAAATTTGGTATGGTTTCAGACAATAAATGTTCCCAGTCGTGTAACAAATTTTACATATAAAATGGTCAACAGAGTGCACAGTCAAATGGGTGACAATAACTGCACACACACGATGTACCATATTATGTTGTACGTATGGTATAATGCTGATACCATAAATGTGTTGCTAGCAGACTAGATGTGGTGGCGCTGTCATAAATGTAATTATAACTGTACAGTAACAATATCATGCTCAGATATAGTTTATACATGCATCCCAGCACTCTCAGGAAGCAGATATATTTGAAATCAATGCTACTTTTCTATGAAGTATGTCCTTAAGATTGCATCACATAGTATTAAACGATATTGGTTATAGCTCAGCTTTCATTCTCCCACAACACAGTTTATGTCTGTGCTTATTGTGTTACATTGTGAGAATGTGCTGCCACTAGAAATTTAGTATGAATTCATATCTTGTTTGCCTCACATTTATAGAACGCCAAATCTACATAAACTCAAATAAGTATTGCTAGCTCTAAATAATAGCATTAAATATTGAGAGCTAGCATTAAATAATTAGAGTTAGCATTAAATAATTAGAGCTAACATTAAATATTTGAGTGTATGTAGATTTGGCGTTCCTGGAACCCCGAATCTACATAAACTCAAATAATTATTGCTAGCATTAAATATTTAGAGCTAGCTCCAAATGATTTAGAGAGCTCTTCAAATGATTTGGAACTAGCTCTAAATATGTAATGACAGCTCTAATTATTATTACCTAAGACCCCGAACGTGTGCCCAGACCGACGAACACACGGGATAACACTATATATATCCTTCTTCCATTATTGTTTGTTTGTTTGTTTGTTGGGGTTTAACGGCCTATCAACAGCGAAGGTCATGTAAGGCCGGGTCAATGGGTTTAGTACTAAATCTCATATATTACCTGTACAAGTACATGTTCAAGTACCTTTACATATGGGGTGATGGGGGTGGGGGGGGGGGAATCCCAAAGTCAGAACTGAATATTTACAATCAAAAAACGATATATTCAGCCCTGAAATCAGAATAATCCTGGTCTGATGCCAGGTCCTGGCGACACCAGAATCACTTGGCCCCTTCCCAAAAGCAGTAGGATCAGTAATAATCTTACTACTTTTATAATGGGAAGCATAGTCATCACTCATGTAAGATACTCGACATATTCTAATGGAAAATAAGGAAACAATATCTGGGAATGTGTGTATTGTGACAGAAAATTACAATATCTTTCCAGTAATGACATCTGGGCCGTTTCACTAAACTTCGTAAGACTAAAATATTCGTAAGTGCAAATTTAGGATCGTCTGGAAATTTCAATTGATGGATTTACATTTATTGAACATAGGCTGCATGTGCATCCTATGTTCAATAATTGTAAATCCAATAATTGTTTACACAAAAACAAGGTTAATATGAAATTTACAGACTATCATAATTTTGCACTTACGAACATTTTAGACGTACGGAGTTTAGTGAAACGGCCCCCAGGTGTGAATCCGTGAATCACTGGCACAGTATGAATCACGGTAGGGATGAGTTCGACGTCAACATATGAGACAAGCCATGCTATTTTGTACCTAAGAAGATGTGCACTTTTTCATAATAAATGATTTCAAAAGTTGACGAAATTACCACAGCAAATGCGTAATTGCTATGACAATTTCACGAACTTTAGACGTTATTTATGGAAATATCATACATTTTGTAAATATGTTCATGAAATGTCGCACATCTTCTTAGGTTGACAAATATCTCATATGCGAACACTCCCACAGTGATCGGTAATAAATAGCATAATGATGTCACATTTTACTTCAAGCACTTTAGATCTACAGTTTGTTTGTTTGTTTGTTTATTAGTGTTTAACGGCCTATCAACAGCTAAGGTCATGTAAGGCCGGGCAAACGGGTTCGATCCCATTTTAATCTGCTGCATTGGGGGGGGGGGGGGGGGGGGGGGGGGGGGTCCCAAAATCAGAACGGAATATTTACATCGAGAACAAATATATTCAGCCCTGACATTATTAGATCTACAGAGACAATCTTACAGAAGGGATGATTTAATAGTATATTTATTAAACTTATGATTTCATAAGAAGAGATGCTATAGAATACTGTTTATTGTATAAGCGCAGCAACATGCATTGAAGCTGAACTGATATACATGTATTAGCATGTTTCTGTAGCTGTCTCATCCACGTATGATTTAAAGTATAGTTTTGTTTATTAATTGACATTTTATTTATTTATTTATTTAACAGTGTATGCCACTTTAGGCCGGGTTAACGGGGTCCAATCCCGTATTTCGCCTGAACAGATGAGGGGATACGCTATAGTATTAGTAATAGTTCATATATTGAAGTTTTAATAAATTAATTTCGTAGCGAGTGAGAAATAAATTTATTAAAAAATCAATATGTGAACTATAACGTACTTATTGTTTACCAGCCCACTCGCGAAGCTCCGCCCCTAAACGTGATATTGTATCACTATACTAGCATGTGATTGGCGATGTGACACGAAGTGACCGCGTTTGTGGGCGAATATGCTTTGCGTCTCAGTGAACTGATGACACAAATATGGCGTAAAATATGTTCTAAATATAGCTGCTGAATATTTAATGGTTAATTTAATAGATATTGGCGAAAGTGTCGCAATATGCGATTAATTGAGACGAAATGATGTGCTTTCATTGGTCGAGAAACTAGGGCAAACAATAATGAGTCTTAAATATAATAAACCCACTCTTTCGTTTGTGGTTTATTAAGTATCGTTCAACATATATTACTGCAGAAAGCTTTAAGTCTGATTGTGTTAGATTTTCATTGACCTTACATGGGGAAACCAGTGTTGTAATACACCCATGTGATATTGTATGATCAAAGTATTGTTTTGTTGTTTACAAAGTCATGTTATCGTTATAAAAAGTATTGTTTGTTTTCAATGTATTTTCATAGTGCAAGAAAAGTGTTGCATGCACATTGTATTTATATACAGTATTATTTTGTGTGTACGAAGTTAATTATATCGTCAATTCACTGTGTATGTATCACTTATAATCCACCCGATCCAACAACAGCAATACTGAACCTTATACAGTGAACAACGTTACACAACACAGTGTATCGCTTCCTTGTTCTCGATATCAATAAACTTGTAACGGTATATCACATTTGAAATTAAAATGAACGTGTTTTGGTGTACTAAATTATATACAACTTAAAGCTGTCGTGTGCATGATACATTGAAAATGAAAGAAAATGCAGAACAAAATACAAAACCGTGGAACCTCTCTAAACCGGACAGCCTGGGAACCTCCCTCCCAGGCTGTCCGGTTTAGAGCGGTTCCACTACAATTCAGCCATGTGAGCACAAAAGATGTCTGCGTGTTTCAGATCAAGAACCGACAATATAATTATAACAAAACATCAAAAGTGTCTGGCTTATATGCACATATATGTCGATATGCATGTAGATATACATGTAGTTCTTTTCTCAAACCCATATTCCACAGAACTAACCTAAACATAAATGTATTGAAAGTATAATATATAACATTTGATTCATTCAGAAAAAGGCATGTGTTACTGACTGTGTAATGGGGTTTTCCTATTTTATTAGATTTAATATTACAGGTGTAGAATATCTAATTATCTACACAGTCTGAGATTGTAAAGGCATGAAATAACCGTATATAGTTGATGTACCAGATGGCAGGCGGTAAACGCTGTGTATTAAGGTAAACGTGACGCTAAATATTGAATATCTGGGGCAAATTTGATAAAATGTCAGGCCCTGAACGGCTCAGGCTCAGTATTACAATTTTCCGATTTTTTCAAACACAAAAACATGTTTGGCAACTGATTTGGTACACAAAACTAACATATACTGCCTAATAGATACATCTCAAGTCTTGAGATTTACATCTTAATCGCAATGTGAAGACAACAAAAACTTGTTTTGTGTACCACTCAGTGCAAAATGTCAATATTGACAATTTCATTTCCGTAACCCAACGGCTTCGGCTCGGAAGCGAGTCGATAAACTCCGGCTATCGGAATTCATCGGCCGCGAATCGGGGAGTAGGGGAATTGACCCGAGCGTCTATCGGAAAATCGATCGGGCTTTGAAACACGCACCTGCTGTTTGTTTATCAACAAATATTGATATTTTCATCGACTACAAACTCATTTTTGTACCAAAATGAATGCAAACAGTTTCAAAGTGTGTGTAAATAGAAACCTGTTGGATGTATGTGTGGGAAAACCCAATACGAGGCCAAATTCGGCAACTTGAGCCGTATAGGGGCTTTAAGGTAAAGGGCACAACTTTAAAAGATAACGTTTCATACACAACAAAAATGGGCTTTACGTGATGATAAAAAGTGATCGACCACATAAAATCGAGACAGTTAACCCTTAGACAGCTGAGCACGAAAATTGTCGTCTGCTGATGCTTTATAGTTTGCCTTCTTTCTCGATAAAGACATGGTTTGACAGCACTTTAGAATCATTTCCAACTATGCTGTCAAACCATGTTTTTGATGAGAAAAATCGAAAATAAAAAATATAAACAGCAGACGACAACATTTAATTCGGCAGTGTAAGGGTTAACAGCTTTACCCATTTAATAATAAGGTTAAACTGAGGATGGGCGGGTTACTGAATATTAAAAACAAAATACTTAATTTATTTTCAAATGTAAATGTTACCATTCAATTGAATCTTTTCGTCGAGACGGTTCAAATGAGTGGTAATGACAGAGAGGACAATGCAAAAATAACAAAGAATATACATGTATATGTATAGCCCGCGTGGTTTTGAATGAAGCAAACATCCCCTAGCTCGACTTCATGATATACGATGACTACGGCTCCATATGAAAACTGGCCTATACAAGTCCGAGTGTGACACCTGTAGCCTATTTCACCAACATTGCAAAGTAAACTTTTCTAGCAAAGTATACTTTGAGCGAGAAATTTTCGATTTTAGGATAAATTTATTAATTTTTATTATACTGAATTTATTACATTATCACAGCCATTTTGGCTGTGATAATATAATAAATTCAGTATAATAATTCGGGATATTTTTAATCATCAAATATATGCAGTGGTTATAGTTCTATATGATATAATGCATTTCGGGGAAAATAAATGATTACTCCCTCAAAGTATACTTTGCTAGCAATTTTGATGAAATCTGCTACTGAACAATCAGGAACTACACTTAACTAAAACTCAAGCGGTACCATTATGTCATGACGTATCGGGTAACATAGCCATCGACGGGTATGTCGCCGGTTATCTCGAGTAAATGCAGGACGAAAGATAGTGCTAGACCTTCAGTTGACAAAAACACTGTACTACAGATGCACGTAGTGTAATCCCAGATCAGGCATTGTGATGTGTGTCAGCAGTATAGTCCCAGATCAGGCATTGTGATGTGTGTCAGCAGCATAGTCCCAGATCAGTATGCGCATGGATCATTTCTTCATGTAATGGTATTTAGTGGCCTGTCCACAGATGAGGTCCTTTTGTGCCCGTTAACGGGGTCGAATCCCATATGTCTCCTGCTTTGATGGGGGACAACCCCACAATCAGCACGGAATGTTTGCAGAAAACATGATTATATTCAGACTAGATTAGAATAACCGGACCTGCTCCTGGTTTGTTGTTATTTTATTTGTTTTGGGTGGGGGGGGGTGTAGCGGCCTATCAACAGCTTTACATGTACAAATGGGGGGGGATCCCAAAATCAGAAATGAATATTTACAATAAACAAGAGGGCCATGATGGCCCTAATTCGCTCACCTGACTCCATGAACACCAGAGGAGAATGTGACATTGAGTTCATATGTGTTTTAAAAAAATTGTGCTATTTTTAGATGGCGGTCATCTTGGATTAAGCGAAGACTCTCATTTTACCAAATCTGAAAATGCTTCACCCAAGGATCTTAACTTACTATGAAGTTTGGCCAGCATCGGCCATGTGGTTCCTGAGAAAAAGACGTTCAAAATCTTGAATAAATGGACCTTTTGGAGGCCATCATGGATGACATAATCATCCGATTCTGACAAATATTGCACCAGAGCAATCGCCTCATCAATACCTTCAATTTGATATATGACATGACCATATTTGGTCAAAAATAAAATTTGACCCTGGGATCACCATTTTAACACCTTTGAAAGAGCATTCTACGTCGATCATTCCTACCAAGTTTCGTCGAAATCTGGTTGGCGGTTCATGAGAAAAATATTTTTTAATAATGTGTGCTATAGACGGCGGCCATCTTGGATTAGCGATGACCTCCGTTTTAACAAATCTGAATAGGCTTCACCCATGGACCATAACTGAAGTTTGACCACCATGGGCCAAGTGGTTCGTGTGAAGAAGAATTTTTAAATCTCTAATAAAAGAACGACCTTTTGACCTTTCGGTGGCCATATTGGATGACATGACCATCCAATTTCAACAAAAAATGTACCAAAGCGATCGCCTCTTTGATACTTTCGATTTGATATAGACATGACCATATTCGGTCAAAAATAAAATTGGACCCCAAATTGACCCCACGGGCCACGCCCATTTTTAACCCCGGGGTCACCATTTTAACAACTTTGAAAGAGCATTGTACATCGATCATTCCTACCAAGTTTCAACGAAATCCGGATGACGGTTCATGAGAAGAAGATATTTTAAGAATTTGTGCTATTTTTTAGACGGCGGCCATCTTGGATTAGCGATGACCTCCATTTTAACAAATCTGAAAAGGCTTCACCCATGGACCATAACTGTGAAGTTTGGTCACCATGGGCCAAGTAGTTTGTGTGAAGAAGAATTTTGAAATCTCTAATAAAAGAACAACTTTTTGACCTTTTGGCGGCCATCTTGGATGACATAACCATCCGATTTCGACAAAAGATGCACCAGAGTGATCGCCTCGTTTATACCTTCGATTTGATATATATGACCATATTCAGTCAAAAATAAAATTTAACCCCAATTTGACCCCACGGGCCACACACATTTTTGACCCCGGGGGTCACCATTTTAACAAATTTGAAAGAGCATTGTACATCGATCATTCCTACCAAGTTTTGTCGAAATCCGGTTGGCGGTTCTTGAGAAGAAGATTTTTGAAGAATTTGTGCTATTTTTAGATGGCGGCCATCTTGGACTACGTAATGACGTTATTTTAACAATTTTGTAATCCCCCTACCTAAGGACCATGACCATGAAGTTTGGTGACTATAGGCCCAATGGTTACCGAGGAGAAGACGTTTGAAAATGTTCACGGACGATGACGACGACGACGACGGACGACGACGGACACATTGCGGTAACAATAGCTCACATGAGCTTCGCTCAGGTGAGCTAAAAAGCAGAATAATCCTGATCTGATGCCAGGTCCTTGCCACACCAGAATCACTTGCCCCCCTCCCAAAAGCAGTAGGATCAGTAATAATCGTATTACTTTTATAATGGGCAATAACCCAATAAAACTCCCAGGTAACAAAAGAGTCAAAGATAAAAACGTACCTGAGGGCCAAACCAGGCCAACAGTGATTCCTATAAGGAGGAACCCCTACCGTTAATTTACGTCGTCGCGTTCGCCCGACCAATACCCACTCTCACCACACCAGAGTCACTTAGCCCCACACCATACATGTAATAGGATTAGTACTAATAGTACTACTTGTATGATGGGTATTGCAAGATTAGTAGGGATGGGTCGTGGCCTATGAGATATGGCATTGGACTTCAATACCAGAGGTTGTGAGTTCAAACCTCATAGGCGTCGCCAGGAATTTTCCAGGGGGGAGTTCGTTTTTCATGATGCAGACAAATTATTGTTGTTGTTGTTGCTGTTGTTGTATGTCTATAATTCAGGCGCTTATTTTTCGCCACAATCTCTCAACAGCCACAGAGACTGGAGTTAAATTGGAGGGCGAAGCCGATTCTAGACTATAGTTGACATCGCGATCATACATATTCAACATGTATTCCTGAAATAGAAACAGTCTATATTCAATAGCACAGACGTATTATGTACTTTCCTTACCAATAGTCATATTTGCATCCAAAAGTTAAAACTGAAAACGGGGTTCGTTCGCAAATCGCCCCCCCCCCCCCTGGCGACGCCTATGAACCTCACCATAGGCTTGACAAAATACTTGTTTAGTATTTCCATCCCGCTGATCTGTCAGATGATACTTTAAACTGTGGGGCCGTCTCTGCATGACCTTAGCTGTTGCTGGGACGTTAAACCCATTCACTTTCATGTTTAACTCTGAAGTAGCGAAAATGTACCAGGGCCACCAGGGACCCGTTTCACTAAACTTCGTACGACTAAAATGTTTGTAAGTGTAAATTTAGGATCGTCTGTAAATTTCAATTGATGGATTTATATTTATTGAGCATATGCTGCATATGCAACCTATGCTCAATAAATGTAAATCCAATAATTGTTTACAAGAAAACATTGTTAATGTGAAATTTACAGACTATCATAATTTTGCACTTTTGCATTTTAGTCACAAGAAGTTTAGTGAAACGGGCCCCAGATCACTACTCTGTCTGCAAGGCGTCAATGCCGTTGCCAGTGACATTATTGACATTGGTCACGATTTACCCACAGAGTTCCAGATAAGCTGTGTGCCTAAAGCTTCAAAATCATTGCGTATTTTACTTTTACAAATGGATTGTTGATTTTCTTCATTACTAAATAGGGAACAAATGATAAGAACAATATAACAAATTTAAACATTCATTTATTTGAGCTGCAAAACACTATTTGCTTTTTGCAGCTCAACTAAGTGAATTGTCAACTTTATGACAGTATTTTCACTAGTCAATTTGAAAATCAATGCGTACATTGATGTGCGTATTTTGTACTCCCTCTTCAGATAATCAATGCTTATTCAGCTAAAAGTATTGCGTAAAATACGCTAATACGCACCTTATCTGGAGCTGTTACCCATGCATTAGACTTCAATACCGGATGTTTGTTTATTTGTTTGTTGGGGTTTAACGGCCTATCAACAGCTAAGGTCATTTAAGGCCGGGTCAATGGGTTTAGTACTAAATCCCATAGATTACCTGTACAAGTACATGTACATTTTCAAGTACATATACAAATGGGGAGAAAATCCCAAAATCAGAACTGAATATTTACAATAACAAAACTATATATTCAGCCCTGAAATCAGAATAATCCTGATCTGATGCCAGGTCCTCGCCACACCAGAATCGCTTGGCCCCTCCCAAAAGCAGTAGGATCAGTAATAATCTTACTACTTGTATAATGGGCAATAAAACAATTCAACTCCCAGGTAACAAACAAGAGGGCCACGATGGCCCTAATTCGCTCACCTGACTCCATGAACACCAGAAGAGAATGTGACATTGAGTTCATGTGTTTTAAACAAATTGTGCTATTTTTAGATGGCGGTCATCTTGGATTAAGCGATGACTCTCATTTTACCAAATCTGAAAATACTTCACCCAAGGATCTTAACTTCCTATGAAGTTTGGCCAGCATCGGTCATGTGGTTCCTGAGAAAAAGACGTTCAAAATCTTGAATAAATGGACCTTTTGGTGGCCATCATGGATGACAATCATCCGATTCCGACAAATATTGCACCAGAGCAATCGCCGCATCAATACCTTCAATTTGATATATGGCATGAGCATATTCGATCAAAAATAAAATTTGACCCCAATTTGACCCCACGGGCCATGCCCATTTTTGACCCCGGGGTCACAACTTTGAAAGAGCATTGTAAATCGATCATTCCTACCAAGTTTAGTCGAAATCTGGCCAGCGGTTCATGAGAAGATATTTTAAGAATTTATGCTATTTTTAGACGGCGGCCATCTTGGATTAGCGATGACCTCCATTTTAACAAATCTGAAAAGGGTTCACCCATGGACCATAACTTTTAAGTTTGGCTACCATGGGCCAAGCGGTTCATGTGAAGAAGAATTTTGAAATCTCTAGTAAAAGAACGACCTTCTGACATTTCGGCGGCCATCTTGGATGACATAACAATCCGATTTCGACAAAAAATGTACCAGAGTGATCGCCTAATTGATACCTTCGATTTGATATATAACCTGACCATATTCGGTCAAAAATAAAATTTGACCCCACGGGCCACGCCCATTTTTGACCCCGGGGTCACCATTTTAACAACTTTGAAAGAGCATTGTACAGCGATCATTCCTACCAAGTTTCGTCGAAATACGGCTAGCGGTTCATGAGAAGAAGATTTTTTAAGAATTGATGCTATTTTTAGACGGCGGCCATTTTGGATTAGCGATGACCTCCATTTTAACAAATCTGAAAAGGCTTCACCCATGGACCATAACTTTTAAGTTTGGCTACCATGGGCCGAGCGATTCATGTGAAGAATTTTGAAATCTCTAATAAAAGAACGACCTTTTGACCTTTCGGCGGCCATCTTGGATGACATAACAATCCGATTTCGACACAAAATGCTCCAGAGTGATCGTCTCATTGATACCTTCAATTTGATATATGACAACCATATTCAGTCAAAAATAAAATTGGACCCCAATTTGACCCCACGGGCCACGCCCATTTTTGACCCCGGGGTCACCATTTTAAGAACTTTGAAAGAGCAATGTACATCGATCATTCTTACAAAGTTTTGTCGAAATCCGGTTAGCGGTTCTTGAGCAGAAGATTTTTTAAGAATCTGTGCTATTTTTAGACGGCGGCCATCTTGGATTACGTAATGATGTCATTTTAACAATTTTGTAATCCCCCTACCTAAGGACCATGACCATGAAGTTTGGTGACTATAGACCCAATGGTTACCGAGGAGAAGAAGTTTGAAAATGTTCACGGACGACGGACGGACACATTGCGGTAACAATAGCTCACATGAGCTTCGCTCAGGTGAGCTAAAAAGACAAAGATAAAAACGTACCTGAGGGCCAAACCAGGCAAATCGTGATTCCTGTAAGGAGGAACCCCACCGTTAATTTACGGCATCGCGTTCAACCAACCAACCACCCAGAAATACCGGATGTATGCCAACAGTGGTTAATGTCCATTTTGGTCAAATTTAATGTGTAATATCACGCAGGGGTGGAACTGGAGGGGGGGGGGGCGGGGTTGCACCCCACCCACCGTTCAGCCACGGTGTTTACATAGATCGCAGTTTACCACCAGCTGGAGTCGGAATTTAATTGCCGTAAAATACAGGAAAGTGCTTCGCGAATGGTAACTGTTGCAATTACTCTGTACCGTCCGTACCTAGCTACGCTAGCTACGGACGGTACACGAGTATATTGCAAGTTACCTTCGCAACTAGAAACCCCCCACGCTTCCAAAGTACACAAATCAGTCACCATGTCTGTTCACCAGTGAAACGGCCATCATAGTTTAAACAGCTACAGGTGTCAGTAAGCGATGGTTTATGATTCTGCCAACATAGATGGCTTGATAGTCTAGTGTGTAGATTATTGGACTTCAATATCGACGGGTGTGGGTTTAATCCTTGCCTTATGCATGAAAATAATGACTTGTAGTATTTCCACCGTATTGGTCATATGTATGATACAAGACACTGCTCTCCCATCTGTTAGTTGCTAACAGTAAGTCTTGGCACGGGAGTAGATTGCAAGAGTTACTGCTCACAACTACGTCTCTGTATGACCTTACCAGCTCATACTGGAACGTTAAGCCCATTTACTTTCCTCCCTGCCATCCACATGGGCCATGGAATCGTAAGGTTGTCACAAAACGATGGCCGCTCACCAGAGAAATGCATTCCCTCATATTTTAACGTTTTGTGCAATGTACACGTGTCTGACTGGATGGTCATGAATTGGTCACAGCATGATAGAGCACCTTCATACGATTGCATGTGAAAACTATGTTTGTTCGTTGAGGTTTAACGGCCTATCAACAGCTAAGGTAATTTAGGGCCGGGTCAATGGGCTTAGTACTAAATCCCATATATTACCTGTACATGTACATGTTCAAGTACATGTACAAATGGGGGGTGGGAATCCCAAAATCAGAATTGAATATTTACAATAAACCAGATGGGCGCAGTCCGCATGTTGAGCCCGCCGAGGCATTTGATGGTCTCAGTGTATTTATTTGAAGTTTGAATTAAGGGTTGTGGAGATATAAGGTATGTAAAAGCTTTAACGCAAATTTTAAAATCATTTGACCTTAATCTTGGGCATGTGGGCCGCATGGGTGATTTGAAGTTTGAAGTAAATCGGAGTAAATGTTGTGGAGATATAAGGTATTTAAAAACTTTAACACAAATTTCAAAGTCATTTGACCTTGGGCATGTGGACCACATGGGCAGTCTATGGAATGAAAATATGGATGATGAAAAGGAAGGACATGTATTGGAAGTTGGAAGTAAATTGGAGTAACAATTGTGGAGATATAAGGTATGTAAAAACTTTAACGCAGATTGTTTAACGCAAGCTTCTAAGTCATTTGACCTTGGGGTACAGGGGCCGCATGAGTGGGATACAGAATGAATATATAGATGATGCCCAATAAGCATACAGTTTCAAGCAAATCTGACTAATGGTTACAGAGATAGTAGGTATGTGAAAACTTTAACGCAAATTCTAACAGAAACTTTAACACAAACTTCTAAGTCATTTGACCTTGACCTAGGGGCACAGGGGCCGCATGATTGGGACACAGAATGAATATATGGATGATGACCAATAAAAATACAAAGTTTCAAGCAAATCCGACTTATGGTTACAAGGATAGTAGGTATCTCAAAACTTTAACGCAAATTTTGACAAAATTTTAACGCACACTTCTAAGTCATTTGACCTTGACCTTCGACACAGGGGCCGCATGAGTGGGATACAGCATGCATATATGGATGATGACTACTTTATAATGGGCAATAACCCAATGCAACTCCCAGGTAACAAAAGAGCCAAAATAAAGACGTACCTCAGGGTCAAACCAGGCAAATCGTGATTCCTATAAGGAGGAACCCCTACCATTAATTTACGCCGTCGAGTTCGCCCAACCGCGTAAATTAAAATACAGTCGATTCGCGTTATGTCGACATTGCTTATATCGATATACCTGCTTATGTCGATGTACGCTCGTGGTCCCGGCCGAACTGCTATATAAACTCATACATTTCATACCTGATATATCGATATCGGAAATGTCGATATTTCGTTTATATCGATGTGGAAAACAAGTCCCGATGGTATAATTCCTACACATTTGTATACTGTTATGTCGATATGCAATTTGAACAGCGGGCGTCGTAAAGTCTGGTCAAACTTGATTGGCACAGGTAAGTTTTTCACACATTCAAAGTGATCAAAACATGCCGCCGGTAACCGTGTTACAATCGCGGAATACTGTCAAAGCCAACCACGTAAGCCGTGATCAACCAATTAACGACAGTGTGATGTGAAATCACAAAATTACTCTTGTTAATTGCCAATTTATTTTCTGGACATGAATCGAGCCGTAAATGCCATAATCATTAACGGACGCTTGTTTATAATAATTACAATTTCAGCGAAGCAGTGTACGATGACAGACTTCTTTGAGACGAGGAACATTGATTGCTAGGGATTATATTGCTTGTATAGTCTGTGTGTATACATGTACGTCTGTAAATGTGTTACTGTAATAAATGCCTGTCTATTTTCGTACCTGTGTTGTTTTTCATTTACGTCCCCGCCATAAATAGCCAACATGCAGTACATGGGTCCGAAGTTGTACTGGAACGAGTTTATTGAAAAGTCCGAATCGGTACGTGGGCGTCTTGTATTTTTTTACAAGACACAAATGTACCGATTCGAACATTTCACTATTCGCGCCCGTGACACGCCCCTGTGATATGCAGTACAATAACCCGTCAATGTCACGTAAAGAAGTTCTGTGAAATGAAACGGAAATCGTAAGAAATTACCCCAAGATTAAATTTTGTGAGACAGATGGGGGATAGACAGACAACCCCATCTCCAATCACATATACACAACCACCCGCGTGTATCTTGCCCAGATATCAAAGTTTCTGAACATCTATTGGCAATATTTACTCGCAATCAAGCAGACTAATTGGCTGTGCCTGAGCTGTAGCACAGCTCAGGTACAGCCAATTAAGCTGCATGCTTTCAAACACAATATACAAGTATTTTTTAATAAATAATAAGTTAACAAATTTAGATTAGCACAGGCGGTGGTGTAGCTGCTGACTGACAAAGTTTGTTTGTTTGTTGGGGTTTAACGGCCTATCAACAGCTAAGGTCATTTAAGGCCGGGTCAATGGGTTTAGTACTAAATCCCATATATTACCTGTACAAGTACACTTACATGTTCAAGTACATGTACAAATGGGTGGAAAATCCCAAAATCAGAACTGAATATTTACAATAACAAAACTATATATTCAGCCCTGAAATCAGAATAATCCTGAGCTGATCAAAGAGACCATACATTTGGACATTATGATCAATACGTTTCAACAATATCTGACCATGATAACATGACCAAAATTCAAAATGGCCGCCATTTTTCGAGTATAGATCCTGATAATCATGCCATACTATAATCACGTACTAATATTTTAGGGACTGAATGGCAAAGAGCCTTGGATCAACATTGGTCATAAACACAATAAACCACATTTCTCCAGTCACGTAATATAGACCAGGGGGGGCCGCTTCACCAAACGTTGTACGATTCAAATGTTTGTAAGTGAAAAATTATGATAGTCTGTAAATTTCACATTAAGAATGTTTTCTTGTAAACAATTATTGGATTTACATTTATTGAGCATAGGCTGCATAACGCAGAGTTTGTGGGCCTGTGCCATTAACCTTGGGATCAGCGGGGTGGGGGGCGAGTATGAATTTGTCACAGCATGACAGTAGACCCTTAGAGGAATGCATGCGTGAAATATATAACAATTTCTCCGATGTTAAGTTTTGTAAAGAGACCAAGTATGTGACCTTGACCTCAGGATCAGCGGGAGTTGGACAGTCATGGATTTGTCACAGCATGATAGTATAGAGGATAGCTTTAGAGGAAGTGCATGCGTGAAATATTAAGAATTTTCTATGAAGAAAATAGAAGTTATAACATATTTCTCTGACGTTTAGTTCACGTTATGGACGGACACACGAACAACCGGACTCCAGTTTATCCCACAACTCATATATATAATTATAGTGGAACCACTCTAAAGCAGACCTCCCAGGGTGTCTAGTTTACATAGGTCCACTGTGTATGGACACACAGTCATCACACATTAGAGCTTAGAGCCGGGTCAGCAATCCTGCGAAACACTGCGATGTATTTATCTCCCTTGTTCCTCGTCACCTTCTTGCCTTCCTCTGTGCTTTCGAACAGCTTAGCCACGACTGGATCGGCATCCAAGTCAGACTGGCCAGCGCGAGTAAAGAGCGGGAACTGCTCGAAGTGCTGCAGCATCCAGTCGTGAAGCTCTTTGACATCGGTGACTGTGTAGACGACGCCGCCAATACCCAACACATACGCGTACTCCGCTAGAAGTGTGGGGCTAATGATCCGCCACTTGTGCTTCGTCTTTTTGAAATGGGGATCCGGGAAGAGGAAAAACATCTTCGATAGCTGACCTTTGTGGAAGAAGTTTGGCAGATATTTCATGGCATTCGTCCTCAGACAGGCTATATTCTGGTATTGGCCCGGGTTCTGTTCACGCAAGGCGCGAATGCGATCGATGACATAGTCGGAGACCTTGACGCGAATCTCCAGACCGAGCATCAGTTTATCTGGAAACATGGTAGATAACTCCACCAGCAGGCCTCCGTAGCCACATCCGACATCCAGGAAGTTCACCTGGTGATTATCTCGCTTGTCTGTGACCTGCTCGGTGAAGAATTGTGGGTAATGTGTGGCCCAGTCCATGGTGGTGGGACAGACTGGGTACTCCATGTTGTGGTCGGACATCGGGTTTGAGTGCGCCCTCTGGCGGTAATATTTCTTCTGTGGAAGTTGTACGGCCATAGTGAATACTTCAATATATGACTCAACTGAAATTTACACAATATTATCGTCACTAATGCCTATGAAATCAGCAAAAAATGTAATACAATTAATTCCTTACATAAGACATATGAAGTGAAACAGGATAATAGTGATGTAAATAGACAATCATGAACAGTTTTGGGAGTTTTTGTGGCGACACACAGATTACACTATTATATGTTTATTTCTCTACACTGATTTTTGCTAGCTCCTCCCTCATTATATTTGTGGCATGCTGAAACTTGACTTCTTCTCTGTTGGACTTTAGTTTCTCTTTGTCATATGTCCTTGACCGTTCGAAGTTAGCTTGCTTTTTTAGCTTTGCCTGGAATGAAAATACAGCATTTACAGAATGATTTAAAATCAAAGTATTACAGTGATGATACAAGTACCGGTAGTCTCATTGGACTGATTGATTGGAATGTGGTTTAATGTCTGTTTAACCCTTAAAAGGTTGCCTGCTGCTTTTCACGTTTAACTTTACTGTATTTTAAACAAACAAGAAATTAGTCAAAATGATGGATGTAGCCCTCAACGCAAATTTGCCCTTGACCTTTAGCACAGTGGTCGCATGGGTGGGCTATAAAATGAAAGATCAACAGATCTATAGATGGACAGGGTGGTGCACAAGTATGATACATTGAAATATTAAAGTAATCCATCAAGGGATATAGAAGTTATGACAGAAATGATGACAGAAAGTAAAACTCCGGCAAACTTCTTAATGTGTGAAAAAGTGCAAAGGTGTGAAGGTCAAAAAGTCAAAGTCAAATTAAAGGCAGCATGGATGTGTGGTATTTGTCCACAAGTATGATGTATTAAATTATTTGAGTAATCCTTCAAAGGATATAGAAGTTATGATAGAAATGAGAAAGTCCAACAAACTTCTTCATGTGTGAAAGAATTCAAAGTTGTAACGATAAAACGTTCATGGTCATGTTAAGGGCTGCATGGGTGTGTGGCATTTGTCCACATGTATGCTGTGCTGAAATCCTTCAAGGGATATAGAAGTTATAACATAATTGGGGGCATAACAAAATTGTTTAGATGAATTTAATTTGGCACAGCAAGGTTCAACCGCTGTACATCCAGATGAGCACGCTACTAATGTGCTGCCATTTCATCAGAATGTGTCAGTATGTTTCAGGTTTTCAACAATACAATGAACAATGAACTAGAAAATATGGTCTGTTGACGGACTTAGGACCCCTATTTGACAAAACTCTTACAAAAACTTTCATATAAATAGACAGACGGATGGGCGTACGATCAGTAGCATGGGTAATTATATTAATGTGGACGGATGTATCATTACTAAGTAATGCATGTGTGCAATATGAAGATATTAGCTGAAGGCGAACAGAAATTATAGGTGATTTGAGAAACTTGTACAAAAACTTTCAAAAAATAAACAGACAGGGCAGACGGACAGACAGGGTGAAACCTATAGGGCAGCGCCGATTCTCAGCGGGGCCCTAATAAATAGACTACTACACACATTATGATGGAAAAGTCTGGGTCAGATATTCAGTAGGGAAAGTCTTAAGTATGTCATGTTAAGAAATATAGCTCTGCCATTGTCTATTTCCCACATTCTTTTTTTAGCATGACAGACCTGCTGAAATGTTTTCTATTTTTCCTGTATTTGTCAACCTCCACGGCTATTTCTTTGTGGCATAAATACCTTAAACATTGTTTATACTTTTTCTTCCAATATCTAGCACAATTTCTAAATAAAAGCTGACTCTTTTTCTTTGTCATGAGAACTGCCTAAAACTTTCAAATTAATATATTTACAAAACAGACACATGTTTTCACAGATTCAGGCAGTTTGACTGGCCAAGATTTAGGACACCAATCAAACATCCTAAATTCAATTTGATCTAAACGTGTGTAATGGCCTGTCAACAGCTATGGTCATTTTAGGCAGGGTTAGCGCACAGGTGATTCTAGCATGTCTTGGATGGTCAATTATTGTTTGTATATACATAAAACACCTTTCTAAACAATGCACAAAACAATTAAAATGTGCCCGGGTGTAAATATAATAGTAGTATTATATTTACACCCGGGCACATTTGAATTGTGTGCATTGTTTAGAAAGGTGTTTTATGCATAAACAAACAATAATTGACCATCCAAGACACGCTAGAATCACCTGTGGGTTAACGGGGTCGAATCCCATATTTCACCTGCTGTGATGGGGGGAAAATCCCAAAATCAAAACTGAATATTTACAGAAAATATATATATTCCGCACTGAAATTAGAATAACCTGACAACCCCATCGCTAAATTTACCCAGGGCTCCAGATAAGCTGCGTATTTGCTTAAATACCCAATTAAAATTGCCAAAAACCCAATTTAAATTAGAAGTAGTGAATATCAAAAAGCAATAAACATTTTGTGGTACCTTTATCATGCTGCAGAAAACAATAAACATACCAAAAATATAGAATCTTTTTCTTATTTTCCATGAAAATCAGAATGTTTCAATGTAAAATTAGTTTCTGTGAGTACTTACCTGTTACATGTTGCTATATAGATTCCATTGGGGCTACCCATTCCGAATACAATTTATTGACCCGCATCTAGTCCGCACTTACACCTGTCCCATCCCATATCGACCGCGCATGCACACACAGGAGACTTCCTCTTTGCGATAGAACAAATCTCTCACCTTGCGGGGTGGGAGGCGGGTGTTAAATACATATAACAGGTAAGTACTCACAGAAACTAATTTTACATTGAACAAGAAATGCGTCTGTCGAACGCGGATGCCACCTGCAGAATATTTGAGAAACTGTGACAAATTGGTTAACCGAAAAGTGTGACGGACGGACAGACGGATGGACGGTCCAAACACTATATGCCACCCGTTTCTTCGAAACCCGGTGGCATAAAACTTCTGATTTCTGTATCATACTTCCCTGTTATGTTGCTAGAATTTGTCTCCAAGGCGGGAAGGTAAGGTGATACAGAAACCAGAAAAATTAATTAATTCGCTCTGTGAATACTTAACTTAGGATCAATAAATTGACTCACCAAACAACTTGTAGACGATACCCGGGCACCGTCTGAACAGCGCCCACCCCCCCCCCCCCCCTTTTTTTGCTCCCAGAAGATAACTGAGCCGCCAGCTAAGTCTTCTGGTCTGCTGGAGTACTGAATGTGACTAACTCATAGCATGTTAGCGTCATGTCATCCACAATGTTGTGCCTCACATCTAAGACTCACAGTATCTACACTGACCCTTGGCCATGTCCACAAGTCTCTTAAAGTTCTAACCAACATCACTCACAAATAGTAATGCTAACATCAATTACCCTATGCATATTGACAACCACATACTATCAATAATTACAATACATAGTATTCATGACCCTGGATGAATGATTATGTCTGTTTTCGAGTGTCATGATAAATGGTACTGTTAGTGCACCAGAGCACAGGGAACTCACCGGTACCCTCTCCGGACCTCACAATTATTGGTAACAACTCACAACTGTACACATTATAGTAAAATATGTATCCAGACTGGCATTAACTAGTCATGTGTAATCAAGAAAACAATTTAGAAAACTTTCCAGGAACATAACTCGAACTAGCTGATAACTACCGGTAGATCGTTTTGTACTGCCAATGTGAATATACTACCAATTTGTTATCCTGGACTGGATACACTGGACCAGAATAACAACAGGCTCAAAAGTGAGCCTTTTACACATAATGTTTTCCACCCGCGACAACCCTGCCAGTCGCAACTAGGGGTCCTAATGTGTAAATATCTGCGCTTTGTGCCATCAGTGTACTATGTAAAACTGAGAAAAAGTGGAATGAGACTTCCAGGATGCCGCTTCCATTATCTTATCCAGGAGCACTCCATTGAGGAAAGACGAGGAGCTAGATACTGCTCTGACCTCATGGGCTTTGACTTATAACTTTATGAGCACCTTAACCGAATTGGATCGATATGCTCTGCGTAATGCGAGAGATATCCATCTGTAAACTGACGCTTTGGATAGATCCTGATTACCCACGCATGGAATAAAAAGTCTGTAGCGCCTACATGTACCTCTCATTGGTCAGTCATTGAGATGTAGTGCCTAATTGCCCTGGGACCTGAGTTTTAGCAAGGAAACCAGCTTCGCAAGAGTAACAGAATCATTACCAAAACCAGATTCTGGTCGTCCATGTACAGGCCGCGTAATTCCCGCCACCTTTTCGCCGATGCGAAAGCGAGGAGTAACACTGTCTTGACTGATCAGTCAAAGAGGGAAGCTGTCACATGGGCTCATACTGAGCTTTGGTTAAAGCCCATATAACCACTGTTAGATTCCATTTAGGGTTAACTATTCTAGCTACTGGTCTTTCCCTAGTGAAGAATGAAATCATCGCCGATAAACTGGGGTCTGAACCTATGTTACATATCGGCACTGAACTGAACTTGAAACAGCTGGCCAATGCCGACATGTATCCCTTAATAGTCGACGCTGACGATTTCCTGTCATCGAACAAATACAAAGGAAATCGCCCATTTTGCCTACAGCTGGACTGACTGGATTAATTTGCCTTAGCTTACAGCAATTAACACAGACCCTCCATTTGCATCGTAGCATGCTGTAGCAGAAGGACTTTGCCTGTGCAATGATTGCTGCGGCTTGCTACGAAAATTTGTCCTTTCTGATTCCCTTTCTGATAGCCTCCAGACGTGAAGATTCAGAATGAGCGGATTCGCATGAAGTGTTTCCCATGCATGCTGTGACAGAAGCTTGTGAGACACTGGAATGACCACCGGATGGTCCACTAGACGTTCCAGTATGCTGGAGAACCAACTTGTCGTTGGCCAGCACGGTGCCACTAGTGTGACCCGAATTTTCTGCAACACCTGTGTCAGTAGGACGAATTGTGGAAATGCGTACCCGTCCACTCATTTCCAGGACACGGACATGCGCCCACCGCCCATGCCCCTGCGTCCAGTACTGGAGACACATCCCTAGTGAAAATGTGACTGAGATTTCACTGAAATCCCAGTGAAATTCACTGAGATTATCATATCCCGGTGTTATTTCCAAATCTCAGTGAAATTCGATGAAATCTCACTGAATTTCAGTGAAATCGCAGTGAATTCCCGGTTCAGCTTCCAAGTGAAATTTCACTGAGATTCTCAGTGAAATTTCACTTAGAATCTCAGCGAGATTTCAATGAAATAATGATCATTTCCCGATCCCAAACTCGCAGCAAAAAAAATAAAAATTTTTTTTTTTTTTTTGCTGTCCAAATATCGAAGCGGCGGTCGCCACTTGTACCGGACAAGTGACTTGACAAAAGTGACTTGTCCTGGAAATTATAATTTACGTATACATATTCCGGGGAGTCCACTCATTTGACCGCCTCGAAAATGAAATCACGTCTATATTTACAATATTTAATGTCTATCAGTATGTTCGCGGAACGGTAAATAATAAACTTTTTGGAAATTTCAGTTTTTTTTTTGTTGGCAACAGCTGTTAATTCGCTAATTACACTGCAGCTCCATTATAACGCGATCGCGTATAGCGTATAGCGCGATCTCCATTATAACGCGGGTCTCTCGTGGATCCCAAACAAATATTAAAAATATAGAGAAGAAAAAGGAAAACAAAGAAAAAAAATCAAAAAATATCGTCGTAGTCATCGTGTAATTAGTTGATTCGTGATTTCTGTAAGTTTATTCAAACAACGACATTCAAAGTACATGAAATAATTATTATTATTAGTATGTTCGCAAATGTAATACCTTTAATCAGGTAATCATGTTAATATGCATACAGTGCAGTATCCGTGCCAGGGGATATATGAATTCCAAATCCAGATGCGATTACACCGGACACATATTACACAGACGAGATTTGTGTGATGCTTTGTGCAAAAAATCGACACACCCAGCTGTGTGTACAGGTGTTTATTGTATTACCTCATTCAGCACGAGGCTGTAAACTGTGTGACCTTTAGGCTATGTTTTGAAATGTTACTGATTGGTCAACACGTCTTTTGATGTCCCACAGACGTCGCGAAAGTGCGACTTTCATCATCGCATCACGTGGCAATCATGCAGTAACCCATTTCATGCTGAGGATACGCTTATGTTTGCGGACAAATATTTTCCTTCTATGAACTCAGAAGTATATGCCGCGACCACCATTTATTCCGTCTCGTCGAGACGGTTCAAATGAGTGGTCACATCGTATACTTTCATTGAGAAATAACAAAAATGATTTATTTATTTTAATAATTTCATACCCGTAAATGTGTATTCCGAAAGGTCTATCGCCATATTTCGCCGATATCGATTTCCAAAATATTTTCCGTAAATGGTGTTGACAAGTTGACACAAACTTCAGAGTTCATGCGGAATTGTCGGTGGGATTATGCTTTCAAATTCGAATAAATTAATCTAATCAGGGTCACAGCTAGTATATCACTTTTCTTGCTATATACACAGTATAGCAGCTTCTGTGTAAGTGTGTATCGCCACAGGGAAGCCGACACATGCCCTAGGCGTTATCGATCGATGAAATGTTACAATTTAGGATTAGTCTAGTGAAGAAAACAGTGGCGGGATGTTTCAACGGAAAATAGTGACTTGCACTGGGGATTAACCAACTCGATCCCACTGATAAAAATGTGCAATGTCTGCGAGTGCTTTGGTACCAGCTACCGGCTTAGAAATGATTTGCGGGCTGTTTATATCTCATGAGATGGATTTTGATTGACAGAAAATTGAATGACGTACACCGAGACATTTGCATAATTAACATAGGACTTGCCTACGCGACGTAAATAATCCCAAAAGTTACGGCCTCGTCGCCCATCAAATCATTAAATTATCCATATTATGCATATATTTATGAAAATTACAAAGAAATATCTTTTATTTGATAATAAATTTGTGTTTCGGAACCTAATATTGAACTTCGCATTCAATTTTTCAAATGTACCCTTCCGCGCAAATTCTGTCCACTCGCACGCAGGCGCCATTTTGGAAAATCAAAATCCTATTCGCGCTATACCTGATTGAGAAAATCTACCAACAGTTCGGTTGATTGTTCCAGACATGTTGTAAATTTAAGGTAAGTATCTTAACTGTAGTTTATTGATGTTTTCTGTCACAAATATGATGTTTAAACGGTTGAAATTATCATTAAATTGCCATCCGAAAGGCCGATGATTGCAACTTTCTGCTTCGACGAAAAGTGCGAAAGTTTTGTTTCAAGATTTACGTACGAAATCGATATATTCTGATGGAATCCTTTGATGTCGAGAACTAATAATGTTTATTACATTATTAATTATTTATTTCAATCTGATTTGGCTAACTCTATTGTAAAAAAACGTAAAAAAAATCCGTAAATATCTTGGAGAATTTCCGCGATTTCGTACCTACGTAGTTTCGTCCTTTTGCAACTTTTTCCAATCGATGTTACCGGAACCAGAATTTCGTGATATTTCAGTTGGGTATTAAACTAACTATGCATAATTTATGCACATCGAAATTCACAAATGGGTATTTTAAGTGAATTTAAAGTTTACTTTACTATTCTTCTAAAATATTGACATAAATCATTAAATGTTGTTTTGAAACATGTATTTTATTTTTGAAAGCAAACTGTTTTATTTTGGAGGCAATGAAACATTGTCATGGGTAACAAAAAATAACTTGCAATTGTATATCCTCATTTGTAGCTGTGAATGGAGAAATGGGGCATATGGGATTTGTGAGCAGTGCAGATCCTGATCAGACTGTGGATGCACAGGCTGATCTGGATCTACACTAGACACAAAACCCATAAGCCCATTTCTCCAGCCACAGACTCTAATTATGAGGGGCCGGGGGGTGCCATTAATACCTGTAACCCACCTTCTTTCCCTACTACCGTCGCTCTGCCACACAATTTCATATATTTTTCAGCAGTGAAAGACGAGCATGGATTATCCCGGCCCATACTGCCAGTCTCTGAACCCGACTACACAAGACGTTGCATCAAGGACATTCACAAACATAAAAACCTTGTCAAATGGACTGAAGACTTATGCAGAGAAAAAAAAGGCTAAAAAAAACATGAACTGAAATATGAAAGTGAAGCCGGCCACAGACTTGTATCCATAACTTGGATAAATTTACATTAAGAGTTAATTCTAGTTCGAGTTATTTTTATTTCACTGAAATAAAGTGGGATCTCAATGTAATCTGGCGAGATCCCAGTAAAATTTTGAGAAATCCCATTGAGATCTCACTGAAATCTGGCGAGATCCCAGTGGGATTTCACTGAAATAAAGTGGGATCTCACTGTAATCTGTCGAGATCCCAGTAAAATTTTGAGAAATCCCGATGAGATCCCACTGAAATCTGGCAAGATCCCAGTGGGATTTCACTGAAATAAAGTGGGATCTCACTGTAATCTGGCGAGATCCCAGTGAAATTTTGAGAAATCCCAATGAGATCTCAGTGGGATTTCACTGAAATCTGGCGAGATCCCAGTGGGATTTCGACCAAATTTTTCAGTGGGATTTTAACAAGATCTCACCAGGATCACAGTGGGATTTTACTGAAATTCCAGTGAGATTTCACCGAGATCCCAATGGGATTTCAGTGAAATCCCATTGGGATTTCCACCAAATTTTTCAGTGAAATCACACTGTGATTTCACTGAAATCCCATTGGTTTCAATGGGATTTCGTTCACATTTTCACTAGGGATACATTGGGAGCTGATTGTTCATCATGGTCGTAAACAGACCCAACCAGGGGTGGCTCTACCTGTTGATTACCGCGTTGGTCACCGTCTTTGACAGTGACCCCTCGGTAAGGACTGGTGAACCCCCCTCGACAGGTAGTCTGCAGTACCTTAGGACTTCCCCGCGATGTGCCTCGCTTACGGTACTATGCCGTTCTGGTGACACCAGATCAGTAATTTCCTGGTCTCCAAACAGAGGCTCACAGACCGAGTTCCACCTGGTCTGTTCAGGCATGCCACTACAGTGGTGTTGTCCGTGGCTATCTGAACAGATTTCCTCCTGACCTGGGGGAATGCTTTTGCTAGAGACAAAGTCACCACCCTCAGCTAGAGCATATTGATGTGGCACCCAGCCCACTCCTCCAACTATATCTCCTAGAACACCAGTGCAGTGGGTGATAGTGCGGTCTCCAGTGGAAGAGCAAAAATATAACTGCAGAGGTCGTAAATGTAGACGACCTACACACCGCATATCTGCCGCTGAGTTCAATACCCCTAGCAGCGAAAATAGCTCCCTGGCTGGTAGTTGAAGTGGATACATGGCTTTGAAGACCACATTCAACCTCATATCCACTCTGTCCAAGGGTACCCTGACTATCCCCAGCTTGGTAAGGAAACTCATCCCTACGTAGCAGATGTCCTGATTCGGTACTAGTTCCGACATCTCTATGTTCGGCACGAGACCCAACCACGTGATCAGATCCCAGAACACATGCATATTGAGTAGCAGTGTGTCTCTGGACTGATCGTGCAGGAGCCAGTCATCCAGGTATTGAAGTATGCAATAACTCTTGGTCTGGCCTCTGCCGCGATTACCTCTATTAGTTTTGTGAACACCATAGGAGCCGTGGCTATTCGGAAGGGTAGGACACAAAACTGCTATACCCTGCCTTGCGACTGAAAGCTTAGAAACTTTCTGGATGCATGGCATATTGGTATATGAAGATAGCCTTCCTGTGGGTCGATGGAGACTGCACAATCTTGCACCAATGCTCTGTCATCACCCACCTCAATGGTCGCTCTGGCCTTGCCCAAAACAAGTCCGTGTGAGAAGACCTGGATATAAGAGACCTCGCTTGCGTATCCAAGCACTCCAACAGTGCGTCTGGTGCCTTATGGAACTAAGCCTTGGATACTCCCATCCTCTGAGCATCCTTGTCCAAGGCCGAATACTCGAGGAGCCAAGTTTATGTAAGCAGAACATAATACTTGAGCCCTTGATGTGCCAGAAAAGTATTGGGCTTAAGAAATCCAACTTTGTTTTGGGGTCAAATCCCTGTGCCCTGTTCAATTCCTCTAACAGATCTCCTACAGTGTGGGACTGAGGCAGTCTAGGCATCCCCTTGGGAGCAGTAACCTAGTCTGCTTCACACAGAGACTTAGCCCTCGGCACCGGCGCAGGTTGAACAGGACAACTATCCTGAGACAGATACTGGTATACTGAAGCTACTGCCTCCAGATAAGAAGGGGCACTGTCCTCCACAGCTACACTAGCTGCTGAGTCCAGTCCTGAATCCTCTATCACTAGATGACTCAAAGTGTGCATCCCGTCTTCCCCACATGATGTCATCGGAGGATTGTTAACATTCACCCGTACCAGTGAAGTGCCCCGTTCCTCTGACAAGCCTGGTGCATTTTGTCTTTTGAAATTCTCCATCATCTAGAGATGGAGGATAACAAGACCATAGTCTGGTCCCTCGATGATGACCTATCATCTGATCGTGACCGTGATCTATGTCTGCTATGCCTATGACGACGTCTATGATCGTGCCTTAGACACAACCTAGAATGTCGTCTGTGTTTCCTGGATATATAAGCCTGCGGGCTGGTAGACGAGCTACTGGAAGATGACCTAGACCTTCCTACTCTTCCTACTAGACCCGGATCTACCTGTCCTGATCAGTGAATATGCGCGCCCCTGTCTGACGTCATCAGACTCACCGCTGGACGAATACAGTGTGTCGGTAGGCCAATGTCCTATACCGTTACCCTGTTGTATATCCATATCCTTGAACAGATAGTCCGCTGAAACGGCGTGGTCAAGACCAGCGTCGCCTATATCCGTGGCTATATTTGACATGTCCGGTGTCCGGTGGAATACGTTTGCATTCCACCGAGGCGCGCTCAATTGGATTTGTGTGTACATCGCCTATCCCCTTGATGCTACCTGTCCGGTGTCCGGTGTTCTTGCTCAGTGGTTAGCGAATAACCCAGAGCAGAACTAGTGTCCGGTGTTCTTGCTCAGTGGTTAGCGAATAACCCAGAGCAGAACTAGTGTCCGGTGTTCTTGCTCAGTGGTTAGCGTATAACCCAGAGCAGAACTGTTGTCCGGTGTTCTTGCTCAGTGGTTAGCATATAACCCAGAGCAGAACTGGTGTCCAGTGTCCGGTGTACTTCCTCAGTGGGTAGCGGACCACCCAGAGCAGAACTAGCGACGTTGGATGTCTCAGTCATAAGAGACACCCTGCCACTATTCGGACTCGGACTTGGCGTAGACTCAGAAACAGTCTTTAGTTTCTGAATCTTGCAGAACACTGACTGATACTTATCCAGATAGGACCTAATGGTCAGCGCCTCCACATTTGGGGCCCCATAGGGCTGAGACAAGCACGGTTTCTCCTTAGAGCAACCGTTTCGTCTGTGGCAACAACGGAAACAAATTATCTCATGAGAATCACAAGTTCCCGCTTTGTGACCACCACCAAATTTTCCTGACCAGAACTGCGCTTAGGCGTCCCTTTGCCCATAGTGAACGCGGTACGGAAAACTTGTTCAAAATATCGAACGAAACAAACGTCGAAAAAGAATTTAAAAAATTTTCTTTGTCGAAAATAGGAATGTCCAATAATAGGAAAATCGCGAAGTTCGCGTTCTGTGGCCACACTAAGAAAAACTCTAAATACTTTCAAAATGAAATATTTTCGACTAGCAACTTATAGAAATGAATAGCCCACACTCTATTACAGAAGTTATTGCCTACTTACGGACAATACCCATGAATAGAGCGTATAAAACGCCAAACGAAAAGGTGCACCAAAAAGGATACTTTCACGTCAGCCGTCCAAAGCAAAGAGGAAGTCTCCCGTGCACGCATGCGTGGTCGATATGGGATGGGACAGGTGTAAGTGCGGACTAGATGCGGGTCAATAAATTGTATTCGGAATTGGTAGCCCCAATAGAAGCTATATATAGCAACATATAACAGGGAAGTATGATACAGAAACACATCTTGGTATTTCATTAGAATTGTCTCCAAGGCCAAGGAGACAATTCTAATGAAATGCCAAGACATGTTTTCATTTCGAAGTAAACTATATTCAATAAGTGTGGTCTGTTGATGTGTAAACAGTAGTGTGATTTTATTTTACCCAATTAACATTTTGAAATACCCAATTGCTTCAGAAATGATGGAGTGACAATACTCAATTACTAATTCCTTATCTGGAGCCCTGTTTACCCTTCAAATTCTCCCAACCAACCGCCCACACCTGATTTCGAGCATGAGAACATGGTTAGAAGTTATATACAGTAACCTTTAGTTGATTTCATCAAAATTGCAAACTATACTTACATGTATCAGAACTAACCACTGCATATATTTGATGATTAAAAAAAATATGCATAATTATTATACTGAATTTATTACATTATCACAGCCAAAATGGCTGTGATAATGTAATAAATTCAGTATAATAACAAGAAACGAAAAGGCCAGGTTTTTTCCAAGCATAGACACTTGGATAACATAATTATACCCACTTTTGTAGACTAGATGGTCGTGGCCTGCATGTCGCGCCTTGGGGCGAGGTATGGACACTAAAAAAATAGATATAGTAGATGGAAAAACTTTAACGAAAAAAAAACTTTAACCGGATACACGGACGTACGGACAGACGGACATATGCCAAAATACCGACGATATCGCGCTTTCCGCAAGCGGGTGCGACAATGATGATAAACACCCATGCGAAGTATCAAGGTAATGGGTAAAGCAGTTGCAGAGATATAGTACACAAAAAAACTTTAACAAAAAAATTCAAAGTAATTTGACCTTGACATTGGCCACAGGGGCCGCACGGTTGGGGGTTAGAATGAAAATATGGATGATGATAAACACCCATGTGAAGTTTCAAGGTAATGGGCGAAGCAGTTGCAGAGATATAGTATAACGAAAAACTTTTAACCAAAAACTTTAACCAGACGTACGTTAAAAAGTTAACGTTGAAAATGGCTAAGTCAATTACGTAGAAATAATAGGTGAAGGTAAAAAAAATGGTCACATTTTGGATAGTTGTATGTGGTAGGCACCCCTTGGTTATGAAGCTGTGAAAGTTTGGTGGTCCTAGGTGGTACAGTACCAAAGAAATGGACTTAAACACAAAACGTACTTGTAACATTGTAAACTCGAAAACTTAACATTGAAAATGGCTAAGTCGACTGCGCGGAAAAAATGGGTCAAGTTAAAAAAAAAAGTAACATGTTGGATAGTGATATGTGGTGGGCACCCCTTGATTATGAAGCTGTGAAAGTTTGGTGGTCCTAGGTGGTACAGTACCAAAGAAATGGACTTAAACACGAAAACTTAACATTGTAAACGCGATAGCTTAACATTGAAAATGGCTAAGTCGACTGCGCGGAAAAAATGGGTCAAGTTAAAAAAAAAGTAACATGTTGGATAGTGATATGTGGTGGGCACCCCTTGATTATGAAGCTGTGAAAGTTTGGTGGTCCTAGGTGGTACAGTAACAAAGAAATGGACTCAAACACGAAAACTTAACATTGATTGTGGACGCCGCCCGCCGCCCGCCGCCCGCCGCCCGCCGCCCGCCTTTCGCCAATCCAATAGCCTGGATTTTTTTTCAAAAAACCTGGCTAAAAATTAATAAATTTATCCTTAAATTGAAAATTTCTCCCTCAAAGTATACTTTGCTTGATATGTATACTTTGCAATGTTGGTGAAATAGGCTACAGTTGTCTTGGTGTGTATCTACCTCGTAGCGACAAAATTCTTCCGATTCTTTCAGTTGATCATTACAGTAACCAAAGACTCGTCTGATCGGGTGCTGAAATACAATGGCAAACCATGAACACTTAACCCTATGACCGTTATCTTAATTTTGTTGTCGTCTGCTGTTTATTTTCTATTTTTATCATCAAAAACATGCTTCGACAGCACTTCAGAATAATTTACAACATGCTTTGACAGCACTTCAGAATCATTTCCATTTGAAATGATTCTGAAGTGCTGTCAAACCATGTTTTTATTGAGAAATAAGGCAAGATATAAAAGCAACAACAGACGACAATTGTGAGTAGTGGTCTAAGGGTTAAAATACAGAGTGACCACTGGAAATCCCAAATTAACCCTCAAAATGGAGTGACCACAAATTTCAAAATGAACTATAACTAGAAGATGTGTTCATAGAACACGGATGCCCCACATATCACTTAGATAGTAAACGAGAAAAAATTTCACATATCGCTTAGATAGTAAACGAGACAAAATTTTAAGTCCAAACGGGGGCGATAATCCATGGATCAGTGTCATATCAAAATTTACTCTGTGCATCTACACACCATAAAGAAGCTACATCCAAAGTATCAAGCCTCAAGCTATCACGGTTTAAAAGTTTTACAAGTTACATACATGTACAAGGCAAAATGGTGATGTTCTAAGTCGAAAAGGGGGAGATAATCAATGACCCAGGGATCAAATCAAACATCAAAATAAACTGTGCGCATCTATTCATCATAAGGATACTGCATACCATGTTTCAGGTGTGTAGCTATTAGAGTTTAAAAGTTTTACAAGCTACAAGCCAAAATTAGAAAATTCTAAGTAAAAATGGGGGAGATAATCCAAGACCTGGGGATCAAATGAACAAATTAATAAACAAAATAATGATATGTCCCCTGTGGGGCTCCGTAGAAAGCACTGTACATTTAGTTTAAAACAATATTTTATTCACATTTTGACACAGATACATGTAATTAACGTATATACAAATATATCAATCACTGTACATTACAATAGAAACTTTCTTTCAGCAATGAAAATTCAAAATACATTGTTCTGTTGTGGTACCAGGCACCCCTATAACACCAGATCACTTGGACCATGTATGAATCTCGGTCAGATTCACCATTTTGGGTGTGTTGCTTGATTTAAGGGTCCCAATTGGCTAACAGGCCTTGAATAATATGTATACTATGGTAAATGGAGTAGTATATAAGAGTCATAATGATACAAGTTTATATGGAAGCCACACACTACGTGTGGTGGCTTCCACACGAAACTTGTAATCATTATGACTCTTATATACTACTACCGCGAGACCATATATTTATGACATGAGAAGATACACCCTATTAGAGATAAAAATCCCTATGTTTATACACAGTATATATACAACAATCTGTCATACTTTTATTACGAATACAATAACAACTGACACCCTATTGAAGATAAGAAATCCATAAGTTATACTCAGTATTTTACAGCAATCTGTCACAAATATATACTGACACTATTAAAGACAAGTTATCCATATACTCAGTATATATATACAACAATCTGTCATACTTTTATTACGAATAAAATAACAACTGACACCCTATTAAAGATAAGAAATCTATAAGTTATACTCAGTATTTTACACCAAATCTGTCACAAATATAAACTGACACCCATTAAATTACAAGTTATCCATAAGTTATTACTAAATATATTACAACAATCTGTCATATATTTATTACGAATAAATATAAACAATTACACCCTATTGAAGATAAAAAATATATTGGTTATACTCAGTATAATGCCTACCATAAAGCAAAATGAGAGAGCAAGCTAAGAGTTGGGGAATTTCCCTAAGAGGTTTGAGACTCAAGAAAGATATAGCAGATAGGATAAGTGACGCGCGAGCCGTCATCTACGAGGAGAGGCTGCGGCGTGCGGTTTCGACCGGAACGGACGACTGCCCGCCGACCCAGAAAAATAAAAACGCTCCGAGAAATTGGAGAACAAGACGACGGCCAGTCTGCACGCCACCGCTTACGCGCAGCGTGTAAAAGAAGATCCCAGCGCACGTAGAAAACCCCTATACAAGGCGTACTACAATAAGATTTATCAAGGGTTGGTGGGGGGACCTCCCAAGAAGAGGAGAGATATCGCCCGAGCTTTGGTGGAGGAGGGTCCCAGGATTCTCGCCGAAGAAGCCGAAGTTAGGGAAACTATTGATAGGGGTAGGAGGAAGATAGTATGGACTTTCGAGAGGGGGGTAGACGGGGAGATCGCTAATCGTATAATGAATATAATTCGCCCAGAGATGACCACGGCATGTTATCTGAGGTATTCGTGCTCGTATCGTATTAGGCACATAGAGACCGACGCTACTATGATCTATCACAAACAATCAAAGGGCAGTCCGTGGATAAACGAGATCGCCAAAGCCGAGAGTTGGATATCCGATAGAGAGAAAGGTCGAATGGACATCGACAAAGTCGATAGACCAAACACAAAATGGACCTTCGTTCGTTGGATATCGGTCGAGGTGAAGATGATCATCG
Source organism: Conchocele bisecta (assembly GCA_029237695.1). NCBI lineage: Eukaryota > Metazoa > Mollusca > Bivalvia > Lucinida > Thyasiridae > Conchocele > Conchocele bisecta. The sequence goes on along the minus strand of CM055265.1, from coordinate 6,674,410 downwards.
ACGCACAACAACTTCTCATGGGAGCGGGAAAACTCCCAGACTGGTTAAGACAGAAAAAGGGAATGTATTCCGTCGACACGTACGACGACTACTTGTGTCTGTTTAGGTGCATAGCCATCCAACGTGGAGGGAGACCCGACGGGTGTTGTAGGAAGGCACGAGCTCTGGCTGGCGAATACCTCGGGCACGATAACGGACCGGGTAGTAAGGGAATCCCCCTGGACGATATTAAGAAGGTCGAAGAGTGCTTCAAGCTGGGTATTCGCGTGTACGAGCCCACCGCCGATGGAGTGTGGTACCTCATGAAGGTTCCGGCAAATTACGACGTGGTTGGGGGGAAGACAATGACGATAGGAATGTTTGGAGGTCACTCGTTCCTCATAACGAATCTCCGCAAGATGACGAACGAGTACGGGTGCACCGGATGTCAACAACGGTTCACAAAGTCGTGTAACATGCACAGGCACGCGACCACCTGCATGGGTGGGAAGACCGTGGTGACATGTCCAGGTAAGAGGGTAGAGAGACCACAGTCGGCCTACGAGAAGGCGTTCTATCCCAAGGGGTCAGCGAGTGTGAGGTCGATTCAATGGTTAAGCAGAGAAGAGGAGAGGGTGGGAAAGCACATACATCACGCCAACTGCGGTCACGGTGGTGAGAGGTGGGTGGCCGGTGATCCGGTCGACGGTTACTGTCACGAGACCGAGACCGTGTTCAGTTTCACGGATGCTACTGGCACGGGTGTCCGAGGCATTGCATGAGAGGTAACGCGAGATCGCTGTACAAGAGGACGAAAATTCAAGACGCCAAGATAAGGAAGGCGGGTTTACGAGCTGGTGGTGATGTGGGAGTGCGAGTGGTTGAATGATAATTTTGATAAAATTAATACCTACTATCCACAATTGCCACGCGAGGAGGAGACGACTCTGTACCCCCACCAGATAGTCTACGACTTCGAGGCGTATCTCGACAAGTCAAAAATCACGCGACCGACCAAAGACCTGACCTTCGAGGTCGAACACGTTCCTATATCGGTGTCGTTGGGGGATACGATGCATGAAGGGATCACACACCTATGCGAACGAGATCCCGACACGCTAGTCGAGAAGTTCGTGACCGAGCTGCAGATGAGAGGCAAGGCAATCAGGGAGGGGGTTAGGAAGAAGTATCTGCCGGCCGACATAGATAGTTATCGAAGTCTCAGCAAGCAAAGATTATTTCTTGGATTGACCAAGTCCCGGTGGTGGGGTTCAACTGTAGCAGGTACGACCTGAACCTTATCAAGCAGTACTTTGTAGAGAAGTTGGCGGCCACCATGAATAAGGTGATGGTTGGAAAGAGAGCCAGCACGACGATGTTTCTGTTTACCCCGGAGTTTAGATTTCTCGACATCATCCAGTATCTGGGACCCGGTACCACGTACGACCGGTGGGTTAAGGCGTACGACTGTAAAACGGTAAAGTCTCACTTTCCATACGAGTGGTTCAATAGCGCGGACAAGCTCGACCATCCGGGGCTGCCAGACTATCCCGAGTGGTACTCGAAGTTGAAGGGTGAGTTCCTTCTGTCGTTGTCCGAGTGGAAAGAGTGTAAGAAGGTATTCCGAGAAAAGGGGATGAAGACGTTCAAGGAATGGTTGCAATACTACAACGACTTGGATGTAGGACCATTCCTGGAGGCTCTGAATAAAATGACGGAGTTCTACAGTGGAAGAGGCGTGGACATACTCAAGGATGCCGTGTCTCTGCCCGGTGTTTCCCTCCAGTACCTACTCCGCGGGTCGATCGATGGGAAGGCGGACACGCCCGAGCTGTGGTCACCGAAGTCTGAAACTTACGAGATGATGAAGCAGGGATTGGTCAGTGGTCCGTCCATAGTATTCTCCAGATACGCCGAGGCTGGAAGGTCGACGATCAGGGGTCAGGTGGGGAGTCGGGAGGAGAAGATGTGCAAGGCGGTGCTGGGGTACGATGCCAATGCTCTATACCTATCTACTCTGTCGAGTAGTGGTGAGGAGCAGATATGGACGTGTGACGACCCGGAAAGGCAGTCGTATATAGACCGTTTCGTGAGGAAGGTCAGGAGTGAAAAGTGGTTCGGATTTGCGGAGTTGGATATAGAGGTCCCTGAAACGTTGAGAGACAAGTTCTCGGAAATGTCACCGCTGTTCGTTAATCGAGAAGTCGATGAGAACGAGGTTCCGCAGCACATGAAGGACTACCGGCCTGGCCGGGACCGGGAGGAAAAGAGTCGAAGGACAGAGAAAGCTCGTGGGGGCAATGTCCGCCAAGAAGATGATCATATACTCCCCCGCTGCTAAAGTGGTATCTGGAGCACGGTCTGATCGTCAAGCGGCGGTGCATAGGGTGATAGACTACACGCCCGGCAAACCGTTTCAATGGTTCGTTAAAGAGGTCACCGCTGCTAGACGGACGGGGGACGTCGACAAGAGCAAGGCGGTGTTGGCGGAGATATTCAAACTGGTTGGCAACGCGTGTTGTGGCAAGCTGATAGAGGCACAAGAGAGACACCTGAACACCACATATACGAAGGATGAGAAGACTGTCGATCGGGCACTGAGGTCGGCGTGGTTCGAAGACCTGGATTGGGGAGGCTTACGAGATATCGAGCAGGAAGACTCGAGTGGTGATCAACAGACCGTTTCAGTGTGGCATAGCGGTCTACCAGTTGGCCAAGCTCCGGATGCTGGAGTTCTACTACGATTTCTTGGACGTGGATCGCGGAGATTTCGAACTGATACAGATGGACACTGACAGCATGTACTTCGCACTGTCGGAGAAGACGCTGGCGGCGGTGGTGAGAAAGAATATGAAGAGAAAGTTTAATAAGGAGAAGACCGAGTGGTTGGCGTGGGACGTGTGGAGCAACAGAACTCCGGGACTGTTCAAGCTGGAATTCGAAGGGGATAGAGCCATCGCTCTGTGTAGCAAGTGTTAATACGTGAGCGGTGATGGAAAATCTAAGCACTCGGCCAAGGGGATGTCGAAGAGATGTAACGATCTGACTTGGGGAAGGTATAAGAGTGCTCTCGAAGGGGGTAGGGATATGGCGGAGAACAGGGGATTCCGAATGATTAATGGGGTGATGAAGACGTACTGTCAACAAAAATTAGGACTCTCGGCGTACTACGACAAGAGGAGAGTGATGGAAGACGGGTTACACACCGAGCCTATAGGATAGGTAAAAAAAAGAACTCTGAGAGAATACTAAAGACTCTGACGATCCGGGGGTAGCTGAGTGTCAGAAGGCACCGCGAGAAGTTCTTCGCGAACAAACCCTCGAGATGGCCCATCATCCAAATAGTAGAGCACGGCTCATCGGCTTGGTAATAGATCGATCTAGATGATATACATTGAGAGACCACACGGGAATCAGTCGCGCGCGGCTGCCACCTTCGAGCTCTCCCGTTGATAGAGGTACCGGACGTCAATATCTGATGGAAGCCGTTGCTCCTCTAAACCAACGGGTCGCCCGCGCGAGACGGCAGAGGGATCGCTCGTCACCCTTTTAAACTTGATAGCATCTACAGGCTTCTTACCTATCAATCTGGTCACCTCTCCGTTCAGTGCGGAGACCACGGCAGGCAGTCTGGCCACCCACTCGGTCGATCGCGAATGAGGGTCTACAAGTTCTTTAGCGTATTGGTGTCCGAACAGTCTCTCAGCCAGGGTTCGATTGAAGCGCTCCACTATCCCCTGGTCCCGGTGGATGTTGACGCGGCCGCGTCTGACAGAAACGTCGTGCTTAGACAATAGATGAGAGACCGCGCCCCATGAACTCGCGGCCGGGATCGACCTGGAGAAGATTCGCCATTTGAGAGGACTCCTCTTATATATTCGGGAGAGAGCCTCGGCCACCTCCTTAGACTCTTTATAGTGGCCAACGGCTCAGCCCCCTTATAACGACTCGCTACGTCAACGACTGTCAGCGCGTACTTGTACGTCTTACGACCGACGCGATCGTGAGGGAGAAACAGGAGATCCGCTTGGTGAACTTGGTTCGGTACCGGCACGTCGAATTTCGGGCGCGGAATATTGTGAGGCGCGGGTAAATAGATCTGCCAGATAGCCTGCTTCTTGAGCCATTCCTTGACAGCGTTTTCTGAAACCTTGGTTGCCGCCGCGAGGTTCTTGATGGCAGCGAGTCCCTTCCAGTAGCCGCGGGGGCTATAGTACGTGTTCACTAGCTTGCGCGCTAGGTGAACCGATAGTTTGGTATTAAGTTTGCGCGTGTTCATCGTATGCGATGTATTCTAATATATCTGACAATCTCCAACATGCCCTCGCCAGATCGTCCGGTAACTGCGTCGATAATAATAAACCTTTATTGGAAGTACAATCGCGATTGGGGGTTAAGTTCTGAAGGAAATTGGGAAAATATAATCCCCCAGGATTGGTGGAGGAATCTAACATCCGCTTTGCGAAAAGGGTGGCCACTTTTTCGTCCTCCCGCCACGTCTCGAGAGAATCTCGGGCCAGACGAATCATACCCTTTTGCACCAACCATGCGGTGTTTAAGGGCAGTGTAACCTACATCAATCATAGCAAAATAAAGTTTGTCAACTGACATCGTTCTATATATATATTTATTTATAAAAAAGTTATTTAAAATAATTAATTTAAAATCTCGATTGAATATAGTAGCCGACGAGCCCCACCACACCCATTCCCACGACGATGAACGCGATCTCGCGGTCTTTTTGGGGCTCTGACGGTACATAGAAATCTGAAAGTTGGGGCATTCGCGATCCAGCGGCGCGAGACTTTTTCTGCGGATATGCCAGCGCGTACTCGCGGTTGGCTTCTTCAACGTTCTGAAAAGTTTGTGCGGCGTGATTTTTCTCGCGGCGAAGCTCTTCATTGACCCAGTCAAGATGGGCGGTTCGTTTTTTTTTTCGACCATGCTTCCTTTTGCGCTATTGAGTTGTTCTACAGCTAAATCGTGACGCTTACGCTCCTCATCCACGTTCGAGCTTCTCATTTTAGAGAATATAAAGTTGCTACCGCTGAACGCCAATGCGTTTACAAGCGCACCACCTACTATTACTGCGATTGAAGCCATTTATTTCCATATATTAACTGGTAGAATTCCAGCTTTAACTAGATAATCTCGGGTCCAAACTGCGGCCGCTACATCTAAGGTCGCGAGCCCTACGTCTCTCGCAGTAAAGTCCAATTTGGGAGCGGATCCTCCTAGGGCCATCTTTGATAGTCGAGCATACCCGATACTGAAACCCGATATCACCACGGCGTGATAAAGCGCATTCACTAACATTTTACCATCTTGTTCAGCCATTATAATTATTGCATATAAAAGGGGTCGCGATCAATGTTTAAATGGGGTGCGTCCAATCGCGATTGGTGTTTCGTAACTTTCTTCTGAACACTGGCTGGTTGTTTTTTCGATAATAGGGGGTATTTCCACACGCACAAGGCACCAACAACTGCCAGACCACCACCAACAACCCAACTCCAATTCACGAATTTGGGTTCAATCGGATTCGCCCAACCTCGATTGGGTGTTGAGTGTGCTTCCAATTCGTGAATTGGGGTGTTGTTGTACTCAAACTCTGTCTCAAATGTTTTGCTGTCTCCGTCCCCGATTGCAACGACTGTTTAGCCTCTCGAAGCTCGGCGAGTATTTTATCTTGTTTAACTTTTCGGGTGGCAGCCCGCCGCCCGCCCAGCTGCCTGTCTTTTGGGATTTTTTATATGCGGTATGTCATCCAGTGGCGGAGTAACACTCGGGTTTGATTGGGTTGGAGCAATCGGGTTCAACTCCGTCACTCTCGCGGGTGTGTCTTGTGTCATCATTTATGATATTAATATTAGGGCTTATAGTTCGTGGCATATATGTCCAAATTGACAGTGTTTACCCGTGGTCAACGCGTTGTCAGCGGAGCTAAGTACATTCCAAACTTGTGATAAATTGAGCAGCAGGCTGTTCTAAGAGTGTGACCTATAAAAGGGTCAGTCTCTAGATCGTCAATCAATCCCGCCGTGTTTGGTATAGGGAGAAGTATACTAACGGCGGTTACGTACAAATGAATAGCCGCCGATCCGAGAGTTTTTGTCATCTCCGCACCTAACCTAGATTCGTATCGCGCATACATTTTATCGATCTCCGCATCTGACATCTTATCCACCTGAAAAACTGAGAGACGCCTACCGAGATAATGCTCCGATTGTCCCCCAGCAACCAGCGCAGCTAGCCGCTCTCGTCGCGCCGCATTTTCATTCGGAGTCGTTGCACTCAACCCAATACCAACCGCCGTTGGAGTTGATTCCGATTGCTCTGTCGGATCATTATCTATGTTTGGCAGTCGGAGTTGAGGTTTCTTCTATTAGCTGATCGAGAAGTTCGTCGCAGTTCATTTTTCTTAAAATTAATTTAACTATTCTAACAAGTCTCATCACTTTAACATATTGCCAAGCGCACCACCCGATACTTATGATCACCATTATGCTTGCAACAAAGCTCGCAGCGGAGCACCAAATTGTTAACATTGTTAACCATTGTTCAGCATTTGTTCAGCATTGTTCAGTAATTGCTAAACATTGTTCAGCATTGTTCAGCATTTGTTCAGTAATTGCTAATTAATTATAAAATTAATTGATAACTTCGTAAGTAGTTGGTTGATCAGTCTTTAGCAAAAGCTTGGCGTGCTTAGTTTCCGAAAGCATCCGTCTAACCTCCAGGAGCTCCTCGCGCGTTGGGATAACGTCATTCTCTCGAAGACAGTCATCGAATGAGTCTCGGTCCTTGCAGTGAAAGAGGGCGACCCATTTCGTTTGCTCGCGCAGATCCTTGAGGACGGCGTTGTACTTTTGAGTGGATATCCATACGCTTTGCCTAGCATGGCGGCCAGAAAATGCGAGCTCGGAGAGCATGTCCTTCTTTTTGGTCATCGCCGCCTTGGCCGAGCAATCGTCAATCACGTATAGGGTGGACTCACCCTGGAATTTTTGGTATAAACCACGCAACCAATCGTGAAGCCTATCACCGGGGTCAATAACGTATACCTCAGGGTCGGTCCATATCCACGTTCGCCGCTGATAAGTATCGTTGTGCCGCACAGTGGGACACAGGATCATAATATGACGAAAGGCATCGCGGTAGGAGCCCTCGAGCAAGTCTAGGATGAAAACCGTTTTTCCACATCCTATCTGCCCACATATTATGGCAGAGTGGGCATCTCCAATCGTGAATTGGTATTGATTGCTAATTTTCTTAATTTTTTCAAATTTATTAATTAATAAATCGTTAGATGATTTTTTTATTAAACCAGTAGAGTGCTGAGACGTATCGGCCATCTTCGATGTTGAGTTGTGCGTCTAAGTAATTATATAAAGTACACGTTCAATGGCCCGGCTCCGTCCGCCTCTTTGTTATCTGGATCGTCACACTCGCTAGCGTTCTCAACTTGGCGTCCGCTGCCGTGTATTTGGTCGTCGTCGCTGGCTCGCATGTCTAGCCATAACGCTATTTGGTATTCAGGAACTCCGCGAGGGAGACGGCCGAGAGATGCAGGTCTTTGGCAACCGCTGCAACCTCCGGAGAGCGCTTAGAGCCGGCAGCAAACTGCTTTCTTACTTCGTCCTACTGCTGGTGCGAGCGAAGACCCGCACTGTAGAGTTGATTGGGAACTCCCTCGATCGTCACCTCTACCTTCGTGATTTGGGGTTATAGAATTTGTCGGTTTTTCTAGCACCGAACGAACCGAACATCCTCGAACAACATCATATACCTTTCGTAGAGCGGCGGTACGTTGACGTTAATATTCCACAATGTGTCGCCTTTGTCTTTCGTCATCTTGCGATGGCGAAGTATACTCGGTCGTAAAGTATGGCAACGCACCCCGGCGTACTGGGTTCTGATCAATCGCGCGAGTTCGGACATCGTGACCATGTCGTACTCCAGCGAAACATTATCGATCGTATACGTCGATAACATGTCGCTGGTTATGAGAACTCGGCCGTAGTCGTTGAACGTTAGTTCGTATTCGAGGCGGTCAGCCAAAGCGCTCTGATAGTAGGGCATGTGACTCTCCAGCAACTCAAAGTCGCGCGGGATGTAGAAGCGGTTGCCGTAAGCGCCCGCGACCGCATTGTCACTCGCGTTGTTATCTACCTTGTTACCAGCCCCGATTCTAAGTTTGGTTACGTTCTTATTTTTGCTGGTGTCAATACCCTGATAGACAGCGTTTTCGCGCTCTTGCGCCGTCTTCCATAGGTCCTGATAACAATGGTAGACGTCGCTGTCGTCGATCGACATCACCTCATTAACCAGAAATCTTTATCATGGTCTTCTTGACGATGGCGCGACCAAGGTTCTGAACGACGGTTCGTTCCTCGTCCGTCGACGTCAGCGAAATAGTGAAAGCGAGGCGAACAGTACCCGGCACAATGACGTCGTTAGCTCCGAGGTTGGGGAAGCGGACCAAGAGCTGCTGGTTCTGGTCGATCGTCGATGGTTGTTCGTAATAACGACACTCTGTCTCACGCCTTTTTGCCCGAGGGCTCACGCAGTCTGCGTATGGATTGAGTTTGCGACCGTATTGACTCGAAGACATATTAGTGAAACTATATTAAACCCTTATGGTTTTGTCTTTAATACATAATTAATTTTAAGAAAGTTATAAAGATGGATGATTACGATATTAACATGGATGAAATCGGCAGAGACGATTTCCGCTTTATGATGATGACATCGATGACTATGACGAAACGACCTTCATAGAGCACCAGCACCCCCAATTCCACTTTTGTTTGATCCAGGCACACCACGAAATACGCCTTTGGTTAATCCACGTGCATCTTTGTTTGGTCCAGACGCACCGGGAACTTCATTTGCTGGTGTCCCTATGTGGGAGGCCCCACCCGCAACTCCGGCGTGGGCGGGCGGTGACGAGATTCCTGCGGGGATCTCCAAGGATGAGCTGGCGCCTCTCGAGGAAACGAATTCTCGGGTAAAACGGTGGGAGAGTGAGGTGTCTAAAAACGGCATCAAGGCCACGTTGGAGTTCCGCAGCACTAAAAGAGGAGTGAGTGAGTGAGTGAGTGAATAGGGTTTAACGTCCGCTTTTCTGACATAGAGGTACAAGCCTCAGGGAGTCTACACGCAGACGGGTCAACGGGGTCGAGTCCCGTATCCACCTGTCCGAGGGGGGTAAATCCCAACTTCAGAACTCAATATTTACAATCAAAATATATATTCAGTCCTGAAATTAGAACAACCTGATCTGGTGCCAGGCCCTCGCCACACCAGCATCATTTATCCCATCCCCTAAAAGTAATAGGATTGGCGCTAATCTTACTTTTATATATGGGGCATAGCCTGACTCAACTCTCACATACAAGAAAGCCAAAAATGTACATGAGGGCCAAATCCGGTATAGTGGGTTCCGGAAAGTATGAACCCAATCGTTAAGCCAGTTTAGTCGCCTTTTACGACAAGCAATGGCTACTGCAGCACTATTCTCAGGATCAGTTGATCCCGCCCCGGTGCCTGCACGGGGCGTTACACTAAAAGAGGAGACTTGTGGGTTAAATGGGGTAATAGCTGGAAGTTGCTGACGTACAAGAACGACCCGACCCAGTTCCTCAGCCCCTCTTCTGTGAACCGATATGGAGTATCCCTCGCTCGAGCTCTCGGAGTGATCGATGATCGGTCGCAGCTGCCTCAACAAATGGTAAAAACCCTACAGTCTACCGACGAAACGCTGGCGAAGACAGCCGCCGCTATAGAAATGAGCGAGCTCAGCGATGTCCCTCGTATAGCCACTGACGCTATTAACACAGTGGAAACCACGGTCAACGAAATGAACGGCACGAAATATGACCCACCATTACCTCTTCGCGAACTCCGGGGACTCGATAAGGCTCTGCAAACAACTCGGGGCGAACTGGTCAATAACCTCTCCAAACTCACGGCGCTGGACAAACATATCGCGCTAGAAGAAAGAAAACTTGGGGAAATCCGTGACGATAGAGAATCTACCGAGCGGATCAACAAACTCCTGCGGTCGTTGCGGGACGAAAGAGAAGCTCGCTTGGAGCTGCTTCGACTAACCGTGAGACGCTTTCCGGCCAATTAAGTCGGAGCCGCGAAACAATCTCGAGGGTTCTGCACGAGGACACGACACTCGGTGAGTGTCTTCGCACTCTGTTCAGAGAGAAGGGCGTCACGATATTAACCATCATCGCAGCTTTCAGCATGATTATATCGACCCTAATTCTATCTATATCGTCTCTATTTGTATCTGTCAATGCTGGTGCCGCCCCAGCACCCGCACCAGCACCAGCACCCGCGCCATCCGGCGGAGCCAAGGAGTGGATAAAAAAATAACTAAAAGCCCTCGCCAGTCTCCTGGCTAAATTAGCAGGAAAGTTGGCTGCCGCGCTGCCTGGTTTGATAGGAGGTCTCCTCTCCTTCTTGTTATCTATATTATCAAAAACGGTCGGATGGCTCGCCGAGAATACCTGGGCTTTAATCGTGGCCATCGCCGGTCTCCTACTATTCTTCACCAGAGAGTTCCTAAAACCAAAGCGTAAATAATCCGATCGCCACGAGGGCGACGACGAGCGCTAATTTCTCCTCCTCGTGTGTTGTGCTTCCAATCTCGATTGGTGTTTCAACATTGTTGATGGAACTCGATGGTGCATCCAATTTACGGGGGTACTGGGTTCGATTGTGTTGAGGGATGTGTATCCATTTTGTGTTTTGGGGGTTTTATGAAATCTTTTTCAAATTTATTTGAATTTACAACTCCGCGCCTGATCATCTTGGGTGGGAGCTTGATGATACCCGTGTTCACGTTCCCGTTGCGGCCGATTTTTTGATTGGTGGTTGCGACTACGATCTGATTATTGTAACCGTCAACCGGGTCGTCTCGTAGTATCATATTGCTCGGCGCCATATAAAGACCTATTCCAAATGCGTAGTCTACCGGGTGCGGGCAGTCTGCAAAACGTCTTGATAATTCTGGATCGCCTTCTGGAGGTCCACCTTAGCTGAGATGGCGTCCTCGACAAGTGCCAAGAACTGTTTTTGTGCATCAAACGCCGTTCCCGTACCAAGTATAGCGCTGCGCGTTTGCTTCTGTGAGGCGAGGATTGCCCATACGTATATGCGAATGGATTCGTTGAGACGAATAACCCCACCCTGCGTGAACCCTAGACCCTTATCTAACATAAATGTGGTCCAAGCATTTCGCATCTGTGGAGTATCACCCAGGTCTAGGTATTCCACATGGGCTACTTTAGTAGGCAGCCAATGACAATCACCATCATTACACGCAAGTCCACCAAGCACTTCAGCACCGAACGTCATCTTATTCAACTTATAATTATATTTAGTCCATGTTGCCATTTTTCTAACTGGTGGTGGGGTGGCCCCTCGAGCGCTCCATAGCCCTGAGAAATATACTGGAACTTTATCCAGACGCTCCCCACTAACTAAGCCTTTAAGGTGAACTAACCCTAAACTGTTGGTCGGGGTGTATACTTTCTGTCTCCATCGTCTTTTGCGTCTTTTGATACCCCAAATTCGCTACACAATCTTTCGAACGCCTTACGTCGTATGCGCTGAAATGGGATCCCAGCCATCGTCTTGAGGCAGTGGAATACCTAGTTCTTTGAGAATCCTCCTAATTGTGTAATACACGTGAAAGTTGTAGACACTTTCGGAGCATGATATTCTCGGATGTCAAATGGTCTTGATGCGAAACTCCGCATCCGGCCGTTGCGCACCATACAGCGAAATTTAGCTGTTCTGCCAGAAGTTCATATGGGAAAACTCCCATCTTAGTAATACATCTTGACTAGTAGTCTTTGGAACTACATATTTCTCAAACGTGTTAGGGAAATTGGTTGCAAAGCCACTGGCCGGTCTAACCGTTACGGTTGGGTGTACAAGGTGGTTAACAACGTCTTTTTGCTTGTATTTACCACCGACCGCGTACTTTGCATTAGAGTTAAAGCTAAATGCTTTTGTATCCATTGAAAGATATTATTATGTTTGCTACTATCACTAATGTTCAAAAAGGGAGTTGTGAACTTCAAAAATTAATAGACAACTGCTGCGGACAACGCCGGGTAGGCCTCAGATCAATCACGTTCACGGTCGGGTGGAAAAACGTTGAAACGCTCGAGTTTTTCACATCAGAAGTCGAGGGTGTAAGCCCTGTGGCTTTCGGAAACTACCTCATAACTGAACCAGTGACCTCAGGATTTCGTAGAACTCCAGATGCTATAGTACCTCACGGTCTTTGGAGTTTCGGAGATCTCCAAGCTTTTGTCGCGGAGAAGATTCCTGGTGTAGTCACTCTCGCAATCTCGAAGGCCACGGGGCTCACGACATTGACCGTTGATAGGCGTTTAAGGACCTCACCGGGGTTGGGCTCACTGTTAGGATTTAAAATAACATACCCTTACAACGATGACGGAGTGTTTGATCCTGGCGAGCGTGTCGGCACGACCCCGGTGAACTTCGCCGTCACGAAAACTCTCGGGGTGCACCTGGATCGGGTGAACACATCGTACAACACGGTAGACGGCACTCCCACCACATTACTGAAAACCGTGCCCGCTAGCGACTGTTTCTATGGTGAGACCCTGACCTTAGACTTCCCACACCCCGAGATGAAAGTTTTGGAATCGGGACACATCCACGAGTTGAAGATTTCTATTCTCGATGATAAAGGGCGAGAGTTGAAGAACGATTACCCGATTTCGGTCGTCCTAGAAATTTCAAATTAATTAATTTTAAGAAAATTATTTAGAATTAAACGCATGTTCGTAATATATATATTATCAACATTATTGAAAATGAGTATATACGGACCAGGTAGTTCTTCCGATTGGGTGACAAATTCAAAGAATTTGGAACCGACAGAAGGGGGATTCATCCCGACAGAGGGCGATTTTTTAACTACCCAAAAAACAAAGGCCTTGATCAATAGAACTATATCGAGGGCCACGGACGAGATTCACAAGAGTCTACTATCACAACTTAGAGAATATGCCCTGGCTGTGAATACACAAAGTCGTGAAGAAACGCATACGGAACTAAACGAACTAGGTGAAAAAATAACCAAATTTCGAAAAGAGGCCCGGTTGGGGATTCATAAAGTCCGAGAAGACCACCAGGCGGACCTTACGGAGGCTTATGATGCGTTGCGCTTAGAGGACTCTCTCAGCAAAGAAGCGACACTTACCGAACTAGACGGGAAAATAACAAAATTTCGAAAAGAGACCAGGTCGGATATTGATAAAGTCCGAGAAGACCGCCAGGCGGCCCTTACAGAGGGTTATGATACGTTGCGCTTAGAGGACTCTCTCGTCAGAGAAGCGGCGGTTGCCGAACTAGACAAAAAAATAACCAAATTTCGAAAAGAGGCCACGTCGGGTATTGAGAAAGCCCGAGAAGACCACCAGGCGGACCTTACGGAGGTTTATGAGGTGTTGTCCTCAGAGGACTCTCTCGTCAGAGAAGCGGCGGTTGCCGAACTAGATAAAACAAGAAACGAGGCAAAGCCACGAAGGCCAGGTTTTTTCCAAGCATAGACACTTGGATAACATAATTATACCCACTTTTTGTAGACTAGATGGCCGTGGCCTGCATGTCGCGCCTTGGGGCGAGGCATGGACACTAAAAAAATAGATATAGTAGATGGAAAAACTTTAACCAAAAAACTTTAACCGGACACACGGACGAACGGACGGACCTATGCCAAAACCTATGCCGACGATATCGCGCTTTCCGCAAGCAGGTGTGACAATGATGATAAACACACATGTGAAGTATCAAGGTATTGGGTGAAGCAGTTGCAGAGATATAGTACACGAAAAAACTTTAACAAAAAAATTCAAAGTAATTTGAACTTGACATAGGGCACAGGATCGCGCTTTCCGCAAGCAGGTGCGACAATGATGATAAACACCCATGTGAAGTATCAAGGTATTGGGTGAAGCAGTTGCAGAGATATAGTACACGAAAAAAAATTAACAAAAAAATTCAAAGTAATTTGACCTTGACATTGGGCACAGGATCGCGCTTTCTGCAAGCAGGTGCAACAATGATGATAAACACCCATGTGAAGTATCAAGGTAGTGGGGTGAAGCAGTTGCAGAGATATAGTACACGAAAAAAACTTTAACAAAAAAATTCAAAAGTAATTTGATCCTTGACATTGGGCACAAGGATCGCGCTTTCCGCAAGCAGGTGCGACAATGATGATAAACCCAAACCCATGTGAAGTATCAAGGTATTGGGTGAAGCAGTTGCAGAGATTGAGTACACAAAAAACTTTAAAAAACTTTAAACAAAAAAATTCAAAGTAATTTGACCTTTGACATTGGGCACAGGATCGCGCTTTCCGCAAGCAGGTGTGACAATGAGATAAAAACACCCATGTGAAGATCAAGGTAGGGTGGGTGAAGCAGCTTGCAGAGATATAGTACAACGAAAAAAACTTTAACAAAAAAATTTCAAAGTAATTTGACCTTGACATTTGGCACAGGATCGCGCTTTTCCGCAAGCAGGTGCGACAATGATGATAAACACCCATGTGAAGTATCAAGGTATTGGGTGAAGCAGTTGCAGAGATATAGTACACGAAAAAACTTTAACAAAAAAAATTCAAAGTAATTTGACCTTTGACATGGGCACTGACATTTGGGCAACTTTGACCTTTGGAACCATTTGGGCACAGGGGCGCACGGTTGGGGGTTAGAATGAAAATATGGATGATGATAAACACCCATGTGAAGTTTCAAGGTAATGGGCGAAGCAGTTGCAGAGATATAGTATAACGAAAAAGTTTTAACCAAAAAACTCTAACCAGACGTACGTCAAAAAGTTAACGTGAAAATGGCTAAGTCAATTACGTAGAAATAATAGGTGACGGTAAAAAAATGGTCACATGTTGGATAGTTGTATGTGGTAGGCACCCCTTGGTTATGAAGCTGTGAAAGTTGGTGTCCTAGGTGGTACAGTACCAAATAAAGGACTTAAACACGAAAACTTAACATTGTAAACCGCTTAAAACTTATTGAAAATGGCTAAGCCGACTGCGCGGAAAAAAATGGGTGAAGTTAAAAAAAAAAGTAACATGTTGGGATAGTGATATGTGGTGGGTACCCCTTGATTATGAAGCTGTGAAAGTTTGGTGGTCCTAGGTGGTATAGTACCAAAGAAATGGACTTAAACACGAAAACTTAACATTGTAAACGCGAAAACTTAACATTGAAAATGGCTAAGCCGACTGCGCGGAAAAAATGGGTCAAGTTAAAAAAAAAGTAACATGTTGGATAGTGATATGTGGTGGGCACCCCTTGATTATGAAGCTGTGAAACTTTGGTGGTCCTAGGTGGTACAGTAACAAAGAAATGGACTCAAACACGAAAACTTAACATTGATTGTGGACGCCGCCCCCGCCGCCGCCGCCCGCCCACCGCCCGCCCGCCCGACCGGCCCAGCGCCCAGCTTTCGCCAACCCAATAGCCTGGATTTTTTTTTAAAAAAAAACCTGGCTAAAAATAACCAAATTTCGAAAAGAGACCCGGTCTGGTATTGATAAAGTCCGAGAAGACCACCAGTCGAACCTTGCGGAGGCCCTTGCGGAGGCTTATGATGCGTTGCGCTTAGAGGACTCTCTCAACAGAGAAGCGACACTTACTGAACTAGACGGGAAAATAGCCGAATTTCTGAAAGAGACCAGGTCGGGGGTTGAGGGGGTCCGAGAAGACCACAAGGAGGCTATTGCGGAGGCCTATGGGGCGTTGCGCTCAGAGGACTCTCTCAATAGAGAAGCGGCACTTACCAAACTAGACGAAAAAATAACCAAATTTCGAAAAGAGGCCCGGAGGTTGGGGGTTGAGGGGGTCCGAACGGGTATTGAGAAAGCCCGAGAAGACCACCAGGCGGACCTTACGGAGGCTTATAGGGTGTTGCGCTCAGAGGACTCTCTCAGAGAAGCGGCGGTTGGTGAACTAGATGGAAAAACCAATAAAAATATAAAACGAATTTCAAAAAGAGGGCCCGGTCGGGTGTTGAGAACGCCCTAGAAGGCCACCAGGCGACCATTACGGAGGCTTATGATGCGTTGCGCTTAGAGGACTCTCTCAGCAGAGAAGGCGGCACTTACCAGAACTAAGACGGAAAGATAACCGAAGTTTGCGATAAACTGAAACATGATCGTTTAGCCGCGACCAAAGCTCTTGAGGAGGCCTCTTATAATATTCGTACTGAGGCATATAACGCAAAACAGTGCGCTTTCCGGAATAGTGCGAACAATGAAAACGCTAAAACGTGCCATAACAGTTTGGGCTGAGAAGCGGGGCCCATTGGTTGAGGGGCACTATGAATATTCGTTCGGTGCCAAAGCGAGTAATAAATGTGGGGGATACACTATGACAGCCGCGGGTGAAGTTATCCAAATGGCGGTCTGCTCGGTTAATGGTAGTGGTAAACCTGTGGGCGCGGTCGCGATAAATATTGTAGTAGATGGGGAAGAACGGGGAGTTGTTGGAGTCACTAAAATCTCTGGAGATAGTTCGACGGTGGTTTCGTTCTCCGGTTATGATCGAATTAGACTTTCCAAAGGTAGTGTTATTAACTTTGTTACGAAAATCGGTGACACAGAGAGTTCTTCCACTATTGTCTCGTTGTTAATTGAACTTATTTCGTAAATACTAATATATTGAAATAAATTTGTAAAATTTAAATATGAACGAATCAACGCTTCCAATTGTCAATACCACTCCATCAACACTGTGTACAATTAACGAAAGAAGTCAGATTTTAGGTTGAATAATATCGTCGCTATGCAGGATATTTTAGTTAGAGAATATACAAATAGAAAAAGAAACGCTAAAAAATATAGGCGCGCGGTGAACATGGCTGAAGTATCTAGCACGGCTCTGGCGAGTGTTTCTGTGTGTTGTGTGGGCGGGGACAGCTGCAACTATATCCACCATTATAACGGTTTCCTGTAGCGGGATTTTATGTGCGGTGTCGGCCGTTTCTGGGTTGTTGTGTATGGTAATTAGGGCGTCGGGTGGAAAACTCGAGAAAAAATGTAGAAAACATGATAGAATATCCGTCTCCGCCAGGTCGAAGAAAAATACCATCGACGTTATGGTGTCCAAAGCGTTGGCCGATAAGAAAATATCAAATTTAGAGTTTGAATCCGTGGTGGAAGAAATGGGGAGATATGAACAATTAAAAAATGATATAAGAATCAAAGCGCGCGTCACCATGCCCAAGATTGAGTGTACTGATTGGGATAAATTTAGGGAAAAACTTGGAGATAAAGTCGGAAGAAATGCTACAGCACCATTGTGATATTTTATAAAATAATTAATTTTATAATTAATTTAAAGAAAATTATAAAATTAATTAAAATTAATTATATTGTCGCAGTAAACAATTTATTAATTAATTTTAGGAAAATTATTAACAATTTAAAAAGAAAAAAAAGAAATTTTTTTTTACCTTCCACCGAGGCTCGAACCCGCGCCAGCAAAACCCTTCTGGGTCCACCCCGCTAAGCCTTCATTCTCATTCATTCATTCATTCATTCTTTTCTTTTTGGCTTAGCGAGGTGTATGTAGCTACCCGTACTGCACACCCCCATCTTTCGGCTGATCTAGGAACCAGTGTCGAAAGTCTAGGCAACCTTGGAAGTGTCAGCACGGGTGCACTGAGCGCTCATTTTTCGTCAAGGGGCGTCCCCCAAGACAAAGTATTGTTGTTAATTTTACATATATTAAGCTAAAACCGTGTTGTACAATACCAATATTTACTCTTTTTTTTTTATTTGCTTTTTATATAATAAGTTCGTTTTTTATTTAATAATATAGGTTATAACGTTCTAAATTATTAAAAGTAAAATTAAAAAAATAAAAAACATGCCAACCAATCACAATGTAAGAAATACTTCCGGAATATCGATAGCGGGTTGTGTAATACACACCCACGTGTGTGTAGTATATATTACAGTGTGTTTATGTTTCATTCCGGAATATCGATAGCGGGTTGTGTAATACACACCCACGTGTGTTTAGTATATATTACAGTGTGTTTATGTTTCATCCCGGAAGACGTAATCGTGTAATCTCTCTATAAAATGGACACTTAATATACGTGTAAGGTAGGACACATAATTTGCGTGTTTATAACACGTGTAAGTGAAACATTGTCGTCTGCTTGGTGTTGTGATTACAACATAAATTTATAAGTGATATCGTAGAAATGTACGTTCGTAAACGAATCGTTGGGTTTTAATAGTTTTATATAATACGCCTTAGTTTCATATCCGATACGCATTATCTGTCTTAATGTTCGTATTTGCCTCTTGTATAGTTGACATAATTGCCGGTATAATATTGAAATGTAACGTTTTTATCGGAGCGTAATAAATTACGCTGGTATTTCATATATTCGATATCGCCTAGTGTTCTCATTTTATAGAATTTATATACAGGATTATAACCCCCGTATTCTTCGTAAACTTCTTCAACACAGTCATTAAAAATTTGCAATTCAAATTGTATTGAATTATCCATTTTCTCTTTTATATTGGTACTCGTTTTTTCTGTTCAATTTTATAAAAATTAGTTTGATAATGTTTTTTACAGTGTTTTAATGCTGTAGAAACACCGTGACTTATTAGAATTGATTGTCTCTTTCTTTCTAACTGACTTTCCGATTTGAATTATTACTAAACGATAATACTTGCGAGCACGTAATCCCTTGTTAGCCATTCGATGAGTAGCCTGAGTGCCACCGCATGGTGGACATAGCAATGACTCGGCTTTGGTCCCTACCCCACAATGCCGACATGGGCGAGGTGAAACGGAACCTCTTCGCATCCATGCATGGTGATGTTTGCAATATTCGTAAATACCGGTGCGAAAACATCTCTCGTGACTACCTGTCTTCAACCACGCACAATTAACTAGAACCATTATGTTATATATATACTGAGTATCACATAGGGATTTTTATCTCTAATAGGGTGTATCTTCTCATGTCATAAATATATGGTCTCGCGGTAGTAGTATATAAGAGTCATAATGATTACAAGTTTCGTGTGGAAGCCACCACACGTAGTGTGTGGCTTCCATATAAACTTGTATCATTATGACTCTTATATACTACTAACGGCATCATAGGCAATCTGCTTGGTGATAGTATGTGCAATACATACATGATTGTATACTGTTTTTGTAGTCCTGTACACCACAGAAACAAGCAGAACTAGAAAATGTGTTCATATGACACAGATTCCCCATAAATCGCTTTGATAGTAAACAAGGTAAAAGTCCAAAAGGGAGAGATAATCCAAGGCTCAGTGGCAAAGCTACATACCAAGCATCAAGCTTCCAGCTATTACAGCTTAAAAGTTTTACTCAGTAGAAAAGGGGGAGATAATCCATAACCCGGGAGTTGAATAAAAAATCGAAATAAACTGTGTGCATCTACTCATCATAAGGAAGCTACATACCAAGTTTCAGGGGCCCGTTTCACTAAACTTTGCACGACTAAAATGTTCGTAAGTGCAAATTTAGAATCGTCTGGAAATTTCAATTGATGGATTTACATTTATTGAACATAGGCTGCATAGGCTGGTGCAGCCTATGCTACACTCAATAAATGTAAATCCAATAATTTGTTAAAACATTGTTAATGTGCAATTCACAGACTATCATAATTTTGCACTTACGAACATTTTAGTCGCACAAAGTTTAGTGAAACGGCCCAAAGGTCAGTAGCTAGTACGGTTTAAAATTTTATGAGTTACATGATTGGTGACGAACAGATGGAAGGACAGACGGGGCGGTAAGACAAGGGTAACACTAAATGCCCTCTCCACCATCATGGTGGGGCATAAAAATGTGTTCTCACAACTAGAGCTTATAAGCTCCCATAGAAATGTGCGTATCAAGGGAGATAACATAAAATGGTATAAAAGACGTTGGTCTGTGAGCCAGTGACAAAACAAACACCAAAAACGTTGTATTCCATCATATATATGAACATGGAACACATACAACAGTAATTCATTTTTTGGGGTTTATGGCCATTGTGTACAGGTTTAACACAGTATAGTATACCACCTATCACCAATCCGACTGCCTATGGATAGCATGGCAAGAAATAAGAAGAGAATAGAAATGGAGTATGATGTGTAACAAGATGTATTAACTAGTTACCTTTGCTGTACACTCGTGAAATATGGCAATCAGTTCATTGCATGCGTCTGTGTGCTTCACGGAAATATTGTACGGCATTGTCACATATCAACACACAGGAGCAGGGTGATGCTCTAAGCACCTGAAATTATACATTAAATGTGGCTGTGAGTGAAGAAATGGGGCTTATGGGTTTTTCAAGCAGTGTAGATCCAGATCAGCCTGTGCATCGCACAGTCTGATCAGGATATGTACAGTTCACCATTCTGTCAATGAAACACCCGCCAAATGCAGAATTTTGTTGAACAAAATAATTCATATCTCAAAAACGCGTGGACATACATGGGTGTAAAAAATTGAAAAAATCAACTCGCCCTGCAGGACTAGTAGAAGCAAAAAGCTACTTGCTCTTACCAAGTTACCACCTGCCCTGTACAATCCATGTAACTTTTTCCCACCTGATGTATACTATTGTATCCTCTGTGTACATGTAATTAAATAGCATTTATGTCAATATTTTAGACGAATAGCAAAGTAATCTGTTTAAATTCACTTAAAATACCATTTATGAACTTGGATGTTAATACCCAACTGAAATACATGTATCACAAAAATCGTGTTCCGGTAAAAGACGAAACTACGTAGGTACTAAATCGCCGAAATTGTCAGCGATATTTACAGATTTTTTCATGTTTTCTGACAATAGAGTTAGCCAAATTTGGTTGGAATAAATAGTTAGTAATGTAATAAACAGTATTTGTTTTCGGCATCAAAGGATTTCATGATCTTTAGAATATATCAATTTTGTATGTAATTCTTGAAAAAAAGTTTCACACTTTTCGGCGAAAAAGAAAGTTGCAATCATGGGTCTTCCGCATTCGCTATGTAAGCCACGACTCGGTTTGTTAGGTGGTGCCTCAAGTGGGTATACCCACAATCGTAGCTAATGATTGGATGCTATTTTTATTGATTATTATTTCGGAAATGGAATTCCACATAGCATCAAAAGCTGACAAAGTTTGTAGAAAACTATGAAATTTGGTCGACACTGGGCAAGCCAGCTTGTAATTTTTGCTAGCCCCGTCCCAAGCTTGTAATTTTTGCTAGCCCCGTCCCAGAAACGCCCGACTGGGCGCCCGTTAAGACTTGATTTTTTTTTACTGTGTTACACGCGTGTTTGCATGTGTTTGTTTGTCCGGTGGAGAGTATTCAGAGGGAGGTAACTCTACCGGGAACGTGTGCGAAGGGAACTTGGCAAATGTGCTATTGATCAACCCATACGTGGCTTTGAAAAAACAAAGCGTGTGCCGACAGTACACACTTCATGACAATCGCTGATAGATCAATCGCCGACATCTTTGGGCACAGTAACTTGTCAATCATGCCTCAGCTTAACATTAAGGGCAGCCTTTACTTACTAGCGATTGGCTGTATAAATAACTTCGCCATGTGAATAACAGGTGTTTTGAACAGGCAAATATAGTAGCCAGAAGCTAGGGCAGGGCACGAAAATTCTACTCGTGGGAATGCCTGCAGGATAAGTTGAAATTTCAAACGTTTGTATGTAAGTTACTTATTTTTGTCATTTCCACGAGTGAAAAATTTAAGAATTTTCGTGCCCTATAGGGGATTATTGAAACTACCGACCCGTGACTTTTATTGTCACAGCGGGTAGGCGTGATTTTAGTGAATCGCATCATGATGTGATAACAATTTGTGGATTTTTTTTTTTACAGGGAAATTATCTTAAATTATGCCGGAATAGAGCATTTTCCAATTTTACCTATAATTTAGATAGAGGAAAAAGTTACTCGCCCTGTCAGACTAGCAGACGGTAATTTCCACTCGTCCAAGGATGATAAGCACTTGCCAATGCAAGCGGCCGCATGGAATTCTACACTCCTGACATAGCGAATCGGGGAATATATCATTGAGAGGACCAACATTTGCCAAAAAAAGTGAATGTGAAAAATGGGTTTAATATCCCACAAACAGCTACGGTCATATAGAGACGGGACCACGTGTAAAGTCTCTTCCGACAGACCAGTGGGATGGAAATACTATGAAAGTATTTCTTAATGTCCTTGGCGAGGTTTGAATCAACAACCTCCAGATTGGAAGTCAGGTGTTCCGACCCCTAGGCCACAATCCTTCCCCAACATTTGCCGAACTTCTGCAATAAGCGACAATGCTATAAATTGGTTGGCTGTTTCGCGAGATTCTGTTGTCTCGAGGCCGTCCGAAACTCCGAGTCCGGCCCATTAAAAATATAGCGACCTTGGTAATGTGTTACAAGACTAAGAGGGAGTAAAAAATATATATTTTACTTTTTAGCTTATTTTGTTTCCAATTAATGATGTTTCGATGTATATTTAATGTATTTAAGAACATTGGTCCATTATTTCAACCTGTGGATGTGGCCCGTGGTTTACTTTTAAGGGGCGAGTTGTCTTCGATAGACTTTGGCCGAGTTGTCTTATGGGCGAGTTGTCCTACACTACACTACTATAGTCTAGTAAACGTGCTAATTCATTGATGTATTTAGTGAATTATACAGTTTTCTGCAGTTATTGCTTAAATGTCCCCAAACGACATCAGCACAATATGTGTTGTGTCACGTACAGCTTTAATATCACCAAGTTCCTTGATTCGTGAGCGGATAAAGTCAAGGTTTACCTGAAAATGTAACCTGTTGTTGTATGTCTGTAATTCATGCGCTTATTTTTCGCCTCAATCTCTGTAGAACCACAAAGACTGCAGCTGTCTACGGAGATTCCAGTCATTGCCTATAAGAACTGCACTTGGTGTCATTCATCTCCTAATTGAAGCGCTTCCAATCACGGCAGAACTACACAAATGTCAATTGAGCCTACTTTACTCTGTATTGAACTGTAATAGTGATACAATGAAAAATCTCCTGAGCAGATACCACACGCTCAACTATAACAGTGCAAAGAGGTTCTTTACGAGAATAGACTCAATCCTGCTAATGTATAGCCTACCCAGTATTGAAAAGCTCAGGATCAACTCCCAGCAAAACCAGTGTGGAAAGATATGGTGCGGAAAACTGTGAATCTCTACTGGACTCAATATCTGAAAGTTGACTTTGTCAATAAATCAACAGTGAAATTCATGAACATCTTGGTTCTTAAAATTGGTAAAACTCACCACTCGTGGGATATATTAGATACTACCATCACAGAAGTTCGTAAAGGAATTACCAAAGTCCGTATGCTGACTGGAACTTACATGCTGCAATCAAACAAACATAGATTCAGTAACTACACATGCAACGACTCCGACCTGCCAGCTGTGCCATCTGGAGACGAGGATATCGTCCACACGATCACCAGATGTCCTGGGATTATAGTCATTTCGTAACCATGCCATTTCGTAACCGGTGAAATCTGGTCGTTTCGTAACCGTTTGGTTGGTCATTTCGTAACCGGTCAAAAATGGCCATTACAAAAATTGGTCATTTCGTAAACACATGTCCGTAAGCGAAAAAAGCTATTTAAAACGGCATGTTTCGGGGATTACAACGAAGACTACCTTAAAATATGTTTGTCCTTTGTTGCCGATTCGTTAGCGAGATGTCGACAATAATTGAATACATCAATGGTGATTATATATTGTTGTCATTTGTTAGTTAATTATATATAGACTATTGGTGGTTGTTTGTAATTATCGTCAAACAGTCCGGGGATGTAATTATAATCATGCCTGGTATCAATTAAGTAATGTTATTGTTATTGCTTGTAAAACGCAATACGGATCAGTGTCAGGATATACACAGTTTGCTTAAACATGTACATTGTGTTAATGCTGAGGTGACAAGGTATGTCATTTTATTATTTGAGTAGTAGTAAGGGAGTCAAAATGATACCACCTACCGTGATATCATTTATAACCCTCTATAATACCCCCACCACCCCCGAAAATCAAAAAATTGGTTAACGAGGAAAATTGGGTCTCCCGACAGCAAATTTATAAATTTTTTGAGAAAATAATTTTGAAAAGAGGGAGTCCCAATTATATTGGTAATTGACTTTTGAAAAAAGTCGAAATCATTCATGCAAGTATTATCGTTTATAAGAGTGTAAAAATCCCGCCGACAACCATGTTTTCGACAACCACAATCCATAGAAAACCACAGCAAGCGTTTCTGCAACCAAATTCTAGCTATTTGAAGTACTTTTTTTCTCGCATGGGAGGGTTTGGAAGATTCTATCGAAACAACTTCCCACCAACATCGAAATATTCTAGAACAACCAATTGAACATATGTTGTTGTATATGTATTCGACAACAAAGTTTGAAAAATGGCATATACGACAACTTTCCAAGAGATGGGTATCCGAGCAGCGAAAAGTGTTTCCAAGCATTTGCTCTTGGAGAACGCATTCGAAAACAATCTTGTGTCCAACATTCGAGGGTAGACTACCTCGAAAGCCACGAGGGACAAACAAATTTGCAACCTCTAGAAGGTTTGCCAGCATTTGTAGACGATTTGTACGTGTTTGGCTATTTAGATAGAGAAGAATGTGTAGTAGTAGGAAACAAAGCATCTTGCACAACAGGGAAAAGGGGTCTGCGAAAAATTGCGTGGGTAGGATAGCAATTGCATCTAGAGAAACAATTGGAAAGGATAGCAAACCACTGCACACTACAATCGTGCACACAATTCGACGCGGGGAAGAGTTTGGAAATAGTTCCATTCGAAATACTGTGGAGCGCATAGAAGAAGCTAGCGGAAGCATAGCAAAAAGAAGGTGGGTAGAAATACACCAAGGGGCAAACCCCTTCGCATTGTTTGTTGCAAAAACAGCAGTGTCCGAAATAGCAATATAAATTCTAGAAGAGCAGCTGCAATCTCTGCAAACTAGACTGCGAGCAGCTGGAATGGAAATCTACTGTGTGGACTACACGAAAGACTTTTCCGGTACACTAGATAGACCGGCTTTGGTAGAACATCTAGAGAAAGAGAAATACTTTGCGATGCAAGGGAAAAATAGAGGATGGGGAGGGTTCGAAGAAGATGTAGGAACAATTCTAGACAACACAGGTACAGTAGGGAACCATGTTTGCTCTTGGGTACAAACCAGAGACAACAGAACCACTAGAACGAAATTGTACAACAAGGTAGTTTCCAATTTCGAGGCAGGAGAAGTACGAGCAAGCATTGGTGGGCATCTAGCAGACTACGCAGATTGCACAAACGACCATCTTCGGAAAACATTCCAACATGCGGATGTACAACGAAGAGGTTGCACTAGAATCGAGGTTTCGGTCTACGGTTCTCCAGATATTTCCAAAGAGACAGCACTAGAGGTGCTTGCAGAAGAGAAAGTGTCGGGGGCAAATCTAT
Source organism: Conchocele bisecta (assembly GCA_029237695.1). Classification (NCBI taxonomy): domain Eukaryota; kingdom Metazoa; phylum Mollusca; class Bivalvia; order Lucinida; family Thyasiridae; genus Conchocele; species Conchocele bisecta. The sequence continues at coordinate 6,648,824 of CM055265.1, read as the reverse complement.
TCGTCGTACAACCTCCGTACAAACAATGGGAAAATCTAGCAAAATCCATCGATAGATGTTTTGTGCTAGGAGACAAACCATGTGGAGAGATCTTTGTAGCATGGTATGTGCACACAGGTACAGGTATGATTGCTGGAGTTCGTGTACGACCAACTGCGGCCACTATTGCAGATCCTTCTAGATGGAGTAGAGCAATGAAGTGGGCAGCTGCAGATTTTGGGTTCCGGGAATGTCCGATCTTTCTAGCAGAGATTCTGTCTGTGGAAGATGGAGATATAGAAATGTCTCCACTACGGTGTTTTACAAAAGCAAGCGATTCTTCCACAATACTCTGTGCTTGCAGTCGTCCAACCGATATTCGTGCTAGAAGCGAGGAAGTAGATCTAGAAGAAGTACTTCCATTTACAAAATACATCCAATGGAAGTGGAGAGAGGAAAAATGCCAAACGGTAGGTGTAGGGAAATCCAAATTCGAAATTCTAGAAGTTCCGAAACTAGCAGCTACTAGGTGTGTTTCCACGCTCTCCCCATACAATAGAGCGAACAGAATGGCACAATTGCAAGATGCCGAGGAAGCAGAAAGTTGGAGAAGGGCAACCCTTGCAAAAGAGCTAGAAAACTACTCTAGAGAAGAGCACAATAGACGAGCAATCGAGCTAGAAAAGCTTGCAGAAGCTGCCAAGGAACATACAGAACACATTCGCAAAAAGGAAGAACTCCGTCTAGATGTTCGAGAAATGCTAGGAGACAAAAGAACGTGCAAAATATCGGAACTACCAGACGAAAACGAAGTGTGGCACATTCTAGGTTTCCGTAGTAGACCCGGTGGCAGGTTTGGAGATAGTACTAGAGTAGTTTTCTACCAACAAAATGCCACAAAACATCTTTGTGTTTGGCCAACTAGAGGAATTTCCAAAGTTCTAGACAGTTGCAAGGATGCATTCGAAATGGAGCGCGAAGAGCACCTAGAGAGGGAAACATTCTGGCTACCACCACGTGTTTCTCTTCGAATTCAAGTGTGTAGTGGGAAGGAGTTCCAGAGCCAAGGTAGTACCATTCGATGGAACCCCATAGAAGTTGTAGAAACCCCAGATCCAAGAGAGTTGGAGAGAGTACAAAAATTGGCTAGAGAGACGGAAGAGTACAATTCTACAGAGAGATTGTGCGTAGAGGAGACTTTCTTGCAACAGAAAACGGAAACATACAGAGATCTAGATCTAGAACCAGGCTTGTACAGTTGTAGTAGATACGCCAATACAACATACAGGGGAGCAGATAGAACAATACTATTTCTAGTAGCTACAGACGAGGATGGTACTCCAACAACGGGAGAGGAAATTCCTACCTACGGATTTTTCCTACAGAAAGAAATAGAGAGAATTGGTAGGCCTCTCCGCGAACTACAGAATCCACTACGATGTAGAATGGGGGAGCCTCGCACAACCAAAAGCAAGAGAAAATCTAAAACATTTGTAGTGTGTCCAGTGGTAGCTACAGTGCCAGACAGAAGTCTAGAATAGAAAGCATACATATTTCCACTATTTTTTCCCAAAGAGAGCTACTCCATGTAGAAAGGGTCGCCAGGGCGTATGGACTCGCTAGGAGTTTTCTTTTTTTCCTCCGGTTTGGCGGACTGTTTGGTGGGGTGCGCGAACTGGGCGTCGGGATCTCCATTCTTCCAGATTCTACAAGACTCTAGGGACACGAATGGGAACAGTGGTTTGCAGACCGTGTACGCCACCACGAGAACCCCGAGCCACCACTTCGCATTCTCTACGGTTTTCCAAATGTCGTGCACCTCCCGCTCGTCTTTCTTCGGACACTCGGAATCGATAGTTTTTCCAAAACTGCTGGCATCGTCGGAAATCGCGTCCAACAACAGTCTACGTTCCAGCGCGTCCAATCGTCTCTCCATGTCGGACAGGCGCGTCGATTCTTCGAACGAGCTGGTGTTTCGCACATCTTGCAGTAGATCTGTGGGGAACTCGGTGGGAGGGCCAGGCGCGGTCACCCTGTGTTCTACGGGGGTAGGGGTTTCTTGTTCTTCTGGGGTTTCTTCGGGTTTTGTACTACGTTCCGCATCGACATCGTCCAAGATTTTTCGAAGACGAGAGCTCCCGATCCCGTACTTCTTTTTTGTTTCGTCGGCTGTCGACTTTCCACGGGCGGAAATAATTTCTCGAATATTTTCCGGAGACAAGTAGGTTTTTGGCATGTTTGCAAACGTTTCTATCTAGAGGGGGCATTTGTCCAACATGGAATTCCCAAATCGTTCGAAATGGTCGAAATACTTGTTCGCGGTGCTCGGATTGCTCGGATTGCGCACCAGTGTGCTCGGTTTGCTCGCCAAATTGCTCGGATTGCTCGCCAGGAAATCCAGTCCGCTCGGGAAGGTCGAAATGCCTGCTCGCGATTCTGGGGTTTCTACAACTTCTATGGGGTTCCATCGAATGGTACTACCTTGGCTCTGGAACTCCTTCCCACTACACACTCGAATTCGAAGAGAAACACGTGGTGGTAGCCAGAATGTTTCCCTCTCTAGGTGCTCTTCGCGCTCCATTTCGAATGCATCCTTGCAACTGTCTAGAACTTTGGAAATTCCTCTAGTTGGCCAAACACAAAGACGTTTTGTGGCATTTTGTTGGTAGAAAACTACTCTAGTACTATCTCCAAACCTGCCACCGGGTCTACTACGGAAACCTAGAATGTGCCACACTTCGTTTTCGTCTGGTAGTTCCGATATTTTGCACGTTCTTTTGTCTCCTAGCATTTCTCGAACATCTAGACGGAGTTCTTCCTTTTTGCGAATGTGTTCTGTATGTTCCTTGGCAGCTTCTGCAAGCTTTTCTAGCTCGATTGCTCGTCTATTGTGCTCTTCTCTAGAGTAGTTTTCTAGCTCTTTTGCAAGGGTTGCCCTTCTCCAACTTTCTGCTTCCTCGGCATCTTGCAATTGTGCCATTCTGTTCGCTCTATTGTATGGGGAGAGCGTGGAAACACACCTAGTAGCTGCTAGTTTCGGAACTTCTAGAATTTCGAATTTGGATTTCCCTACACCTACCGTTTGGCATTTTTCCTCTCTCCACTTCCATTGGATGTATTTTGTAGATGGAAGTACTTCTTCTAGATCTACTTCCTCGCTTCTAGCACGAATTTCGGTTGGACGACTGCAAGCACAGAGTATTGTGGAAGAATCGCTTGCCTTTGCAAAACACCGTAGTGGAGACATTTCTATATCTCCATTTTCCACAGACAGAATCTCTGCTAGAAAGATCGGACATTCCCGGAACCCAAAATCTGCAGCTGCCCACTCCATTGCTCTACTCCATCTAGAAGGATCTGCAATAGTGGCCGCAGTTGGTCGTACACGAACTCCAGCAATCATACCTGTACCTGTGTGCACATACCATGCTACAAAGATCTCTCCACATGGTTTGTCTCCTAGCACAAAACATCTATCGATGGATTTTGCTAGATTTTCCCATTGTTTGTACGGAGGTTGTATGACGAATAGATTTGCCCCCGACACTTTCTGCTTCTGCAAGTACCTCTAGTGCTGTCTCTTTGGAAATATCTGGAGAACCGTAGACCGAAACCTCGATTCTAGTGCAACCTCTTCGTTGTACATCCGCATGTTGGAATGTTTTCCGAAGATGGTCGTTTGTGCAATCTGCGTAGTCTGCTAGATGCCCACCAATGCTTGCTCGTACTTCTCCTGCCTCGAAATTGGAAACTACCTTGTTGTACAATTTCGTTCTAGTGGTTCTGTTGTCTCTGGTTTGTACCCAAGAGCAAACATGGTTCCCTACTGTACCTGTGTTGTCTAGAATTGTTCCTACATCTTCTTCGAACCCTCCCCATCCTCTATTTTTCCCTTGCATCGCAAAGTATTTCTCTTTCTCTAGATGTTCTACCAAAGCCGGTCTATCTAGTGTACCGGAAAAGTCTTTCGTGTAGTCCACACAGTAGATTTCCATTCCAGCTGCTCGCAGTCTAGTTTGCAGAGATTGCAGCTGCTCTTCTAGAATTTCTATTGCTATTTCGGACACTGCTGTTTTTGCAACAAACAATGCGAAGGGGTTTGCCCCTTGGTGTATTTCTACCCACCTTCTTTTTGCTATGCTTCCGCTAGCTTCTTCTATGCGCTCCACAGTATTTCGAATGGAACTATTTCCAAACTCTTCCCCGCGTCGAATTGTGTGCACGATTGTAGTGTGCAGTGGTTTGCTATCCTTTCCAATTGTTTCTCTAGATGCAATTGCTATCCTACCCACGCAATTTTTCGCAGACCCCTTTTCCCCTGTTGTGCAAGATGCTTTGTTTCCTACTACTACACATTCTTCTCTATCTAAATAGCCAAACACGTACAAATCGTCTACAAATGCTGGCAAACCTTCTAGAGGTTGCAAATTTGTTTGTCCCTCGTGGCTTTCGAGGTAGTCTACCCCTCGAATGTCGGACACAAGATTGTTTTCGAATGCGTTCTCCAAGAGCAAATGCTTGGAAACACTTTTCGCTGCTCGGATACCCATCTCTTGGAAAGTTGTCGTATATGCCATTTTTCAAACTTTGTTGTCGAATACATATACAACAACATATGTTCAATTGGTTGTTCTAGAATATTTCGATGTTGGTGGGAAGTTGTTTCGATAGAATCTTCCAAACCCTCCCATGCGAGAAAAAAAGTACTACAAATAGCTAGAATTTGGTTGCAGAAACGCTTGCTGTGGTTTTCTATGAATTGTGGTTGTCGAAAACATGGTTGTCGGCGGGATTTTTACACTCTTATAACATATAAAATTTATTTGTTCAATTGGACGTCAAAAATTTACATAATGTTTTTTTCACGTCCAATTGAACATATACATATACATATATATATAAAATACATATATAATGGAGTGTGTGACTTGTTGTAAGACTTTTGCGTGTAAAGACTATCTACGAAGGCATCTAGCGAGACGTAGAAAGTTTCCTTGTGTCCCCCCACAATTTCAATGCCCCAGATGCCCTTGTAAATTCGTTAGTGCCCAAACTCTTTGTAGACATAAGCAACTACGCTGTCAGGTGGCTAAAGGTGAACGTGGTAGACGAGAGCTGATAGAATTAGTTGCTGATCTGCGAAATAAATTAGCTATATCGGAGGAGAAAAATGAGGAATATAAACGATAATATTTGCATGAATGATTTCGACTTTTTGGAAAAGTCAATTACCAATATAATTGGGACTCCCTCTTTTCAAAATTATTTTCTCAAAAAATTCATAAATTTGCTGTCGGGAGACCCAATTTTCCTCGTTAACCAATTTTTTGATTTTCGGGGGTGGTGGGGGTATTATAGAGGGTTATAAATGATATCACGGTAGGTGTTATCATTTTGACTCCCTTACTACTACTATTTGCATGGTTATACATCATTCGCGAAACTATTATCAGGATATACATCATTCGCGAAACTATTATCAGGATATTTATGTTAAATTAACATCTGATTGTTTTCAGGGTATACACAATTAGCGAAAATATGACAAGTGTATTCATTTCCGCTGTTGACTGTGTACACGCGTGCACTTAGTTTAAATCGATATCAAAGAAACCGTACGGCGGTGCTTTGATCTTTTGATGATCGCCGACTATCAGCCGTCAATAACACGGCGACCCTTGTTTCCATAATGATCGACGAGATAATTGTACACTGGTGGAATATTGATTGAAAACAGTATCACATTATTATCAGGATGGAATTTGTATATCTGTAAAATATAAATGTTCCGTATTGGTAGGAAATAGTACTATATTACAGGTATTTCAATGGAGGCATACCGGGCGGCAGTTGTTGCTGACGACGATATACCCTACATATGCAGCGTCTGCGTACATCTCGTACATGTTTATGTTTGCAGTTCTATAATGGAGACCACTGATGTGACGGAGGATACTGTCGACGTCCGGGAATTCACGCTGGTGACGGGAGGGCCATCACGAGGGAAGGACCTGTTGGTCGAGACACCTGGGTACTCTTACACCATACGGGTACATATCTGATACATACAAAATCATTTTATTTTACAATGTATATAATAGTTATACAATAACTCTGATGCTTTCAGACAATATATATATGTCTGTATCTCTTTTTAAACAGAATTTTAAACTCTTTTTATTTTATTTCTGTCATTTACGTCATTTCATATTTAAAAAGAAAGTGTACCTGGTAAATTGTATCGAAATCGCGTTTACCGGCAGGCGGTTACGAAATGACCAATTTTCCAAATGTAATTTTTGGCCGGTTACGAAATGACCAACCAAACGGTTACGAAATGACCAGATTTCACCGGTTACGAAATGGCATGGTTACGAAATGACCAGTTCCCATGTCCTGCCCTGGCAACGCAACCCCGACAATACATTCCCAAGATAAAAGCAGAATTGAACTGTATCCTGGGCTCGGATGTACTGACACAGAGTTACAACAATAAAGAATCAATAACCAAGGTTATCCTGGACTGTTCCTGGTTACAAACCACCATTAATAACACTAATAACACTGCAAACATACACCTACTTGATATACTATCAACATAACTATGTAATAAACTCCATTTGGAAAGAGCTAAGTTACTGAGGGAATGATGGCTGCCGGTATACAGAGTGATATTTAGCATGTTCCAGTTACCAATTTACTATTCTAACTCAACCGAACCTACCTACCGACGATATCTACAAGGGCTATCAACAGATGAGCATTGGTGTGCATTAGAGAGGCAGAACATACAGAGAAAAGAAAGAGCAATATGCCGACACACCACAATTGATATATAACTGGTCTAAAAAAAAAAAAAAAAAACAACAGTGTTTGCTATGTACACACTACCAGCATGCTGTCACAGAGTTAGTTGGATGGCCGCGGCCTGTTATTAAAATGGAGCAGTGCTCGGAGAAAACAACACAGTTCATTACAAACTTGTCGCGATGTCGAAGACTTGAATGATCGAAATTTTGTTATTATTTCGAAACTCCTGTTACATGATTACCGTTTTCACAAGCTTTGTAAAACGTTTTCAAAGTTTTATCATCTTAGTGGTGATCTTCTCGAAAATGTTAAATATCTTCTACCCGTTCATCCATCGTAGTTGTCATGAAGATGACCATGCTCATCATGATCATGTGTCAGTTTAGTTTGCAGTCGGATAATGGCGGATGTAGATTATCAATCCTATCCACGCACGTAACATCATGTTGCAATGTGGGCATGGAATGCGACCTGTCGGGTCACTGGCCAAGTCAGTGATGCCTCTTGAATTTATGTTTACACGCTTTTGTTGAGCTTTAATAACACGTCTCTGCTTAAAGTTGATGCCGTCATTCTGAATGCTGTTGTTCCATGGTTCTCTGAGCGGTTGTCTCTCATGTGGTGTTCAGACGTCACACTTACGCTGGACAGTAGCGATCAGAAATGACTTAGCTAAGACGCAGACCGCTTTATCATGCTGCGCAACATTGGTATTTATAAGAGAATGTGAAGACAGAGGAAAGCTCAATAACAAAGCCAGCCTGAAAGCAGAAGTCGTGTCAAACGTATCCAATTAAGTTTAGCACTGGCAATATGAAAACATACTTCGTTGAAAAGTTAACTAAACGCCGAATGGTTACTTGCATTGGACCCGGCTCCTACTAGCCGTTTACAGGCGGGCGAGAACGTGCTTTGTTCTCCGTTACATGTTTTACATTTAAATTATTATATATATTTTTTAAATACTGAAGGTTCTGATACACATGCGAACTGTCATGTCTCTAACCGAGTGTAAGTAGGTCATCCCCATCCTCGGACCGCACCGCACCGCACAACATGCGCAGAAACACCGCGTAGAGGCAAGAATGGAATGGAATGGTGCTTAATAACGGCCCAACAAAACAAATAGTATCATTTAGGGCCAAGCAATTTAGATGAAGAAAATAATAGTAAAATTGGATGTTATATGTGGTAGGCAATAAGATGATTAGGGTAAAAATAAACAATATGAACAATATAAATATATAAATGAGAAACATGTATAAAATGAGGCAAGTGATGATAATTAGGCATTAATTGTGTTCGATGTGTTATCTAATTGTGGCGCATGGGTTATATGTGCATGCATACATATACATACGTTTCTCTTGACCTCCACATTTGCGTTAGCCTGACGACGGCTCGTCATGCAATATGAACTTTGGTAGTCGACTGTCTGGTATTCTGGTGGCATGTCAAGTCCAGTGAAGCTATGTTTATATCAGGTGCAGTTGCAGTCATCATGTGTATCCGAGCCAAAACACAAATGTTCGGGACAATGTCCTGCCATCTAACGTGCAACAGCTTTCGAAGACATCCCATGTGGATCATCTCTTGATATGCCGCTGGTATACTGTTAACCTCTCAGTGGCATAGAGTAACGTTGAAAGGACTACTGCATTGTAAACTTTCAGTTGGTCACTAGTGTCACACCACTGCGATTCCACACCGATGTACATATTATGCCGAATGCTGAGATGGCTTTGCTGGTTCTTGTGCTGGTTTCGACACCAATGTGAATACTGTGTGGAAGAGTGTTGTCTAGATATGTGAACGTTTCCACTGCAACAAGATTTTGATCTTGGACTCGAAATATGGCTTTCAGGGTGTAGGTTGACACATCACCTGTTTTCCATGTGCTTAATAATAGTTAGGTCAAAGTTGTCACACTTTTCTTGGAGCTATTTGACCGCGAACACCATTTAAGTTGTCCCACGACCTTGACGGAACCCGCACTGGCTATCTGTTAGCAGATCCCGGGTTAGATGTCGTACACAACGGTTCAGCAGGATGCGGCAAGCATTTTTCCAGCAATTGACAGAAGTGAGATACCCCGATGAGTGTCGCATGACTGACGTTTTCCTTTATTCTTGTAAAGGTGGAAAATGTGATGTATCTTTGAATTACTGAGTGATTGTTTCTTGTACCCACATGGACTTGAATAGTTCTGTCAGTTCTATAATGAAGTTAGGTCAGCCAGATTTGTAGATTCAACATGAATATAATCGGCGCCTGGTGCGTTTCGATTCGAGAGCATGTTTATGGCTTTCTTCGTTTCATCCTCATGATCAGTTCCTGCGTTATACATTTCAGTGTTCACATCAACTTGTGGAAGTCTATTCATAACATTCCCGTTTATTGATGAGGGCCTGTTGATGACATTGTTGAAGTCAATATCAATATTCTGCTGAGGGCGTCAGACTTTTCTGTCAGAGATTTGAGTTGTCAGCACATAGTAGGGGTGATGAACCAGCCTTTTGAGGCCCATAGATACACCCGACTCATTCGTAGAATATCTTCATATCATTTCGGTCTGCAAACGACTGGATATCTTTCCGGCCCAGCCAAACACCTTGTATCTCGCTGAGTTTGGTGTGTACGGTCTTGCGTATGTTGTTATACGCGACAGTCTTGGAAGGTGGCTTGTCATCCAGAAAGCCCTGTGAATTCGATGCTTCTCTGCCAGGAGCTCTTCGATCTCCTTGCTGGTATCATCGAACCAGTCTTGGTGCTTGCGTTTCGTCGGACCGAGTGTTTCGAATGATTTGGAATAAATTACATCTCTGAAGGTCTCCCAATTTTGCTCCAACTTATCAGAGTCAAAGTCTAGGGTCTCGATGTGGCTCTGCAGATCATCTGTAGCTTGCGACTGTATGTATGTCTGGTTGCTTCAGTAGTGAAACATTGAGATTTGTTACTGTCTTTGTGCCTCGAGGACATCTTGGAAGCTGTAAGATTATGTTCATCTTCGAGACAATGAGGCGATGGTCGGTCCAGCATTAGCCAAAACACATTGGTTTATGTATGTGTACATCCTATATGTCTCTCTTTCTGACTATAACGAAGTCTATTTGATGCCAGTATTTGGAGCTGGGTGCATCCCATATGTCTTGTTGCGTTTCTGGAGGCGAACTACGGTGTTGCAATTGGTTAGCAGGAGCTCATGATCTGCACATGTCTTCAATAAGAGGAGGCCATTACTGTTTCACTGTCCAATCCCGTGCATTCCAATGACGCCTCCCCAAACCTGGTGATTCTAACCGACTATTGAATTAAAGTTACATATACATGTAATTATGAGCTTGTCCGACTTAGGTGTGAAGGTATTCCGGGTGTCTAGGTCTTCGTAGAACAACTTATCCGTGATATAGGGTTTGTCATTGTGAGTGCATATGCACTGCTGATCGTGGCCTGTTGTTTTTTTTGCCATCTAGAGGGAGTCTCAGGGTCATAAGACAGTCGTTCAGTTCTTTTGGGTGGCTGGTGTTCTTGGCGACAAGATTGTCTTTGATAGCAAAGCCTGCTCCTGTCTCACGACGCGTATCTGCCATGTTCTCTAGCTACCAATGCAATTATCCGTTCCGGTATGTCAGGTGCAGAATTGTCTACGACTGTATTTATATTACATGCGCCGAATGTGATTGGAACCATCTTTGCTTTCTTTGATTGCATTGTGTCTAAAACACACTATGTGATACCCGCCGGCTGTTGTGGGCTGGCCATGGTAGGTGAAGCAGCCCATGTTTATGGTACCCTTTCTAGCCCCTTCCTCGTGATATTGGGATAAGCATTGCATTTCTAAAGAGGGCTGCTCAGTCGCCCATGGGTTGCCGGGTTCCACTGCTGCTTCGGATGCAGGGAAATATGGCACTAGTACTATGGCATGTGTCGCCTGTGAGTCTGTTTGCAGCTACAGCTCCCAGTGTATCCACACCTGCTGCTTCGTCGCTTGCCCTCCGCCCCAGTACTTTGATACTGATGACTTGCGCGTACAGTATATTAAACTGAAGGAGAGCTGCGCAGACATCAACCGCACTCTCTCTTCAAGACGGCTAGAGATGGGTCAAAGTGCAGTAAATGGCCAGCAATATATATGTGCGCTTTAAATTGGTGCTCTATGTGCTTTACACGAACCCTACTGCAAAACCTTCTGTACTGGGTTGATTGGCATATCCACCAGAGCAATCTTCATTCAATAGATAGTTATATGGAGAAAGGCGTTTCTCTCTCGCATGTGGGTATACACATGCTACCCTCGCCAGGTTTAGCCTATGTACCGGCGTAGTTGCTCCGATGCTGCCAGTTGCCGTGCGCAAACAGCTGCTATGAGCCACTGACGAGAGTTGAGTGATCATGGAAAACCGATTGCAGCAATCTATCCCGAGGCATACGGTTGATTACCATCGAAGGTGCTGCCTCTCACGACCATGTATCCACCCCAAATCCCACGTTAAATATAATAGCAATACGAAGGCACTGATGTAATCGGGGATTGCCCATCCACAATTTTACGGTGACGTTATTTGCAAAGTTCGCTTGTCTTATCAAGGTATGATAAATGTGAGTCATCACACACACAGTCCTATCAGTTAAACAATTCCACAGCCAGATTATAATATATAGGGAGACATATATCACAACTTAATTACGAGGAAAATAGTAACACTGGCCTTAGCACGCCATACCTCAGTAAAATTGCCGAACGGTATCTTGTTGTCTTGTTGTATGACGTGACGTCACACGCCCGTGGTGATAATCTGACCACGTATTTTTAGACATGGAATCCCGTAACGCTTTTGTTATGTTAAAAATGTGTAGGTTCTTGACAGACAATTTCAAAGGTATCGCAACAGAAATATTGTTAATACTTCTTTTGGAATAGTTGAGATAGGTGCACATGTCCAACAAACTCAATGTATTATTCTCTTAGCCAAATATTACATATTCAAATGTAAGTATAAGAAAAACGAGCTGGCCTTTAATAATTGCGTGCATTACATAGTATCAGGATTGAAGAAATAATTCAAACACAAGATACATTGGATAAACTAAACAATAAATGGGAACATATTAATATCTAATACGTATATATAAATACATATGTGGGTGTGTTTAAGTAGGACCGTCAAATTTAAAATGACATATGCTAAATCGTAGCATCGGGTGACATGGGACTGTATCATGTGTAAGGGCAGATCGTACATGTATGTAAAACTGGCACGGGCTGGAAATTCATTAATTCCTACTTGTTTGTATCTATCTTTCACATACATATTTCACTTCCGCTGAGAAATCAATCTAAGTCTTCTTATTTATAGGGACGTAGCATTTTTATACCCACTTTTTTAGGGAAAAAAAATGGGTATATTGTTTTCGTCACGAGTGTCCGTCCATCCGTCCGTCCGTCCGTACGTCCGTCACGTTTCTTGTAGCTCGAAAAACTTTTTCACCTTCATACCTACGCGCCTGATATTTGGTATGTAGCTTCGTTATCATGTGCAGATGCGCAAAGTGAATTCGGATTTTTCATCCGACCCTCCATCATGGATTATCTCCCCCTTTCGGACTCAGAATTTCCCATTTTTTCCTGGTAACTCGAAAAACTTTTTCACCTTCATACCTACGCGCCTCATATTTGCTATGTAGCTTCGTTATCATGTGCACATGCGCAAAGTGAATTCGGATTTTTCATCCACCCCCCCCCGACCCTCCATCATGGATTATCTCCCCCTTTCGGACTCAGAATTTCCCATTTTTTCCTCGAAAAACTTTTTCACCTTCATACCTACGCGCCTCATATTTGGTATGTAGCTTCGTTATCATGTGCAGATGCGCAAAGTGAATTCGGATTTTTTATCCGACCCTCCATCATGGATTATCTCACCCTTTCGGACTCAGAATTTCCCATTTTTTCCTTGTAACTCGAAAAACTTTTTCACCTTCATACCTACGCGCCTCATATTTGCTATGTAGCATTCGTTATCATGTGCAGATGCACAAAGTGAATTCGGATTTTTCATCCAGACCCTCCATCATGGATATCTCCCCCCTTTCGGACTCAGAATTTCCCATTTTCTCCTTGTAACTCGAAAAACTTTTTCACCTTCATACCTACGCGCCTCATATTTGCTATGTAGCTTCGTTATCATGTGCAGATGCGCAAAGTGAATTCGGATTTTTCATCCGACCCTCCATCATGGATTATCTCCCCCTTTCGGACTCAGAATTTCCCATTTTTTTCTTTGTAACTCGAAAAATTTGTTCACCTTCATACCTACGCGCCTCATATTTGCTATGTAGCTTCGTTATCATGTGCACATGCGCAAAGTGAATTCCCATTTTTGATCCGACCCTCCATCATCGATTACCTCCCCCTTTCGGACTCAGAATTTCCCATTTTTTCCTTGTAACTCGAAAAACTTTTTCACCTTCATACCTACGCGGCTCATATTTGCTATGTAGCTTCGTTATCATGTGCACATGCGCAAAGTGAATTCGGATTTTTCATCCGACCCTCCATCATGGATTATCTTCCCCTTTCGCACTCAGAATTTCCCATTTTTTCCTTGTAACTCGAAAAACTGTTTCACCTTCATACCTACGCGCCTCATATTTGCTATGTAGCTTCGTTATCATGTGCACATGCGCAAAGTGAATTCGGATTTTTCATCCGACCCTCCATCATGGATTATCTTCCCCTTTCGCACTCAGCATTTCCCATTTTTTCCTTGTAACTCGAAAAACTTTTTCACCTTAATACCTACGCGTCTGATATTTGGTTCGTAGCTTCGTTTTGATGTGCTGATGCGCAAAGTGAATTCGGATTTTTTATCCGACCCTCCATCATGGATTACCTCCCCCTTTTGGATTTAGCATTTGGGGAAAGTGGGTATATTGCAATGGCGCGCCATCGACTTTTTCTAGTTCTTATTGTTTTACTTGTGTTTTTTTCTAATATCTCTTAGTTTTCCCGTGGGAACGAATTGTTATTTCGTGGGAACGAATTGCTAAATTGAGGTAATGAATTGTTATTTCGTGGGAACAAATTGTTATTTCGTCGGAATCAGTATCTGAATATGGACAGATTTAGATGCAAGTTCTTGTAGTTCTAGATCACTCACCCCAGAAAACGGCATTACCATACAAACGGATTTCCTATTCTGGAAGGTGAGGTAACGTCGGATGTCCCGATCCTGTTTGCTGGGTGATTTTCATTTCTTCTTATGCCGTCTTGTGTTTTAATTTCCAATAGGCCGTGTCGCGCTTCCTGGAAGTGCATTGTCATTTCCGGCAGAATTTTGCGTAGTGTCCCACACGGTCGCAGTATAGGCAATACCTTACACTGGTGTGTAAATGCATACACAAATCCGCATCGTACACACGTGTTCATCACTGACGGCGCGGCGCAGTCCATGTGGAACAGATATGCTTACCGACACTTCTCCAATGCGACATTCTTTTACTTAGCATTTTTATGAATCTGGGGGAATAGTTGTCTCTTCTTAAAATGTCACTCGTGTTAAGCATGTGAGAGGTAACCGTTGAAGATTGATACCCGGATTATCCACCAAATATTATGACATAGGCGAAATTTAATACACGGTTAATCTGATGCTGTTTTTAAACCTTTAATATGTTCTAAAATATGAACAACAACAAATAATAAAGCACAATTCTAGTGACGCAAATTCCGCATAAACACTGGCAACTCCAGCTTGTGACACTATAAGAAATTTGAATTAACTGCTTGAATAGTTTTCACAATGTTAGTCTAGAAATTGCAAACATGAAAAGATAAATAATTTGGTGGGTTTCCGCCAATGATATTTGTCTGTTCAAAGGCAATCCAGGCGGAACCATATTTCATGCAACAATTTTCAGTCTGGGCGGGGCAAAATGTGTGGTGATTCAGGTTTCGTTATATCAATCATTAATCAAACATATTACCGTCAAAGCGGTTTATGACAAGGGCTAACTGCGAAATGTCAAACACGGAACAAATACCGAGACATATTAATTGGCTTGTATACCATTCGTAAACACGACATTTAAACTGAAAATTTCTTGCAGCTTAAAATGAATATAAACACCAATATGATTGAACAAGAATAACTATTCCAACAGATTACATGTATTATCCGAAGCAGCTATATAACAAATAGTATGCAGACCTACACTTGTATATTATGATATGTTTGTATTTTTGTAAACACGCGATACTATGATATTAATATATGCAGATATATTCAAACTGTAAATCTGAACATGACCATCACTTATGTGACATTTGTTTTGAATACCAATACGAGGAATGTGTAAATATAAATCAAGTTTGGCAGTATATAAATGTAACCCATCTAGTTGAATTCACATCATAACAAATGCCTTAGATCAGCCTGGGCATTCGCGAAGCCTGAGTAGGGACTACGCTGTTTAGCCCTCCAGACAATAAAAACATCCATAATTTCCTAGCATACTATGTCTGCCATAATTAAACTATGGGGATGCGTTAGCGGATTAAGATCCTTTTTGCTTCCAAAGTCCCATAAACCCTTTTCCTCCAATCGCGGCCACAAATTTTGAATATATTGTTGTTGTTGTATATGCACCAAAACATTTCTCATGCCATGCTCATATATGTTAATGTATAATTGTATTTTTGTTCTGTAAATTATTGAGAAATTAAATTTTGAATGACCAAAAAGTTTTTGTTATGTTCCAACCATTGATTGAAATATTAATTGTTTATTTTATACCTACCCACCTGCATACCTACCTGTGTTTTAGTGGAGTAAACGGGTGGTAAAGTAAAACCAGATTGGTGCATAACCGTAAATAAAGTGATAGTTTGTTAGTAAAGAATGAAATCGATAAACAGATACATGTATATGAGCAACCGGCTCATGACTCCTAGCAATGGGCCAGCTGGTCGACTGTCTGTTTGAGTTGAACAGGGTCATAGCAGCAATATTCTGTGACAAGGAGTTCCAGAAAACAACACAATTCGGGTAAAAATAAAATGTGTAGTACATGTAGTTTGCAGTGGTGTGCCTGATGGAGGAAGGGTGCATGTGTCTTGTCAGTCTCATGGACTGCTGCATGTATGTGGGCAGTGTGACAGCTACATGCCGGTGGTAATTTTTGTGAATCATTACCAGTCTTGAACCAATATGCCTGTCGGGTAACGTACGTTATCCAAGATTGGCATGCATTGTAGTCACAGTGTCATATGTTGAATAGTTGTGCTGAACCAAACCGAACCATCTCAATTCTAGTTGTATCGTGTTGTGTATTGGGCGATCACACAGTGGGTGCATATATCCAACCTGCGCCCGAACTAAAGCTTTATATGCAAGTTCCCTGACTTTTTCATTTTTAGTTTCAATATTACGTGTTAGAAATACCAGAGTTATAGTTTCCGATTTAGTAATTCGATTTATGTGAGTGTTCAAGATTAAATTTTGAGAAATGTCAAAGATATATTTAGCATCATTTACTGTCGGAATAATTTATCCATGAAGTACATACTTATGTTTTATTGGATTTTTGTTTCTTGTTATGTTCGTGACTTTGCATTTCCGTGGGTTAAACTCCATATCAAATTGATTTTCCTCTTTAACAAGGCGAGCAATGTCGTCTTGGGGAGATTTACATGCAAATGTGTCTAATTTGACGTCAATGTTCACGTTGAGCTAAAACAAAATCGTTTCAGCTAAGCAATTGCCATATTTTCTATCATTTCCCACGTACATTCTTCATTTTTGTGGAGGTTTACCAGCTAGGACCTTTAAGCTTTATGAGTTATATCGGAACTGCAGCACGGATTGCTTTTATCCACGTGTTGTTCAGAACATCACGTTTTTATGACAGAGAAAATGTGCATGCGTCTTGCTCTAAACGACTGAGCTAACAGGCACGATTTCGTCTCTGAATTCCATATTTTTGGTACATTTTGTGTAGTACATGTATATATATATCATTCACGGTCCCTCGTTGGGCGCCAAATGTAACAGGAAGAGAAAAATATGCACCAGACCCGGGACTCGAACCCGGTACCTCCCGCTTACAAGGCGGTCGTTCTACCGACTGAGCTAACTGAAGATACATATCTTCTCTCCTGAGTTACTAGATCCGTACCGTGACATACTCCCCCGCCAAATTGAAATTCGTCCTCGAATTACATATTGTTTTGGGTACAGTGATTATATGGGGGGGGGGGGGCAATCTCGGAGTATATGTTAATCACGGCCCCACGTTGGGCGCCAAATTTCACAGAGTGAGAACAATGTGCTCCGGCCCGGGGCTCGAATCCGGGACCTCTGGTTTACCGTACTATCGCTCTAACCGACTAAGCTAGCCGAGCACGAATACACATATTCTCCCCATAGTGAGTTACGGTCAGTGACATACTTCCCCGCCAAATTGAAATTCGTCCTCGAATTACATATTTTTTTGGGTACAGTGATTATCTGGGGGGGGGGGCAATCTCGGAGTATATGTTAATCACGGTCCCTCGCTGGGCGCCAAATGTCACAGGGTGAGAAAAATGTGCTCCGGCCCGGGGTCAAACCCGGTACCTCTGGTTTACCGTACCATCGCTCTATCTAACCGACTGAGCTAGCCGGGCACGAATACACACTTCATCCTCACAGTGAGTTATGTACCGTGACATACTTCCCCGCCAAATTGGAATTCTTCCCCGAATTCTATATTTAATTCGTCTCTGAATTCCAATTTTTGGTACATTTTGGGTAGTATATATATCAGTCACGGTCCACGTGGTGCGCCAAATGTCACATGCATATCCATATATATATATTTCATGTACTGTTGCTTTCATTTTTGCACAGCACACCAATGGTCGTGGAGTGCGTGTTTGTGCCGTGTTGAAGGCTCCTCGGTCACTGCTGTGCGAGTGTCATGTGTTTCTCATGGTGTACATTGCGTTGGTTGTTCTTTGCGTGGAACAAGGATATACGGTTAGAAGGATACCAAACATCACGTTTTCGTGACAGAGAAAATGTACATGCGTCTTGCCTAAAATTGTTAATATTTTGCCGTGATTGGCTGGTGATCAATTGTCCCAGTGTCTCGCTTGACATTAAAGGCACACCAGGTAAACGTAATCGAGTGTAACGAATTGTCATATAACCAAATAACAACAGACAAACGTTATCTTGTCGTAATAGCCTTTCGTATATAACGACAACAGCGAAACGATGCTAAATGGATTAAAACATGCACAAATTGAAATGACTGTAGATGTCGATGTCATATAATGTGAATTCAGCGTGAAGTCTGTCTAGAATCTTGTATCTTATTATATGGTATATAATGCTTAGGCGTCTAGCACATGCTTCTGGACCTGATACCGTACTGTAGATGTCACACGTATATACCAGCGTGAAGTCTCTCTAGAAATGTGTATCTTATCGGATGACATATACTGCTTAAGCTTCTAGCACATGCTTCTGGACTGGATACTATTGAGACTATTGGATGCTGTTTATACAGTCTTCAAATTTTCTTCCCGATGGTGGTCTACAGCACCTGCACATGCGAATACAACGCACATCCACAGCAGTCGCATTACGTCTCCGAAAATTAACTACAGATAAAAGTCTACTCTATGCGGGCAATGCATCGACACAGAAATCTCAACATCCGGAAATATGCAACCCTGCTACAGCGCTTTTACACTATACCAATAATTGATCAATTCATTATAGTCTCGAATAGTTTAGTATTTACATTGATGAATTTAATTTAATCCCCCTCCCCCCTAAATAATATGAAACAAAATACACTTAGCTGTACTAAAATATATTAAGGCGACATGGTTCTGGAATAAAATATAACATAATACCGTGCTCCGCAAAAATAAATGCTGCTCAATTAAATATTATAATCGATACTATTTTAAAATACATTGCATGTAAACATGTATACACCGGCACTGAGTGTAGGAACAAAATAACAATCCGATGGGGTGGCCTAGCTAAGTTGCATCTGTCCCCATTTTATCCATCCCGTATCTGAAAACTACTGTAAATATCGTCTCTGTTCGGTATTTATAAATTTAGTGCAATATTAGAATATGCCAAAACAGGCAACATTGGACCAGTGTTTCGCTTGAGTGCCGTCGGTAGATGACTGTACTACCTCAAGTGGACAGGCATTGTCGCCTCGGGTTGACGGTACTCAAGTCGATAGGAACTGATAATGCATTTAAAGCAAGTGACTAAACACGCAAATAAATTGTCTATAAAATCTGATCTGTGTTAGTGGTAAACTGCAAGTGACAATATGTGAGAGTGGCTGGAGGGATGGAGCTTATGCCTTTTTCGACCAGACCATGCCCAGACCAGTTTGCACATCAATGCGGTCTGATCAAGATCTGTACTATTTTCTACTCATCAATGTGGTCTGATCATGGTCTACGTACGGGGCGTCATGCAGGACAGGTTAATTATGTGTACAAAATTGAGTTTTGTAACACTAAAAATCACAAAATTCAATTCTGTGTCACAAAATTCAATTCTGTGTCACAAACTTCAATTCTGTCAATTCTGTGTCACAAAATTCAATTCTGTGTCACAAAATTCAATTCTGCATACGTTTCGTATACAAAATTCATTTTTGTTATAAAGGATTCAATTTTGTAAGACAGAATTGAGTTTTGTGAAGAAAATTAAAATTCAGTTTTGTGGGACAGAATTCATTTTTGTCCACAAAAATTAGTTTGCGTAGGATAGTCTATGTCATCTCTACGTTGATTGGTTGAGATCGGTCTTAGTCCATTTTACTAGATGGTAGAGTACACTTGCAGGTTTAAATATTTCAATGCGAAAATATAACCCAATATATCAATATTATACTTCTTTATGGACAGTTATTTTGGTTATATTATGATTACAAATGAGTGGTCACACCATATAAGCATATATACTTTGAAGGAGAAATAAGAAAAATATTCAGAATTTTCCCTCAATTATGTAAACAGGGTCAAACATAAAGTAGCCGGGACATAGCTAGACCTGAGAGCATGCCCATATATAGAGAATACCAGGCTAGTGTATTTTGATATCAAGTTTATCAGGCAAGGCTAGGAAACGCGTAGGAATTCCGAGGCTTGCCGAGGAATTCCTAGCGTTTCCGAGCCGAGCCTTATAAACTTGATATTAAAATACACTAGCCTGGTATTCTATTTATCAGGTAACGTTTTATGCTCGAAAATGACATTAGATGACGTCGTATTCTAACAGTAGATCTAACCTTGTGAAACAAATGGTATTGGATCTGTGTCTACTAGTTGCGAAGTTACGTGTTCGCAACTATGTGTCTACATGCATTATTTACAGCATACACCATCTTAGTATCCATGGTATCTACACAAATACTACAAATGGTTTCCTCAAATGGCCCAATACACACATTATGTTTATAAACACAGACAGTAGTCAGAACACAGGCCACAGCGCGTGTATTATTGATTTAACTGGGGCAGATGTACCTTGCGATACACACTAAATGACGTCAGTACTCGCGGGAGATCTACATGTACATGAATTATGTGTACAATTATAACGCAAATGAGTTTAAATACGAATGGGTTTGTCAACGTTTGACTGTTTGGAGATAGTTGAAGCAAAATGGCAGAATGAGAAATGAATCATCGGCAGAATGAGAAATGAATCATCGACATTGAATGTGAAGATCGGCGACCGTGACACATTTCTCCAGTGCAGTTTCTGACCAATGGTAGTCCTTCTTACATGCGTGTGCAGAATTGACAGAATTGAATTTTGTGACACTGAATTGGAATTTTGTGGCACAAAAGTGAATTTTGTGGACACAGAATGAATTCTGTGGCACAGAATTGTTTTTATGTTTTGACGACAATTGAATTGAATTTTGTGGCACAAAAGTGAATTTTGTGACAGAATTGAATTTTCTGTTTTGACATTAAATNTTGAATTCTGTGGCACAAAAGTGAATTTTGTGACACAGAATTGAATTTTGTGGCACAAAAATTAATTTTGTTGACAAAATTGAGCCATGTCCCACTTGGCGCCCCGTAGTTCGTTATTTAATCAGAAAACATAAGTCTTACTTATAACCAGTTTGGACAGGTCGGAAGTGCCATTTCTCCAGTCACATCCACATTAATTAGAATGATTCAGAGTGAGCTAAAAACATTACTCAGCATTATAGTCATATAACTGTTAAATTATACATGCTCTCTTCTTTTAAAATATACGTTGTAGAACCAAATGTACATCATTGCTGTGTAGCCAGACGCAAGATGCGCGGAGTGACATTGCTTCAATAGTTCATGCCGTTTTAGTAAAATGCCGGCATTGGTCACCCGGTAGCTGTTCGACCAGAGCTCTTCACGGACGTATGTGAATCAGTCATTATTTGCCGCCGTGTATTATCTTCTATTTTTCTTTCGTCTTCAGAATGAGTGTAGCACATTTTAATCTAACCAAATATATAACAACAAATAAACGTCGCTACTGAAATCGAAGAATATCATCTCATATATAACGATAAGCGGCGAAACGACCATAGCTGGGCGCCAAAACATATTATATCATACATGTATCTTGTATAGCCCAACCCCATATGGATTATTCCCTACTTGATCTGCTTTGCCCTCACCCAACCCTCTGATATCATCATCATAATTATAGGATAACACTGTTACCGGTACGGCTGAGTCTCCATATATCACATGCAGTGACATTTAGCCCTTTTCACGGTCTACCGGCATAGTGCGATAGGATAATGCACTAGCTAGGTTAAATTAACCATCTAATCGCTTTCTTCATGTATTGTACATATATTATTAGTAAATTCGGAAACAAACGGGCCAACGGCCATTGGCCTCACAATTTATTTTGGCTCAAACACTGTAACAGGAAGAGACAAATATGCACCGACCCGGGAAAGGAACCCGGCACCTATCGCTTACAAGGCGGTCGCTCTACCGACTGAGCTAACCGGGCACAGATACATATATCTTCTCTCCTGAGTTACTAGATGTACCGTGACAATACCTTTAGAAGATCTTCGAGCCAATTGTGACTCTTAAATATAAGCTAAAAACAGATCGTAGCATTGCGTATCATATCCTGCATGACCCAATCCCATATGGATCGTCCACTGCTTAATATACTTTGCCCTGATCAACCCATCGTAATACAGGATAACCCTGTTACGGCTGAGTCTCCATGGATATACTATATATGCACTCATATTCAGCCCTTATAGTTAACACGTTCTGAATTGCGGTACGTGCTATGCGAGAATGAACTAGCTATACAAATTAACCGTCTCATAGACCAGCTTAATTATAGCGTTTTCAAAATTGACAATGTTGGCGTTAGCATATGAAATGTTTCTTCGCCAGAAATGATGTCAAAACGTGACGTCAGTTAGCATCACGCTATTTCACTGTGTAGCATATAATATATATAGTTATGTTCCCTATATATTTTAACATATAATCTAGAAATAAATGGGTGGTCCGTTATGTTCATAAATCCGGTCCGTTTCATCCGAAATCTGGTCCGTTATGTCATGGTCCGTTATTTCCATCGTCCGTCATGTCGAGGTACCATACGTATCTGTAAAGGTGCTGTCACACATTGACGACCTCAATAAAGTTCTCGTAACGTTCTTTAAAAAGTGACAAAATGCAGAAGAACGGTGAAGGTCGGAGGAAATGCGCTATAGACGGTAGTATCAGACCGTCGTAGGACGTGGGTGGACGTCGGTGGACGGAGAGGGTCGGGAAAATTGTTTGACGTGTCCAAAAATGTACCACTGTCAGCGGTCTGTGGGCGCTATGGATGATGGACCGTCGGTGGAGGGTCTGGATGACACAGCAGACGGACGCAACTCAGACGGTCAAGCTGATGTCCCCGCTGTCCCTGCGGATTCATAGCGCCTTTACAATTGTACAGCCTGTTCATAGTCCTATCTCCGTTCTCTTGATAAAACGGCCATATAGTGCCCCCAGAGCGTCCTCGTACAGTACATGTACCGTTCTTGCCGCGCCCTAGATGTCACAATTACGTACCGTTCATCTGCGTGCATGCACTCGCCGTTCTACAAAGTTCTCCTCCGCCCTTCTGCCGACCTCAACGTTCCCGTACAGTTTGAGTACAGTTCATTAATGATCTTGTACAGTCCTGCTCGTGCTCGAACTTTGTTCATTGCCCGAGTGTATATAAAGAACTCGGAGCAGTTAATCATCACTTGGTCACAGCAGCTCATCCGAGATGGAAGAACCTGAAGTAGTCCGCCGTCAGTACATGTTGGCTGTTCTACAAAATGAAGCTGACCAGAATAACCTTGCCATCTACCGGTACATCCAGGGATGACAGAGATGGAGACGGGGTCAACGGCGAAGATGGTGGACTCGCGGCCCTGGATAAGACGCCGCAGTCAGTTTGGTCTATACGACTAGCACATGGTCGAGCTCCAGCGAGAGAATGAGGCTGGTTACATCAACTTCATGAGGATGACTCCAGAAATGTTCGATGATCGAGCTCCTAGATATAATCTCCCACCGCATCACGAAGCAGCACACCTAGTACCGTGAACCACTGGAGCCCGATATGAAGCTGGCCATCACCCTGGCATCCGGGTCCAAGTATGCTGTCATAAAGTTTGGTTAGAGGTTGCCACACAACACCATTTCCCTCCTTGTCAGAGAAGTTTGCCATCGTTGCGGAGTATGTTGATGAAGTGATGACAACCCCGACGACACCTGATGGCTGGCGACCATTGCCGAGCAGTTTCTCAAGAAGTGCTGCTTTCTTGGTCTTCTTGGTGGTGGCAGTGGCTGGCTTCTTGGTGGCTCGCTTCTTGGCTATCTGTTTTGCAGGAGACTTGCTTGTAGCTTTTCCCTCTCCTCCCCCGCTCTCCACACCTTTTGCCATAAGATAAAGCGCTGTAATAATACGATATACTATGTGCTCTGCTTGAATGTAGTGAAAGAAATGATCGAGATGCTGTCTTTCTTTTTCTTTAGCTTATATTTAACGGCGGCACTGGCTCTAGGACCTTGCATGCCGTCTCCCAAGAATGGGAGAAAGAACGGAGGTAGAGATTTTTTAGAGAAGCCGGTAATTCGTATTTACAGAGCAACTACGAATTATCGGTACCCATTTACAACTGGGTGAGCTGGAGCAGTGTGGATAAAGTGTCTTAATTGCTAAAGGACACAACGCACGCCGCTAATCAGGCTCGAACCCACGACCTTGATCGAGATGCTGCGTTCCGTAGACATTGTATACCAATTGTCACGTGATCGCAAGATGGCCGCTAGACGGGCGCAGAGAACGGTACATCGTCGGAGGACGGGCGGAGGAAGGCCGTAAAGAGCGGAAGAAGAACGGCAGAAGAACTTTCAAGAATGCAGTAAAAACTTAATTATACTCATAATTTAAATACTGTGCGGCAATGGGATGGAGGAAAGACGTACGAAACGGAGGAAGGACTATAGAAGGACTGTAGAGGGGCGCAATCAGGTCGGCCAGTCGGAGGCGAGGGAGATTTTGACGGCAATTTGAAACGTTCTGGTCAGGAAAAAAAATAAGGTCGTAAATTCATTCATTCATTCGGCTCATATTTAAGGGTGGGAATTGGCTCGAACACCTTCCATACCCGGCATAGGTCGTAAAGACAGGAACGCTATATATATAGTGTATTTCTCCATTCTTTCAATTGTTACTATTTTTCATTGCGCCATTTAGACACATCAAACTTTGATGACGTAGACAATAGTTGCGTACACACGCAGCCTTGGCGCAAGCTTTCGATTTGTTTTAAAAAAGCTTTTTGTTTACTTTTTAGCAAGTATGGCAGACTTGTTATTGAAGAAAATCTTTAGTAGGATGAAAAGAAATGATGCTTTTACTGCTATTGACCGATGGAATTTCTTAATACCTGCAGAAAAGGAAGATATCAAAGAATCCTTCAAGACGAAACAGAAAATATCTGCAGTCGCAGAAATCGCCGATGTTTGTAGTGTATGTTCATTAATGTACTAGCAATATATACTAGACAAAACAAGTAACGCAACATGGACTTTATCCCTTCACTGTTTACAAAACAGATTATACATTTATTTTAATTTTACTGCATTTAATCCAGAGAATCCTCATAAGGCGACAGGCCCAGACAACATTTCAGGCATGTTCCTAAAGGAACTCCGCGAAGAGGTGGCTGACATTCTGACTCTAATATTTCAAGCATCGTTGCATCAAGGTACCATACCTACTTCATGGAAAGAGGCCTTCATATCACCGATTTTCAAGAAAGGAGACAGAAGCAAGCCTTCAAACTACCGCCCAGTATCACTGACTTCAATCAGCTGCAAACTACTTGAGCACATTGTACACAGCCATGTCATTTCACATTTGGATGAGAAACACCTGCTGAATGATGCTCAACACGGATTCCGCAAAGGAAGATCATGCGAGTCACAACTACTGTTGACAACACAAGATATCTCGAACTCTCTCAATGCACGGGAGCAAGTGGATGCGGTTTTACTAGATTTTAGCAAAGCCTTCGACAAAGTCCCACACCAACGACTTATCATCAAACTGAAGCACTACGGCATCAGAGGAACGTTGCTCGACTGGATCGCAGACTTCCTGAACAAACGCACACAGTCAGTTGTACTAGAGGGTCACCACTCTGCAACATCAGATGTGACTTCAGGGGTACCCCAGGGTACAGTGCTTGGCCCGCTCCTGTTCCTGGTTTATATTAATGACATGCCAGAGTCGGTTACATCCACCGCACGCTTGTTTGCAGATGACTGCTTGCTCCACAGAAAAATCAAGTCCCCAGCTGATTCTGCAGCATTACAGAATGACCTTGACCAGTTACAGCTGTGGGAATCTAAATGGCAGATGAGCTTCAACCCAGACAAATGCGAGGTAATCCGCATAACCAACAAGCGGCATCCAATCGAAGCCAACTACCAGATCCGTGGACAAGACCTAGCCCTGTCTCCAGCCTCCAAATACCTGGGAGTAACAATCAGCTCCAACCTCTCATGGAACGAACACTGCGAAGAAGGCCAACAACGTACTCGGCTTCGTCAGGAGGAACACATACGCCTGCTCTAAAAGCATGTAGGAACAGTGCTACAAGACACTAGTGCGTCCAATATTAGAGTATGCGTCACCTGTATGGGATCCCCACACCCAGTGTAAAATCGATGTACTTGAATCCGTGCAGAGGAGGGCAGCACGCTATGTGACAGGCGACTACAGCAGGCAAAGCAGTGTAACATCAATGCTAACAGATCTCAATTGGCTAACACTACAGGAAAGGCGCCGCCAAGCAAAGCTAGTAATGATGTACCGGATAGTAAACAATTTGATCGCCATTCCACCCGTACTATACCTCATCCCAGCTTCATTCAGAGTAACCAGAGGGCACTCCATCAGATTTGCTATACCTCATTCTTCTTCCAATACACATCAGGCTTCATTCTTCCCAAGCACCATCAGACTCTGGAACAATCTACCAGCGTCCGTCGTAGCGGTTCCCACCTTGCCATCATTCAAGAGTGGGCTGTTGGCCGTGTAGAACGACGACAGTGCCTGTTTTTAACTGTAACATACCCGCTATTTTAACGTTCACGAGCGATGTCCTCGACGGCTCATGTACATAGTCACCGTTCGAGAATACTCAGGTACCTGAGGGATGAACGTATTGGAAGAAGAAGAAGAAGAATACTTGCACACTAAATTCCAAAATTATATCCATGATGATGATGCTGATAGCACTCAAATTGATGTCAAAGTAAAGTCATTCTTCAGTGTCAGTGGTTCAGAATTTATAGCATGGCTGTTCAATAGCGAGTGTGTCCTCCGCTTGCGGCAATTGCAGCTCGTTTTCGCTTTGACATGGACGTAATCAGTTTGTTCACCACTGCGACTGGGATACGGTTCCACTCTTCTGCAAGTGCACATCTCAGTTCAGGGACGCAACTAGGTGCTGGGTTGCGCGCCTTTACCCTCCTATCCAAATAGTCCCAAAGATGCTCAATATGAGATAGGTCCGGGCTGTACGCGGGCCAAGGCAGAGCCGGAACATCATTAGATTAGATCATGACTGGCGACTCGCCAATGTAGCACAAATCTTCAAAAAAGGTGAAAAATATGACCCTGAGAATTACCGCCCAGTTTCTCCTAACGTGCATTTGCTGCAAATCAATTGAGCATATCATTGTTAGCAATATTATGAAACATGCTGAGGCAAATAATATCATAGTTGACTCGCAGCACAGGTTTAGAAGTCGCAGGTCATGTGAATCCCAACTTGTTCAGTTTGTACATGATTTATCCTCCAACCTAGACAAGGCATACAATAAAGGTCATAGACAAACAGATGTCATTATCATGGACTTCGCCAAAGCATTTGACAAGGTTCCCCATCGTAGACTTGTACACAAGCTTAGCTACTATGGTATACAAGGATTGACAAACAAATGGATACATTCTTTTCTTTCAGGCCATACCCAAAATGTTGTTCTGGATGGCGTCGCTTCAGATTCTGCCGATGTGGTCTCTGGGGTCCTGTCTTATTCCTTCTTTATATCAATGATTTACCGGATAACATTCAATCTTCTGTTCGCCTTTTTGCTGATGACTGTGTATTGTACCGTAATATACATAACAATGCAGACTGTCAAGCTCTCCAAGACGACATTGACACGCTTGCTGAATGGGAGAAGACCTGGCTTATGCAATTTAATGCTTCCAAATGCCATACACTTGGAGTCAGTAGTCACCACACTAACTCCCGTATCACCCATAACTACAGTCTCCATGAAAGTGTACTGGAAGGCGTAACCTCTGCAAAATATTTAGGCCTAACTTTTACTGATAACCTGTCCTGGGGCACTCACATACAAAACGTTACTAGCAAGGCCAATAGGACACTCGGTTTTCTCAGACGGAATCTCTCACTTGCACCCAAAGCTACCAGAGATATTGCCTACAAAACAATGATTAGGCCCCAACTGGAATTTGCGGCAAGCATCTGGAGCCCATATACAGTTTCAGACATTGGTAGAGTGAAAAAGGTGCGGAGAACAGCTGCTAGGTGGTGCTGTCGTAGGTGGAGGAACAAAAGTCATGTTGGAGGGACTTTCTTGGCCAACCTTAGCACAACGTAGGGATCACTCAAGCCTTGTGTTCTTCTATAAGATCCATAATGAGCTGGTCCAGATTGACAAGCCCAACTACCTTCATTTGCCTCAGCCTCCTAGGTCCACCCGGTCTACGGCCAACCACCCATTCCAATATTCTAGACCATTGGCTTACTCGGATACATTTAAATTCTCCTTTTTTCCGAGAATCATACCACTTTGGAACTGTCTACCTCTCGATGCTGTTTCATCAGAAACAGTATCTGGGTTTAAATCCAAAATTTAAATTAACCCAGTCTGCTAATTGTGCTCATTTAGCAGACACCTACTTCTTGTAAATAGTTTTAAGTGGCAAAGTCTATCTTTGGTCTTTTTCTTTGGATCATATATCTGTCGTAATTATTTTACAATTGTACTTGATCAAAGCAATTTGCCACCATTCACCTGTCATAATGCTCCGAATGGAGCGAGTACAGTATCAATAGATAGATAGATAGATTTGTTTTCATGACAGATACTGCCCCAAACCATGACTCCGCCAAATCTATCACGTTCCAGGACACACGAGTCGACGTAACGTTCACCAGGACGGCGATAGACTCGAATATGTTCGTCCGACCTATACAATAGGTATCGTGACTAATCTGCAAACAGTACCTGACTCCATTGTTGCTGAGTTAATACTCGCGGCCTATGTGCAGTCAACCATGCCATTCATGGCTGACGTATGGGTGCTGTGAATGGCATACCGATGTTGGGCGGCGTGCACTTAACTTATCCTCACGGAGTCTATTTCTTACAGTATGTCCACTTATTCTGTTGTTATGTATCCCCATTGTGTTTGCAGCAGTTTCTACAGGAATTAGGAATCTGTTACGTAAGTGGCAAAGTCTGACATACCGTTCATGTTGACGTGCTGTTACCCTCGGGCGTCTACTTTGAGCGCGGTCATTGGTGGATCGATGCGATTGTGGATCGATGACCTCTGAAGTAACAGCAATGTTGCTTTGGGATACTCCACGTAACAACATTGTCACCACTGAGTTTGACGTAAACGTCCTATTGACACAAATTATCAACTGAGATAAAACAACCTGACTTTTGATGGACTGGTGTTCTACAGTAGATTCAACAACAATCCATACAATATCTGCGGTGGCATACAAGTTTACACGTGCAACCATTGAATTTAGCAATTGGCGTTTCGGGGTTCGGTGGGTGGACAAATCCGGACTAACTGTTATGTCATTTTGCAACGGTAAAAGTTGTCAACTCAATGAGAAAACGGGTATAATAATTTATGGACTGGTTTTTACCGCATACCTACTTGTAAATGTTGCGTTTCTTGTTTTGCCTAGTATATATATTTAAGACACACATGATGGCCTATTTTCATGGTTTACTGAAAGGTCAACGTGTGATTCTAACATGTCTTAGATGGCCAATTATTGTTTGTATATACATGAAGAACCACCTTTCTAAACAATGTATAAAACAATTCAAGTCCGAGTCTGAAGTTTATGTAATTTAGAAAGGTACAAAACTAGCATTCGCCACCGTTGTATGAAAATCTCTCAAAAAGTTATAATACATACTAGCCTATACAACGTGTTACAGCGTGTTGAAACCGTTGTTTGGGGTGGGTTTTCGGTAAAGATTTTACAGTTGCTAATACATTAACATAAATCTCAAAGAACATAAATATCTAAGATTTTGAGTGTATACTGCACCATAAACTCCTACTGAACTAAATTCACAGTTTGTCTGAGTTTCTCAATTATGCCATAACTTATATATTCTTTGAAGGAATACCGGGTACTTAAATATTTCAACACAGCATACTGGTGGACAGATGCCACACATCCATGCTGCCCTTAATATGAACTTGACATTTTGACTTTCACAACTTTGATTTTTTTCACACATTAAGAAGTTCGCCGGAGTTTCTCAATTCTGTCATAACTTCTATATCTCTGGGAGGGTTACTTTAATATTTCAATGCATCATACTTGTGCACAAATACCACACATCCATGTTGCCCTTAATATCATTATGGCCTGACAACTTTTTCACACATTAATAAGTTCTAAGTTTCTCAATTCTATCATACATGTAACTTCTACATATATCCATTGATTGATTACTTTAATATTTCAATACATCATACTTGTGGGAAAATGCCACACATCCATGCTGCCATTGTCTTCTTTTTTCAGGCCCAGCAGGGGTTTACCATGGAGAAAGTTGGTGACTTGGATCTCATTTGTGAGTTGAGAATACCTATTTTATCATGTCACAAACATGTACATGTAGAACCAACCCTTTATGCTTAGAATGCGGAAAACAAAAATTGTTGTCGGCTGCAACAAAATGGGAAAATAACGTTTGTTTACATTTTGTCTCAACCACGTTAGTAGAAAGTGAGATATAGTGGTCACATGTTTTTCGTTGTACGTGTAGGTGCTGTCATAGCTGTCACAACTTTGTACAAATGCTGAATATCTCCAGTAGCCGATTTCATCAAAATTGCAAAGTATACTTTGAAGGAGTAATCATTTATTTTTCCCAAAACTCATTATTTTCCATGACTGCATATATTTGATGATTAAAAGTATGCAGAGTTATTATACTGAATTTATTACATTATCACAGCCAAAATGGCTGTGATAATGTAATAAATTCAGTATAATAAAGATTAATAAATTTATCATTAAATTGAAAATTTCTCCCTCAAAGTATACTTTGCTAGAGGTGTACCACTTTGAGCTGGCGCGTTATTATTGTAAACACGTGCTATTTTTAAATAGTTTACGTCATATGTTGTAGACATGGTATTTGTATACTATACCAGCGCAAACGCATTAACATTCAATAGAATTGCTAATAATAGTAACATCGTTTAGTGCTCTAGTGGGTAGATCTGCTGTTTGGTGATCGGACGGTCGTGAGTTTGAATCCTGCCAAAGGCATACATTTTTCTCTCGCTTTTACTATTTTGGCACCGGAGGTAATGCACACATCCCAACACAGTCGTGCATTTACTTTTACACCACATTATAAAACACTTTGAACCTAATCATTGTGAAATGCATTCTATATGCGAAAGTCCACCTCGACTCACTACATGTACAAATGCAAATATGTTACGGAGAACACCATGTCGAAAAATAAACCTCTCACTTCAGATAATAAACAAATAAATAAATAAACGTGGATGCATATGGTTCATAATTACCATGTCAATTGATGTTACATGTAATAAAGAAAAAGAAAACAAAAACAATATTTGAAAAAAATATATATATATTTGCTCTGGTCTACAACATATGACGTAAACTATTTAAAAATAGCACGTGTTTACAATAATATTTACAATAATAACGCACCAGCTCAAAGCGGTACACCTCTACCTGTGTAGACTAATAAGCAGCCCTTCCAGCTGTCCTATAATTCCTATATTTTTCAGACTTTTTCAAAATGTCCTATAATATCCTATATTTTGGGCAAAATTCCTATATATTTTTTGGGTAAGCAAAAGGTTGCTTTTTCTTTGGTTAAAATAGAACTTTTTTGTTAAATTTGTTGCACTAAATTCATCATGCAATTTAAAGGACATCCATAAGTATTTATTAATGTGATGTTGACATCATTTCAACAAAATTAATTTATGTAGTACTACAGTACTGTACCATGAAACAAATAATAAGTTTATTTATAGAAAAAAAACATCATTATTTTCCATACAATGTTCTTCCCTATATACAAGTCTATGTAGTATTTGCCAACTGTCTATGTTATTGTATATGAGAACACCCCTCATTACTATAGTAACCTGCCACTAATAAAAGCTGCTTTTGGAATTTTGAGAAAATCCCTGTTGATAACGGGGGATAATCCATGTACAGTGTAAATGTAATTGTTTTGCAACTTGACATTATCATATACAGACCACCTGGGTTCTTATTATACAGTATGACACAAAAGGTGTGAGAGAAGGCAGGCGCGGATACAGAAATAATTGCAGGGGGGGGGTCTGTAATTAAAATTCGGCATAGCCGACCTCCGCGAGCGCGAAATGGTAAAGTCTGGGGGGTCCTCCCCCAGGAAAACTTTAGATGCCAGATCGCCGCAGATGCGATTTCCTGACACCTAGGCCACGAAAAAAGTCATCCAACTATTTGAGTATTGTAGATTTTCGCCGGGAGCAGGAGGGGGTCCGGACCCCCCCCCCCCCCTGTATCCGCGCCTGGAAGGCTGACAATTAACAGCCTGTTGTCATAGTCTGATGGTTTATTAAAGTATATTAAAGTCTCATCAATGTACATGCAAATAAGTAGACATTAGTAGGCTTTTGGCTAATTTTAACGATTTTAGGTAATGTATCTCTTTTAGGTAATGTATCTCATACATACCATCGTGGCCCATAGTATTCACGTTAAATAAATGTCATAATAATAATGCAAATAAGTAATACAAAGCATAAAACAACAGTACATTGTCAGTCATATAAGACTTGTAAGAGACTATGTGTTTGCACATCATGCATGCTAAGATCATTTATTCTCATTTCTTGATACCGAATATTAGTGTGGGAGAAGGTTGACAATTAACAGCCTGTTGTCTAAACATAGTCTGATCATGATGACGTTATCCTTGTGAATTGTAGTATCTAGCAGACACTCGGATGCTTCCTAAAAATGAAGAAGTAATTGACAAAAAAATAATACAACCAAAATATAAATGTCATGGTTGCCAAATAATCCACCTGATGAGTACCCCTAGTTGGAAATGAAACAGATCTATACATTGTAATTAACCCCTACATCTAATTATTAAGTTGTTGATTGTTTAATTAACTATTACTGAGCTTAAAACTTAATTTAAATAACTTTAATTATCAAATAATAACATCAAAATTCATATTTCCCACTTTGGGGAGTATTTCGCGGGACGGGAAATACCGGTATTTCCCGCCGGGAATTCCCGCCCCCGGTATTTCCCGGCCAACCCTGAGCAATTCCGAGGCTTGTGTAGAAATTCCTGAGCCGAGTCTTGATCAACTTAATATCACAAGACACTAGCCTGGTATTTTATTATACGCCCGACATACCAAGTATGTCTATGTCGAGGGGTATATTTTTGTATTTCTGTCTGTCCGTCTGTAAAAATGTTAAACAAATTTTTTTAGCTCACCTGAGCGAAGCTCATGTGAGCTATTTATTGTTACCGCAATGTGTCCATCGTCCGTCTGTCCGTGAACATTATCAAACGTCTTCTCCTCAGTAACCATTGGGCCTATAGTCACCAAACTTCATAGTCATGGTCCTTAGGTAGGGGGATTGCAAAATTGTTAAAATGACGTCATTACGTAATCCAAGATGGCCGCCGTCTAAAAATAGCACACATTCTTCAAAAATCTTCTTCTCAAGAACCACCAACCGGATTTCGACAAAACTTGGTAGGAATGATCGATGTACAATGCTCTTTCAAAGTTGTTAAAATGGTGACCCCATGGTCAAAAATGGGTGTGGCCGGTGGGGACGAATTGGGGTCAAATTTTATTTTTGACCGAATATGATCATGTTATATATCAAATCGAAGGTATCAACGAGGCGATCACTCTGGTACATTTTTTGTCGAAATCGGATTGTTATGTCATCCAAGATGGCCGCCGAAAGGTCAAAAGGTCCTTCTTTTATTATAGATTTCAAAATTCTTCTTCACATGAACCGCTTGGCCCATGGTAGCCAAACTTCACAGTTATAGTCCATGGGTGAAGCCTTTTCAGATTTGTTAAAATGGAGGTCATCGCTAATCCAAGATGGCCGCCATCTAAAAATGGCATAAATTCCTAAAAAAATCTTCTTCTCATGAACCGCTAGCCGGATTTCGACGAAACTTGGTTAGAATGATTGATGTACAATGCTCTTTCAAAGTTGTTAAAATGGTGATCCCGGGGTCAAAAATGGGCGTGGCCAGTGGGGTCAAATTGAAGGTATCAAAGAGGCGATCACTCTGGTACATTTTTGTCTAAATTGGATGGTCATGTCATCCAAGATGGCCGCCGAAAGGTCAAAAGGTCGTTCTTTTATTAGAGATTTCAAAATTGTTCTTCACACGAACCGCTTGCCCCATGGTGGCCAAACTTCACAGTTATGGTCCGTGGGTGAAGCCTTTTCAGATTTGTTAAAACGGAGGTCGTCGCTAATCCAAGATGGCCGCCGTCTAAAAATAGCACAAATTCTTAAAAAATCTTCTCATGAACCGCAAGCCGGATTTCGGCGAATCTTGGTAGGAATGATCAATGTACAATGCTCTTTCAAAGTTGTTAAAATGATGACCCCGGGGTCAAAAATGGGCCTGACCCGTGGTGTCAAATTGGGGTTAAATTTTATTTTTGACCGCATATGGTCATGTCTATATCAAATTGAAGGTATCAGAGAGATGATCACTTTGGTACATTTTTTGTTGAAATTGGATGGTCATGTCATCCAAGATGGCCGCCGAAAGGTCAAAAGGTCGTTCTTTTGTTAGAGATTTCTAAATTCTTCTTCACACGAACCGTTTGGCCCATGGTGGCCAATGGTCCATGGTTGAAGCCTTTTCAGTTGTTAAAACGGAGGTCATCGCTAATCCAAGATGGCCGCCGTCTAAAAATAGCACAATTTTTTTAAAATACATGAACTCAATGTCACATTCTCCTCTGGTGTTCATGGAGTCAGGTGAGTGAGTTAGGGCCATCATGGCCCTCTTGTTTCTTTTTAGCTCACCTGAGCGAAGCTCATGTGAGCTATTGTTACCGCAATGTGTCCGTCGTCGTCCGTGAACATTTTCAAACGTCTTCTCCTCGGTAACCATTGGGTCTATAGTCACCAAACTTCATGGTCATGGTCCTTAGGTAGGGGGATTACAAAATTGTTAAAATTACGTCATTACGTAATCCAAGATGGCCGCCGTCTAAACATAGCACAAATTCTTAAAAATCTTCTTCTCAAGAACCGCCAACCGGATTTCGACAAAACTTGGTAGGAATGATCGATGTACATTGCTCTTTCAAAGTTGTTAAAATGGTGACCCCGGGGTCAAAAATGGGCGTGGCCCATGGGGACAAATTGGGTTCAAATTTTATTTTTGACCGAATATGGTCATGTCATATATCAAATTGAAGGTATCAATGAGGCGATCACTCTGGTACATTTTTTGTCCAAATCGGATTGTTCTGTCATCCAAGATGGCCGCCGAAATGTCAAAAGGTCGTTCTTTTATTAGATATTTCAAAATTCTTCTTCATATGAACCGCTTGGCCCATGGTAGCCAAACTTAAAAGTTATGGTCCATGGGTGAAACCTTTTCAGATTTGTTAAAATGGAGGTCATTGCTAATCCAAGATGGCCGCCGTCTAAAAATAGCATAAATTCTTAAAAAATCTTCTTCTCATGAACCGCTAGCCGGATTTCGACGAAACTTGGTAGGAATGATCGATGTACATTGCTCTTTGAAAGTTGTTAAAATGGTGACCCCGGGGTCAAAAATGGGCGTGGCCCGTGGGGTCAAATTTTATTTTTGACTGAATATGGTCATGTCATATATCAAATTGAAGGTATCAATGAGGCGATCACTCTGGTGCAATATTTGTCTGAATCGGATGATTATGTCATTCATGATGGCCACCAAAAGGTCCATTTATTCAAGATTTTTAACGTCTTTTTCTCAGGAACCACATGGCCGATGCTGGGTGAAGCATTTTCAGATTTTGTAAAATGAGAGTCATCGCTTAATCCAAGATGACCGCCATCTAAAAATAGCACAATTATTTTAAAACACATGAACTCAATGTCACATTCTCCTCTGGTGTTCATGGAGTCAGGTGAGCGAATTAGGACCATCATGGCCCTCTTGTTTCAATAACTCATGAACCGTTTCACATGATTTTGATAATATTTGGCCACCATATGTGTCATGGGATGCTGCTTTGTTTTGCACGTCCGACCGCCTAAGGTCAAGGTCACTGAGTACAATGTACTTGATTTTTGTCCCGCCTGCTTTAACATAGGCATAGCTTTTCCGTCGGCGTAGGTGGCAGCGTCAGCATTTCACGATACGTTTTTGCGTTTAGCTCAGTTTCCAGAAAACTATAAGTCCTATGACCTCCATACTTGGTATTCATCAACACTGTGGTGTAACCATCTCACACAGAGGGAGCCCATGTGACATTGACCTAGTTTTCATGGTTTATTGACCTACACTTCACATGCATTCAATGTTAAGTTTTTGCATTTAGCTCAGTTCTACGACCTCCGTAACAATCTCACACAGAGGGAGCCCATGTGACCTTGGTCTAGTTTTCATGGTTCATTTGACCTACTTTCACATGTATTCAACGTTAAGTTTTTGCATTTGGCTATGTCACTAAAACTTAATGCTCAGGTTAATTTGTTGTAACTTCTGTTTCCCTGAATGGAATGCTTTAATATTTCATACATGCATTTGAAACAACATCCCGCATCAATCTACAGAAAGACCATGGTGCCCGCTAACCCCAAAGGTCAAGGTCACAGGCTAACACTCGGTTTAATTTATTACAACTTCTGTTTCCCTTGATGGAATGCTTTACTATAGCAACATCCGGCATGATTCTACAGAAAGCCCATGGTGCCCGTTAAGGTCACGGGCTTAGAAAATGCTAAGTTTTGAAAACTTAACGCTTAGGTTAATTTATTGTAACTTCGGTTTCCCTTGATGGAATGTTTAAATATTTCATACATATATTTGTAAGAACATTCCGCATCATCTGCAGATTGTTCATGGTGTCTGGTAACCCCAAGGTCAAGGTCACGGACTTCAAAAATGTCTAGTATAGATTTACAGCTCCTTATGTACTATCAAACTGCGGCAGGCGGGACATCTTGCTCCGTGGCGCTCTTGTTATTCCCCCCACAACTCGTTGTGGGGGGGTATGCTGGAGTCCGGTTGTCCGTCCGTCACTAAACTTAACATCAGAGAAATATTGTTGTAACTTCTATTTCCTTCATCTAAGATGCTTAATAGTTCACACATGCATTCCTGTAAGGCTCTACTACCCTGCTGTGCCAAATCCATGACCATCCAACCCCCGCTGATCCCAAGGTCAAATACTTAGTATCGAACGTACGTAAAAAAATGTTTCTATAAACTACATTAAATAATATTAACAACGGCAGATATGTGGGAGTATGAAGTGTGGGAGGTCTAATAATGCTCATGCATCAGATATGAAATATATGTCTTGGTCACAAGTCGATATAGGTGCACGTATCTATAACAATGCTTGTATGTTCAAAAATTAGATGCATTGTTATCGATTACGTTCGAAAACTTGATATATACATGTACGTATATTGCATAATGTCATTGTAACCATCTTAGTTACAGCCATATGTCTGTCTGGACCACACGTATATGCGCAACCAATATCTTCCCCGCTCTGGGGGTGGTGGGCATACGATGTGTAAGGTGTGTTTAGCCAGATATTTCCAACGGCCGAAAATTACAGACGACACTTAGAATATGTCTAAATCCCGGTTTTGTTTCACGTTGGTAGATAGATATATAAGATTTATTTTAGTAAATTATTTGTGAACACCGTATGCCCCAATTTGACTGCGTGGTCTATGATGCAGTTTACCCAGTGCACATGGCACAAGGACCCTTTGTCAATCTTTATAAAATACATATAAAATGTGAGAAAACGTCGAATCAGTTATGAATAAAAAAATAAAAACCAAATCATAATTTTTTCCAGGCTCGAACTCTCACGAAAGAAACACAGTTCAAATGCATTTACCGAGCGCGCTATCATCTGAGCTGTTGTGACAATAACGCTTATTTTTGCACAAGACTGGGCAATCAAAATGAATCAACTCATCGATACGTTGTACATTTACAAATATGGCATTTATTGTTGTTTACAATCACATGTTTCACCAGTCAACCAGTCGGTAATTTCCCAAGCTATCAGGAGCATACATTTTCAAACTCTAAATTGCTCTAGATAAGGCGTCGATTTAACCACCTAAAATGACAGCAAACTGGCTACATCCCTAAAAAGTTAAAATAGACACTTGCCACTTTATCGGAATCAACAATATGCTAGAGGATTGGCAAATATAATATGGCTTTCATTGACAATAATGTGTATTTGTTTACGTTGCGTCGTTACACTGATGTCATTCGATAACATCATGTAGTGCCGTTTAACCTACACGTATGGCATAACTCCAGATAAGGTGCGTATTGGCATATTTTACGCACTTATTATAGCTGGATACGTATTGATTATCAACAGTGGGAGTACAAAATACTCACAGCAATGTGAAAATACGCATTGGTTTTCAAATTGAGTAGTGGAAATACTTTATCATTTGTTCCCTGTTTAATAATGAAGAAAATCGATAATCGATTTGTAAAAATAAAATACGCATTTAATTTGAAATCAGGGGTTACACAACTCTTCAGACACAAAGCTTATCTCAAGCTCTATTATGGAATGTCAAAAACAGGGGCCCGTTTCACTAAACTTCCTACGACTAAAATGTTCGTAAGTGCAAAATTATGATAGTCTAAATTTCACATTAACACTGTTTTCTTGTAAATAATTGTTGGATTTACATTTATTGAGCATAGGCTGCATATGCAGCCTATGCTCAATAAATGTAAATCCATCAATTCAAATTTGCAGACGATTCTAAATTTGCGCTTACGTTTATTTTAGTCGTAAGAAGTTTAGTGAAACGGCCCCCAGATGTTGGGCCCCGGATATGTGTACATGTATCTAGTCAATCCAGAATACGACAATTTGTTACCTGTCTGTGTGTATTCAGTCAATGCTACTGAGTTACCTGATAAAGGACAATTCCGGACGAGTCAATTCAAGTCTGTTTGCAAAACATGTTTCTGAACAGAAGTACATGTACATTTAATGACCGTGACTGTATTGACCATCACACAGAACTTTGAGATGCTTATATTGAGTTCACCAGTAATTAAAGAGTCAGTGGAAGAAAGGGGCTAGCTCCAATAGGGACTTGGGCCCCCTTCTACCACGCACCCCTTCAATTTATTTCGGAACCAGTCTGTTTATATAATAATAATATGTACATATACATGTATGATCCCGGATGCATTTCATTATTTACCTGTCTGCTTCATGTATGTGATTCCGATTGCTTCCAGGCATACAGTTGCAGTCAGTGAAAAAACAATGGAGTGCCTTTGTGCTGGAGGGCAAAATAGGTATGCGTAGATCATTAACCCTTTCACCCCTAAGTAACTGGACTGTATTTTGATACGTTAATTTTGCAACCAATCCAATCGTCACAAAATGATTTTCAGACTAGTCCATTTATGAAAAAGGGGTGTTTTTGTTCTCAAATAAATATGAAAATTACTTGCAAAAAGTGCAGATCCTGATGAGACGGCTCGTCACGAGCCGGCTCATCTGGATCTACACTTTTTGCCAATACCACTATTCAGGCCTGTGGTGTTGAAAGGTTTAAGACACGAGTTTGTCCATCTGAAAAAGGTTTGATATTGGGACGACACATGAATTTGTATTGTCTAATCATCAACTTACTATCAACTTTCCCACCATGCAAGTGAGACTATTTTTTATGCCCCCACTGCCAGTGAGCGGGCATATAGCGTTACTGTCTATCCACATGCTTAAATTTCTGTTTCCCCAATTTTCGAGAGTATGCTAGGGGGGTCCGGGTGCATGCCCCCCTCCCGTAAAGATTTTATCTAGATGTCCGGAAATGCACTTTTCTGTTGTTTGGGGTGGGGGGGGGGGGGGGTCCCGGGTAATTTTGTACCTTAGAAGATGTACAATATCTCATGAAATGTATTTACAACATTTACGTAATTCACGTTGACAGCTGACGACAGTTTCAAAGCAAATTCTGAATGATATATTTAACGAAAAGTCGCACATCTTCATAGATACAAAATCATATGGCTTGTCTCTAGTTATGTGCTGCCAGGTATAGAAACAGTTGTATATCCTCATGCCTAGCAGTGTGCTAGCATATCAGGATCTAGACAGCCACAAAGCTATCAGTCACACCCGTCCGTCATATTGATTGTCAGCTAGTGAACCATATGTGGCTGTGATCGGAGAAATGGGGCTTATAAGACTTGTAACCAATGTAGCTTCTTATCAAATACCACACCCCTGCTGCCTGATAACTATCTATATTGCTTGTTAGCGGGCAAGGCTGATGGGTGTTTCATTGATGGAATGGTGAACAGTGCAGATACTGATCAGACTGTTCGGATGCACATTCTGATCTGCAACATATATCCCAACACCTATATTTGGCTGTAACTGGAGAAATTGGGCTTGTGGGTTTTCCGACCAGTGTAGATCCAGGTCAGCCTGCGCATCCGCGTAGTCTGATCAGGATCCGCACTGTTCGCCATTCCATCAAATGAAACATCTGTAATGCTTCTAACAAGCAATATATATCATTATCAGACACAGGAGTGTGATATTTGATCAGGAGCTACACTGATCACAAATCCCATAAGCCCCATTTCTCCAGTCACAGCTACATATCAGCTTGATATTGATCTAAATATCAAACATTTGCCACGCTGTTTTCTAGTGTTCACAGTTACCACACTAGCTGCCTGGGCCCGGTTGCTCAAAACCTCTGTTAGCTTAACAGACTGTTAAATCCTTAGCAATACTAAGGATTTAACAGTCTGTTAAGCTAACGGAAGCTTTGAGCAACTGGGCCCTGGTTACTTTCAGATTCAACAAAGTCGACAGACTTCGCAACAAATCCACAGAAGTTCCATGGCAATATGAAGAAGTTACTCATGCTCTACTTTACAAAGGTAAACACCATGTGACCTGCTTATAACTGCTAAATGTATAGCAGTGTTCCATAAATTCTTTCTGAAACTCGTACATTTATAAGTATCAATGTGTCAGATTATCTTGTATTTCCGGAGTAGATTGCACCATTTGGTATTATGGTTGTGTTGAAGTTCTGTCCATGGTCATGTACCCATTATGTGCATTTAGAAACTATGCACATCTGATGGTTGCAGAATCCTATTTATGTTTTATAAACGCAATACATGTTCAGGTTTACTTTTTAACCAACACCTACATGTATGTATACATTGTACTTGATGACATACATGTAGAACATTCTAGGTCGGCGCTGATCTTGGGGATTTTCCGTAAGCCCTCTCTTTCTGACATCAGTATTTGGTATAATGTTGACCTCTGCCTAGATCTCGGTCACAGGTGCTTGGCTGGTGGTATAGACGATCTTACATGAGTGATGATTTAATATGAACATTATTGTCGTGCCCGCTTGCGGAAAGCTTGACATCGTGATCACAATGACGCCCAGGTGTTTGTGCGTCCGTCCGTCCCAAATCTGCAGTCCTAAGTCACATTGACTTGAAACTTCATACGCTTATGATTCATCATATCATTCATGCTGTGTCCCACTCATGCGGCCACTGTGCCCAAGGTCAAATGACTTGGAAGTTTGTGTTAATTTTTGTTGAGCCTGCTTGCGTAAAGCGAGACATAGTGATCACAATGACATCCGGGTGTCCATCAAATACCATCCAATGCCTCGACATGAGGGCCGCGGCCATCTGGTTTTTCCAAATGTGCGTTGAACTTTTCGCATACCTACTATCTCTGTAACAGTATGTCAGATTTGCTTGAAACTTTGTATGCTTATTGGTCATCATCCATATATACATTATGTGTCCCACTCATGCGGCCCCTGTGCCGCAAGGTCAAGGTCAAATGACTTGAAAGTTTGTGTTAAATCTTTTGTCCAAATTTGCTTAAAGTTTTCAGATACTTAAGTCGGATTTGCTTCAAACTTTATATGCTTATTAGTCATCATCCATATATTCATTCTCTGTCCCATGCATGCAGCCACTGTGCCCACGGTCAACTGATTTAGAAGTTGACCTTGATATATCTTACCATGATATCACCAGATGCCTCGGCAGGCTCGACATGCAGACCGAAACAAGTCTGCTATGCCGAGTTTCTTATGAAATTAGTCAACTAGTTTAATAAATACCAAATCATCACATAAGTTAGATTCTATTTATTATACCCCCGGCATACAAAGTATGTCGAGCGTATATAGTTTTCGTAAATCCTTGAATCTGTACTGGTCACCAAACCTGTTTCTGTAATGAGCTAATTTGCATATTTATTACACTAATAAAATATGACGACATGTTTGTGTTTTCTACATGTCTAAAAGAGTATATTATACCATTACCATCCTATCACCGAGCCAGCCTCCTGTGATCACAGACACAACACATGTACGTTAACTCACCACTGGTGTTACTATCCCCCAGGACTGCTGCCTGTCCACCATGCTGTACGAGGGCTTGCTGTGGGGCCGCGTGGACATCGCGCGGCCGGGCGTGCGACGGTACGAGGCGGGCCGCTCTCTCTACTTCATCCACTACCCCGGTACCCCCGTCATCATCTTCAGTGGCATGAAGGCCGCCTACACACAGTTCCTCTCACAGGTCAGTGGGGCACAACGCCTTCTATGGTTACTCTTAGCAGGAACTGTTTCTGATATAGTGGTGTTGATTTTTGTTCACAGTATGCTAGATTCAAATTGCTAGATTAAATCCACATACAGTAATTGTTTTAAACATAATTTGTTGCCGCTACTGACAGATGTTTCAATAGTGTAATATAGAGTTATTACACATTATTCTGCCAACTTTTGGCTGTTGGCATGTTACAACTGGGAGTTTAATATATGCAAATAAATTAGTTTTTCTCCTGTGGAGGTGTCGAAATGAAGTTTTGGAAATTGACTCACAGACCTGACGGGAGAGCTTGAAAATGGTTTGATTCTTTGCATGCTGGGAACTTGTGGGCTATGAATAGTTAAAAAATAGCTGACGCCAATGCATTATATATTTTATTTCTCCCTGTAAATATCATGAATATGTCTTGGAATTATATATTATAATGAAGTTGGAAAAAAAGAATTCTAATGAAATTCCGAGACATATTTACAGAAGGAAATAACAAAAATACTTTGCTATTTTCACTGGTAGTATGCACAGATTAAGGTCTATTTTGCTGAAATGCTCTGACAACCCTGATTGTAGTAATGACTGGGAAAATGTTTTACATTCAATCTGTTATTACAGACTCAGAGCTTCCCGGTTCTATAAAGTTGTATCCTGTATTAAAAAATCCACATCATTTTGTACGTAAGAAGATGTGCGAAAATATTTACAAAATGTACGATATTTTCTGCAAATTACATCGAAAGTTGACAAAATGTTCATAGCAAAAGCAGAATAGAATTCTTCATTTGCTCTGAACATTTTTTTCAACTTTCGACGTCATTTATATAAAATATCACATGTAACGAAATGTGTATTTCATCATTTGCTTTTCATTGTCATATCCTAGTCCGATGCCAAGCACCAATACCTCACATATACGCTGGTCCATAAGCTTAGAATTGGAATACGGTCTTCATTCCCAGTGTACCCTGGCTACAGCAAACAGCCACTGGGATAGGTAAGCAGAGAGGTCACGTGACTTACCTGTGAGATTCTCAGCCAGGTATACTGTGGGAAAGTATTATAGAGGGAGATTCTAGTTGTAGACGGCAGCGGGTAAAAACATATTTTGCTGTCGGATTGTCACTGTATGAACATGTATATATTAGCAATTAAAGTATTTGCGGATTGTTAGATGGAGTTCATGACTATACGCCATGGTGTATCACACAGAGTCTGTAAATATTTAACTGGATTACAATGATTTCAGTGCCTCCTGGTGACGCTAGGCTACAAACAACTAAAGGAACTGAACCTGACAGGTCGCCATTATGAATCACTGGCCGAGCTGACATTCAACAAATACTCCAAGGTAAGGCCAGCATGTGCCACCATCAGCTTAACCCTTCAGGGTTCAAGCTAACCTTTCAAAATACGGTGAAGTTTTCACTAAAAAATTTAGAAAATAGACCATTTTTTCCAAAATTTCTGTTTTATATAGTGAATAACTTCTCCCTCAACTCAAAATAGGGAGATGTCAGACAATTTTGGGAGATAATTTTGCCCACTTCACCCTGTAAACTGATCCCTGCCCTTTCAACACCACAGGCCTGTATAGTGGTATTGGCAAAAAGTGTGGATCCAGATGAGCCTGTTCATGATGAGCCGTCTCATCAGGATCTGCACTTTTTGTATTATTAAAGTAATTTTCATATTTTTGAGAACAAAAACGTCCACTTTTCATAAATGGACTAGTCTGAAAATCATTTTGTGACGATTGGATTGGTTGCAAAATTAACATATCAAAATCCATTCCAGTTATTTAGGTGTGAAAGGGTTAATAAGATGGTTCCAGGGACTCGAAAAATTTTTTTAATGAATCCATGTGTGAAATGTGATATGCATCAGGAATGTCCATGCATCAGAATTATGCAGTTTGCTTTGTTGAGGCTGATCTGTGCTCAAATCAAACTGCTTGATTTTGAGTATAAATATCAAGAACATCCTCATCACGGACCTAGGGATGGGTTGCGGCCTAGGGGATAGAAGTCCTGACTTCCAATCCGGAGGTTGTGGGTTCAAACCTCGCCTTGGGCATCAGAAATACTTTCACAGTATTTCTATCACACTGGTCTGTCTGATGAGACTTTAAACTCTGGCCCCGTTTCTATATGACCGTAGCTGTTGTTGGGACTTTAAACCCATTCACTTTCACTTTTTATCACAGACCTTGTTTGTCATAAAATGCAACTAAAAATGGGTTGGATATGA
Source organism: Conchocele bisecta (assembly GCA_029237695.1). NCBI lineage: Eukaryota > Metazoa > Mollusca > Bivalvia > Lucinida > Thyasiridae > Conchocele > Conchocele bisecta. The sequence continues at coordinate 6,603,970 of CM055265.1, read as the reverse complement.
TGTTCCTTTTGATGTGGATAGGTACACCCAGCACCAGATCAGCATCAGGTAGATGCACTGTAGCCAATCCATTCAGATATATATGAATGATATGAAGATTTCATTTTACCCACAGTGCATGTAGTATGTTCAGGGATATATAGTTTTTGTGTCACCCACGATAGTGGAAAGTGAGACATAGCGGTCACAATTCCGGAGTTGGGAGTCTGTGTCATCAACCATTGGGTCCATTTTTTTGGAACGTAAATTTTGGATGTATCCAAAGCTCTTGATCCATTAGTCGGATCATTACCAAACTTCATCAATAGCTTCCTCACATTGATAGCGATCCATATCTGATCCATAGTCGGTTCATACCACATTCATCAATAGCTTCCTCACATTGATAGCTATCCATATCTCTTGATCCATTAGTCGGATCATTACCAAACTTCATCAATAGCTTCCTCACATTGATAGCTATCCATATCTCTTGATCCATTAGTCGGATCATTACCAAACTTCATCAATAGCTTCCTCACATTGATAGCTATCCATATCTCTTGATCCATTAGTCGGATCATTACCAAACTTCATCAATAGCTTCCTCACATTGATAGCGATCCATATCTCTTGATCCATTAGTCGGATCATTACCAAACTTCATCAATAGCTTCCTCACATTGATAGCGATCCATATCTCTTGATTCGTTAGTGAGATCATTACCAAACTTCATCAATAGCTTCCTCACATTGATAGCGATCCATATCTCTTGATTCGTTAGTGAGATCATTACCAAATTCATCCATCCTCTTATTCGGGTGACCTTGACCTTAACCGTTGTGGGACGTAAATTTTTGACGTAGCCAATTTCCCCATATCTCTTGATCTTTCATCAATAGCTTTCAGACATTGATGGCTATTCATCCATTGTCATTTGGGTGACCTGACCTTCACCTTGCTGACCTTAACCTTTGTGTCAATAATTTTGTGCATACGCCAAAATGTTGAAATACCTCCGGATCCGTTAGTCGGATCCTTTACCAAACTTCATCAATAGCTTCCATACATTGATGGCTATCCACCCAGTGTCTGATGTGTGTGACTGTCACCATGGTGACCTTGACCTTCGTGTCAATAATTTTGGACATTCATCGAAACGGAATATCTCTTGATCTGTTAGTCGGATCATCTCCAAACTTCATCAATAGCCTCTTCACATTGATGGATATCTACCAGTGTAATTCGACTGATCTTGACCTTCATAACCTTCACCTTGGTGTCAACAATTTTTGACATACGTCCAAATGTAGAATATCTCCTGACCCATTAGTCATATCATTACCAAATTACATAAATAGCTTCCTCATATTGATAGCTATCCATCCAGTGTCATTTTGGTGACCTTGGCCATCACCTTGGTGACCTTGACTTTTGTGTCAATAATTTTTTATGTAAATCCAAATGTTGAATATCTCGATCTGTTAGTCGGATCATTACCAAACTTCACTAATAGCTTCCTTCCTCACTTTGATGGCTATCCACCTAGTGTCGTTTGTGTGACCTTGGTGATCATGACCTTCGTATCAATAATGTTGGACTTCCTCATATTGTGACCTTGACCTTGGTGACTAACCTTCGTGGTGATCGCCTCGTTTAGTGGGTGATACACCCTCCGGCGATCGCCTTGTCTATAATATGAGTATCTATTGACATATCATCAACTTTACCTTTGCTATAGCTGTGCATGTATAATTGTTTTACAGGGAGGACTCGAAAAGTTCCAGACAATACATGGCACTGTTTCTCGGAAAAGGAAAGGTATATCTAGCCTTGAGGCATATATCACATTGACACTTTGTCCGTGAAACGTTCTCGATGCTTCTAATGAACAAAAGCTAGATCTGTATCTGTGATTCACATTTTCACGACATCATTTGTTTCTCCCGCTAGCGGAGATTTCTACAGCAATCATGATTAGATTTACGTTCTCATGTGTGTTTCTCTTGTCTACATCGTTTTACTGACGACACCTTGGTAGGCTTGACATGCTGGCCTGAGATACGCATGCATAATGTGATCAGGGCCCACGTTGGTCGCTATTCTGTCGATCTAACATTGTTTTCTTTCATGATTTTTCCCAGTAATGGCCACATTGTTTGTGTGCTTTTTATCGCATTGTGAAAAAATGGGATATAGGGATGCAAAAGCCAGCTGTCCGTGTGCTATAACTTATTTTATCATATGAACAATTCGCTTGAAACAGCATGTGCTTGTTCATCAAAATCCATATTTTCATTCCCCTCGTCACACATGCTGTCCCTGTGTCCAAGGTCAAATGACTTTGACTTCTTTACCATATCAGTAATTGGCTTAACACTTTGTGTGCATATTTATGATGCAACCATCACAGTGATACATGCTGTTGGCGGTAATCATGTGTTACAAGGGAGGGATGGCTTTATAGTCTAGTCATAGATCAGTTAGACTTATTGTATGTTGGGTTGTATGTTCAAACCCCTCCCAATACTAATATCTATTTCCATCCCATTGGCCTTTCTGATAAAACTTGAAACTAAGGACTGGAGACTGGAGAAATTGGTTGTATGGGTTTTGCGACCAGTGTAGCCCCATTTCCCCAGTCACAGCCACATATGACCATAGCTGTTGCTGGGACATTAAACCATTTCACATGTTGTTACAGTGGCTGAGGTCGACACTGATGAGAGAATCCACAGTGAGAATGTGGAACAGAAGCGACAAAGACTGAACATGTTGGAGGGCAAGTTTGGCCCTAATGTGCAGCCCATACTGGAGAAACTTGAGTATCGAGTTAGTATGCTCCTTATCCACTTCCCTACATTATGTTGACCCTTTCAACCCTAAATAACTATAATGGACTGTGATATGTTAATTTTCTGGCCAAAGAGTGCAGATCCTGACAGCTCATCTGGACCAGCGCTATTTGCAAACACCGCTATAGAGGTCTTTCGTGTTGAAAGGGTTTAATTTCAAAAAACAAAAACACCCCCTTTTCATAAATGGACCACTCTGAAAATGATTTTGTGATGGTTGAATTGGTTGCAAAATGAACATATCAAAATCCATTCCAGTTACTTAGGGGTGAACGGGTTAAGCACCATTCCATTCCCTATAGTATGGCCTAGCTGCTGATTGCAACCAATCCAAAATGTTATGTATGTATTTCTGTGCTTGTAGGTCCAGCTGCCATACCGGTCGCGGGACGTGGTGCCCGAACTGCGCTCCAGTGACAAGCTGTTCAACAGTCGCGTGAAGTTCGAAGGCCCCAACGTGCTGGAAGGCCTGAGGAACCTGGCTGAGGCTGGATACGCCACTGTACCGCTGCCGAAACACCTCACCTGTGTCCCATCCCGGCCACGAAACTACTTCTTGCTGGCCAAAAAACAGAATACCACTACCTGCAGCTCGCAGACTGTAACGCAGTCACAGAGTGTGGATGAATGTCATTCTCAGTCCATGAACCAGTCCAATGGCGTAAAGACAAGGTCAGCAGGGAGTGAGGAGGCCAGCGAGACCCGAGACGAATCACTACATACTGGCGATAGGCAGCAGTCATTGGCCAAAAGAAGGGAATTCAGAGCAATAAGCACAGCAAATGAGGCAAACATACCACAACCTACTGCAGTAAAACGGAAGATCAGTAAACGAGTTTAGAATGATAGACATACTCACTAATATACCAAAGGGAATGGCACTATACAGATATTCAATTAACTCCATGCTGGCCTAACATTTGATACTCGAGTTAAGATTGAGTGTCATGGTTATTTAGTTGGTTTACACAATACTTATTACCATTCATATCGAAAATTTGGCCCAATCGCTACACACAACAATTGTCGTCTGCTGTTGATTTTCTATGTTGCCTTATTTCTCAATAAAACATGGTTTGACAGCACTTCAGAATCATTTCCAATGGAAATGATTCTGAAGTCCTGTCAAAGCATGTTGTAAATTATTCTGAAATGCATGTTGTTGATGATAAAAATGGAAAATACGACAACAAATTAAGATAATGGTGTAAGGGTTAATCCAAATGAGTGAATAATCGGTCACTACTTACCAATTGTGACATTGCTAGGGAACTGATTTTTGGTTTTGGCGACCTTGTTGTTGTATATGTGTGGGCAGTGTACAAATATATTTCTGTTGTGAAAATATATATTGAACTAGTGGGAGATTATAATTTGACCAACCACTTTCTTCAACTTTCTGCCTACTGGAACATACTGCAAATTGATATATTTATGAATGAAGGGACATAGAGCACTAGACTAGAAAATGTGGCTATTACTTCATTTTAGTGGGTTTAGTGAAGTTCTGATTGGTAAAATCGTCCGAGCTTCAGGGGGGCTTTGGCTTTAAACTTTATTTATTTTACAATGATTACAAACAAGCGCGAGAGCACTTTAATATACAAATGCTTTTGTGGGCACAGATGAAGATGTAAGGGCGATCATTAATGTGGGAGGAAACCGGAGTTATGGACTACCCGGAGGAAACCCATTTGTCCGATCTGGTGACCAACATGCCACCTCACATACTGGCCCGGTCGAGGATCGAACCCGTCTGCATTGGTGAGAAACGCGCTCGTTACTTTTACCCGTTCATACATGTATATGTAAACAAATCTTTGTTCATTTCAACGAAAACGATGTCATATTTGCTCACCTGATAAATGAATACCATGCTGGTGTCTTTTGATATCAAACGTATCAGACTCGGCTCCGCTCAGAAATGTTATGAATTCCTCAGCAAGCCAGATAAACATGTTATCAAAGCCACGACTTGTTTTTCTCTATGTTTTACCAACTTACGAGTATTCTTTTATTTCTAGTTTTTAAAATACTTTACAGCACATTTAGTGGGTGGTGGTCGGGCAAATGAGACGGCGTAAATTAACGGTATGGGTTCCTTCTTGTAGGAATCACGATTTGCCTGGTTTGGCCCTCAGGCACGTTTTTATCTTTGGCTCTTTAGTTACCTGGGAGTTGAATTGGGTTATTGCCTGTTATAAAAGTAGTAAGATTATTACTGATCCTACTGCTTTTGGGAGGGGCCAAGTGATTCTGGTGTGGCGAGGACCTGGCATCAGATCAGGATTCTTCTGATTTCAGGGCTGAATATATAATTTTGTTATTGTAAATATTCAGTTCTGATTTTGGGATTTTCCCCCCATTTGTACATGTACTTGAACATATACATTGTACAGGTAATATATGGGATTTAGTACTAAACCCATTGACCCGGCCTTAAATGACCTTAGCTGTTGATAGGCCGTTAAACCCCAACAAACAAACAAACATACAGCACATTTAAAATATCTTGTCCACTAGCACAAATCATGTGTAGTACATGTATATTGTTTTATAGTCAGATGCTGTATTTTATATTTTATATACCTCGAAAAATGTCCATCTGGAATCACAAATCCTTGTCACTGTCGGACTGTCCTATATGTTTTCATGTTTATGCCTCACTGTCTCTACAAATTACCCCTCGTCCTGTTTGAAAATTCATTTGCCAATATGCGTGGATTTGTCTAGGCCTGTCGTCGGTTTTACTGATGATTTCTACTACTGTTTTAGCCTTTGTTTTATTATCACTACTTTGAAGAACATCTGAGGCCCAACTTTATGTTACAAAAATATTGTTTATTTTCCATTTTTAGCATGCCTTCCAAAGTGAGGAGCGCATATGCTATACACACTGTGTCGTAATCAGCTTCTCTGTCCGTCTGTGAATGAACATTGGGGGAAATTTGTTATAAGTTCTGTTTCCTTTCACTCAACTTCTTGATACTCACACATGCATTCCTCTAATAGTTCTTTATCATGCTGTGCCAAATCCTTGACCCTCAAACTCCCGCTAACCCCAAGGTCAGGGTTGCACTTCTTAGTTTGTTCACACACATAACATTGGGGAAATTTGTTATAATTTCTGTTTACATTCACCCCACTTCTTGATATTTCACACATGTCTTCCTCTAATGGTTCTCTATCATGCCATGCCAAATCCATGACTATCGGACTCCCTGCTACCCAAGGTCAAGGTCACATTCTTGTTTTTTTTCACGAACTTAACATTGGGGAAAATTTGTTATAATTTATGTTTACTATCACTGCATTTCTTGATATTTCACACATGCCTTTTTCCAATATTTCTCTATCATGCTGTGCCAAATCCACGACTGATACCCCCACATTCCCCAAGGTCAAGGTCACAATCTTGGTGCTTTCACAAACTTAACATTGGGGAAATTTGTTATAATTTTTCCTTTCACCCTACTTCTTGATATTTCACACATACCTTTCTCTATCATGTGCCCAATGCATGACCCTCAGACCCCCACTTACCCCAAAGTGAAGGTCATAAACTTTCACAAACTTAACATAAAGTGAAAATATGTTATAATTTGTGTTTCCTTCCACACCACTTCTTGATATTTCACACATGTCTTCCTCTAATGGTTCTCTATCATACCGTGACAAATCCATGAACCTCAGACCCTTGCTGACCCCAAGTTCACAATCTTAGTGTGTTCACAAACTTAACATTGATGGCAATTTATTTTAATTTCTGTTTTCTTTCATACAGCTTCTTGATATTTGTCTTTTGACAACTCTGGTTATATGCATGTTTTAAAAAAAACATGGAAAAGTATGAATTAGTAATAAAAAATAAAGTAGTTACTGCCCGACATGTTATTATAAATGACAAAAACATAACCTTTGATGTTTCATCTTCAAACTTTATAATGTTGATGAATTGGTCATGATCAGTAGTGGAATGTCAATGGCGCAATGACCTCGGTGTAGTAAGAGTGCCTGCCACCAGATTAAGATATATTGTAAATATATTGCAGTTTCAGAGCTGGAAGGATGTGGTTTTGTAATTTCTGAGCTCAACATGCAACTCTCCCCATAAAGGGGCATTCCCATCTAAGTAGGATCTTTCTGTTAACCCAGTAACAGGAATGGATTTTGAAATGTTGATTTTGCAACCAATCCAATTGTTACAAAATGAGATTTCAGACTCGTCCAATTTTGAAAAGGGGGTGTTTTTGTTCTCAAAAAGATGAATATTACTTGCAAAAGTGCAGATCCTGATGAGACGGCTCGTTACGTTATTGGTGTTGAAAGGGTTAAACGGATGTAAAACCTCATTCTGTCAGCCAATCCCACATAATTATGTGGCTGTGATTGGAGAAATGGGGCTTATTGGGTTGATGATCAGTGTAGCTCCTAATCAAATAGCACACTCATGTAGCCTGATAATGATCAATATAAGTTATTGTGATTCTACACAGGCTATATGGTGTAATATTGCCCGTCTGGAGGCATGTTCACCCGAGGCGATAGCAGAACATACCTTCAGACGGGCAATATTACACCATATAGCCTGTGTAGAATCACAATAACGTATGTGTCATACCGCAGATCCTTTATTTGGCCGTATAAACATATTTGCGTTTTTTTTTCAGGAAGAAAATAATCCGAGATTCGATTTTATACCGTCAGTCTTAATATAAAGGCGTAAATGAACATTTTTTTTTTTTATTAAATGAAAACAAACTAAATATGGAGTAAGAAATCCATCGAAAACGACTTTATGACAGTTTTTTTATATCGTGTAATTTAATTTATATTCCACTGCTCTATCGATCTGCTCTCCCTTTGGCGCCTCTACAAGAATGCGACTGGTTCCCAAACATTCCTAAATATAGCCGTGTCACGAAGCTAAGTGTGTTGAGATTTGAAAACACTAAACGGGACAGTTTGGCTAATTGTTCGCTCATATTTTGATGAGCGAAGAATATTTATGGAAAAATAAACAATAAAGACTGGTTTTGAGTGTACAATTTGTTACTTTTATTGATCAATTCGGGGTTTTATTGTGTTTAGTGAGGAATACAATTCGCAATCGCTAGACGCTTGCAAAATGTGTCTTCATTGGACGCGAGGCGCCGGAGGGGAATCGCAATTCCTCTATGTCCGACGGCCTTGGCAGGTCATATAATATATATGACCAGGCAAGCTAGCCAATCAAAAGCCGAGAAACTTATCTGCAGTATGACAATGCTTGTTATAAACATTACGTGAGTTTCATGAGACTTTATGACTGCACAGGCTGTTTTGGATATACACTGGTTCCAAAACCCATAAGCCCTTTTTCTCAGCCAGGTTAGCTAGGTTTCTTTGTTAGTTAAAACCTTTGGCAGGACTGTTCATGTTCAATTACTCACCCTGTTTGCGTGGGTGGCAGGTGGGAGCATGCGATGGGTAATTTAACTATCGGGGTTCATCCTTACCGGAATTCCGAATGGAGACCTGTAGCCGATTTCATCAACATTGCAAAGTATACTTTTCTAACAAAGTATACTTTGAGGGAGAAATTTTCTATTTTTTGATAAATTTATTAATTTTTATTATACTGAATTTATTACATTATCACAGCCATTTTGGCTGTGATAATGTAATAAATTCAGTATAATAATTCTGCATACTTTTAATCATCACATATATGCAGTTGTTAGTTTTATATGAAATAATGCATTTCAGGAAAAATAAATGATTACTCCCTCAAAGTATACTTTGCCTGAAAAGCATACTTTGCAATGTTGGTGAAATCGGCTACTGGTTTGGCCCTCACATACGTCTTTGGCATTTTGTATGCGACAGTTGAATCTGGTTATACACCTTGTGCGAGTATTGCGATTATTCGTAATCCTATTTTAGGGGAAGAGGTCAAGTGACTTTGGTGCGGTATGGACCTGGCACCAGGTCAGGTTATTCTAATTTAAGGGTTGAATATATTTTTTCTCGATGTAAATATTCCGTTCTGATTTTGGGATTTTCACCCCAATGCAGCAGGTTAAAGCAGGATCGAACGTGTTTGTCCGGCTTTAAATGACCATAGCTGTTGATAGGCTGTTAAACACCAATAAACAAACAAACAATACTCATGTTTGCAAAATAGACTTGTATTGGTTACCGTATATTATGCTTGCAAATAGTAATAAGATATTCATGTACATTTTAGTTTTAAAGTAATAAGTTTTCTGATGAATACGCTGTTGTTGTTGTTTATCAACTTCCGGTGGAGGTTTGTCTCACCAGTAGTTGGCGGTTGGTTGGGAGCATGTGAAGGGTTATAGTCATTATAAAAGTAGTAGGATTAGTATTAGTCCTATTACTTTTTGGGAGTGTAGCTAAGTGACTCTGGTGTGGTGAGGAACTGGCACCTGGGGCCCGTTTCACTAAACATTGTACGACTAAAATCTTTGTAAGTGCAAACTTATGATGGTCTGTAAATTTCAATTGATGGATTTACATTTATGGAGCATATGCTGCATATGCAAATTTTACAGCTATATAAATAATGCACACAAAAAAACAATTATTTTTCGATAATATTTAATTATAGCAAAATTTAAGAATGAGCCTACTTTTAATTTCGTGAAATTTGGTCCAATATTGATTTTATTGCGAAAAAAAAATGTCCACATGTTAAATCCCCATAGACATCTTCACAGATTTTCAAAATGTAACTTGTTTTCTTAGGTAGATCATTTCCAACCTATCTAGCTAGATTTCAGAATCAATTTCCAAATTTTGTTTGTTTTTCGACTCCTCCAGGTTCTCCACTTCTTTTTCCCCCATGTTAAATTCCCATAGAGAACTCATTTTTCGTACTAAAATCAATATTTGCCAAAATTCACGAAATAAAAAGAAAGCTCATTTTTAAATTTTGATAAAATTTAATATTATAAAAGAAAATTATTTGTTTTCATTGTTAATATGGTGGTAAAATTTGGGCAGGTTTCGTGAAACAGACAGTAGCTGTTGGTGGGACGTTAAACCCATTATTCACTTTCACTTTATTCCAGAAAACTAATTTCATATCATGAAAACTATCACACATGAAAACTAGTATACTGATCAAAAAAAGAAATGTCCCTCCCTATTTAAGTGAAGATTGCCAGAAACTAAAAGAGTGACAGGGCGAAAACCAGTACCAAAATAAACTTCATTCATTTCTGGATCGACATCAGTTTTGGAATTTTGATCGAAATTGGTAGGGGTCGAAATAAAAAATCACAAAATCGTTTGTCATACGTTTGTTAAATTTCAGAGAATACATTTTGATTTAAAATGTACAGTCTGTGCGAAATTACTTAATATCGAGTGTGCCCACCCTGAGCCCTAATGGTTGACGTAATTATCCGCATTGACCTGACATAAAGAATGATCATGGCGTTAGGCAGATTACGCCATTCGCGCTGCAATGCCAGCATAAGCTGACGAGCATTGTTAATCTGGTGGTTTGCGCTAGCGTTCCGACCGAACACATCTGTATATGGTTAAGATCGGGGGAAACCGCAAACCCGTAATCAACTCCTTACAAATAATACACCGTGAAGAGAACACCCGTAATTGCGCGCCTGTTTTCTTGGAAACGACGAGCTACCATACAAAATGTTTACTTTTTATTACAGTCAAAATAAAGTTATTTGAAAACTTGGAAATGGTTTCGACTGATATAGAATGTTAATGTGATTGAACACATTCCAAACATGCAGTCAAATCTATCTGGTTCATAGAAACAGCTGCGTAATTTGGATTTCAAAAAGTTTACATGACGTAACATTTGACACGCAACGTAACGTCAAAATGCATCAAAACACTTGTGTCCGTCGGCGTCCGTGCAAGCAACTCGTTCGCTACGCTCACTCGTTGCTTACGTGGAAGCCGACGCACACTCGTGTATTATTTCCGCTATTCAAAATGTACGATGGAATATCCTCAAATTAATTACCAGCTCAGTCCCATACCATTACGCTTCCTCCAAACGTATCACTCGATCTCCACCACACAGCAATCCGCGAATCTTTCGTTCTTGCGTCTGCATACACGCAATCTGCCATCTGCGTGCTTCCAATTAAGATGGCGTCGACACCACAACAGCCTGGAGGCACTGTGACGCTTGGTCATCACCTGACCAGTGTACGGGCGTCGAGCTCTGATTGGGTGTGCGTTACGACGTAACCGATTACGGATGGTCTGCCCAGAGACCCCGTAACGCCGAGCCGTGACGGTGGCTGGCAAAAGGCGTTGACGCAAGTGCGTTGACAATGTAATGTAACGGTCCGTTCTTGCCGTCGTCACGCGAGGCCTATACCAGCTCGAGGACGGTCGCGAACGTCTCCAGCGTCCCTATAGCGTGCCACAAGTCGCTCAATCGTTTTCCTGCAGCACCCAAACCGACGTGCAACGTCACGTGCAGTAGTAGTAAGGGAGTCAAAATGATACCACCTACCGTGGTATCGTTTATAACCCTCTATAATACCCCACCACCCCCGAAAATCAAAAAATTGGTTAACGAGGAAAATTGGGTCTCCCGACAGCAAATTTATGAATTTTTGGAGAAAATAATTTTGAAAAGAGGGAGTCCCAATTATATTGGTAATTGACTTTTGAAAAAAGTCGAAATCATTCATGCAAGTACAATAGTTTATATTCCTCATTTTTCTTCTCCGATATAGCTAATTTATTTCGCAGATCAGCAACTAATTCTACCAGCTCTAGTCTACCACGTTCACCTTTAGCCACCTGACAGCGTAGTTGCTTATGTCTACAAAGAGTTTGGGCACTAACGAATTTACAAGGGCATCTAGGGCATTGAAATTGTGGGGGGACACAAGGAAACTTTCTACGTCTCGCTAGATGCCTTCGTAGATAGTCTTTACACGTAAACCTCTTACAACAAGTCACACACTCCATTATATATGTATATAAAATTTATCTGTTCAATTGGACGTGAAAAAAACATTATGTAAATTTTTGACGTCCAATTGAACAGATAAATTTTATAGGTTATACAAAAGTATATATACAAAAGTATAATACAGAAAATATGATAACGCCAGAAACTAGAGCAGAAATAGAAAGTTTGAGAAGAGAAGCCGAATCTCTAGAGATTACTTATAGTACACGGTTGAGAGTTAGGGGGTTGACAAAGCTGATAAATGCCACAAAGAATGAGGCGTTTATGAAGCGGTTTACCCGCGCCTATAAAAGAGGGGCATTTACAAACATCTCACTAGCGGATGAAGTTGGTAACAGAATTCAAAAAGAAAGTATTGCGGAGTTAAGGGCTAGTGTAATAAAACCTTCAAGCACCAATAATTTGTCCCAAATTAGACACACAGGTGGCCCAATACAAAATAAAAGATCTCTCGTTCGCGCGATAGTGGAAAAAGGTGAAGAAATATTGGGGGCTCACGATGAAACATTGGAAAAGTTAGAAAATGGAAGACGGGTAGTTACATTATCCTTTCGTAAAAACATTAACATTAACGAGTCTGAACGCATGTCCGAGAAACTCGCTCCGTATCTAACAACCAACTTTTATTTGAGATATTCATATTCTTACAAGCTAGAACATATGGAGGAAATTAAAAATGGAAAACCTGTAACTATAATAATGCACAAAAATCTCGGTGGTAGCGAACCACTATCATCAATGAAAACCGTTAAAAAATGGCTGTCAGATAAGGAGCAAACACGAATAATGTCCGATAAAATAGACAGACCGAATACAAAGTGGAAGTTTGTAAGATGGGTAGAGGTTTTCGTAAAGCTAATACAGGGTAGTAGGGGAAAAGATTTGGGACTACAATCCAAAGAAGCAGCAGGAGGAGAACTTCCAGAATGGCTGAAGAATAAAAAAGGGTATGTATTCTTTAGATAAGTATAATGACGACCTTTGTCTGTTCAGGTGTCTAGCTATGCATATGACAGATAAAAGACCCGACAGATGTACAGAAAAGGCGAAAGAACTTAGTAAACAATATTTTGGTAGTAATGTGGTTTCACCAATTCCTTTTTCAGATCTGAAAAAGGTTGAAGAGTTTTTTAAAATCGGTATAGAAGTATATCAACCCACCCAATGTAACGTATGGTGGTTGAAAAAGGTACCAGCGCACTATAAGGCAATATGTAACAAACCAATGACAATAGGACTGTTTAATAATCACGCATTTCTAATAAAAAACCTTAAAAACCTATCTAAAATTTACGCCTGCGATAATTGCAAGCAGAAATTCACGAAAGCGAGTAATATGAAGAGACACGGACCAAAATGTATGAAAGGTGAGACAAATGTAGTATGTGATGGTAATTATTTAGAGCGCCCGCGTTCGTCGTTCGAGAAAGCGTTCTACCCAAAAAGTTCTAACAGTTATGGGGCGATCGATTGGATGTACTCTGTGGAAAAGCGCGAGGGAATTCACATTCACCACGAACAGTGTGGACACGGGGGTGAAAGATGGATTTTAGGAGCTCCAGTAGATGGATACTGTCCAGAAACCAATACCGTATATCAATATCACGGCTGTTACTGGCACGGGTGTGAGATTCATGCAAAACATAGAAAAGAAGAACGCGCATCCACTATGAGAAGAGATACACTTATTAGAAGAAACAAAGAATTCAACCTAGTAGTTATGTGGGAATGCGAATTTCAAAGAACTGGTAAAGACATAAAGATCGGTTGCGACACTACTCTTTATCCATATCAGATAGTATACGATTTTGAGGCATATCTCAATCCAGAATTTGAAACTCTCGGTAATAATCTAGAGTACGAAGCCGAGCACGTTCCGGTAAGCGTTAGTATAGGAGATAATTTCTCAGGAACAGTAACTCATATTTGTGATAAAGATCCCGCAAAACTTATAGAAAAATTCGTAGAAGATTTGAAAGTCAGGGGAAAAGCTATAAGAGAAGAAGTGTGGTCAAGATATGGGTTTAATACAGAACATTTACGTAAAAACCAAATCGCCAAGATCGAACAGTGGATAGAGCAAGTACCGGTTATAGGTTTTAACAGCAGTAAGTACGATATAAACTTAATAAAGAAATACCTAGTAGGCGAACTGGCATCAACAACAAAGAAAGTAATGGTCGGAAAACGTGCAAAACGCAACAATATTTCTATTTACTCCAGAGTTTAGATTTCTTGATGTAATACTTTATCTAGGACCCGGTGTAAGTTACGATAGTTGGATAAAAGCCTACGAATGCAAAGGACAGAAATCTTTCTTTCCTTATGAGTGGTTCGATTCTCCAGACAAACTGGATTACCCAGGACTACCGGATATAGAGAATTGGTATTCCAAACTATCTGGGAAAATGTTAATAGATGAAACAGAATTAAGTAAATGTCGTAGAATTTTCGAAGAAAATAATATGAAAACTTTCAGAGATTGGTTGAAATATTATAACGATTTAGATGTAGCACCGTTCCTAGAAGCGGTGGAAAAAATGTGTGAATTTTATAAACACAGAGGTGTGGATATTTTCAAAGATGCGGTAACACTACCTGGAGTAGCTATACAATATTTATTGAGAGGAACCATTAAAGAACAAAAATCTTCAAAGACGATTATACCGGAGGATGCTCTATATGCACCAAAAGAAGAAACATACGAAATGATGAAGGACGCTCTAGTTGGCGGTCCATCAATAGTATTTACACGATATGCAGAAGCTGGTGTTTCAAATATTAGAGTGGGTTCCAAACCGTGCAAGGCTGTTTTGGGGTACGACGCAAACGCGTTATATTTATCTACGTTAAATAAGAGATGCCGTGTGGGAGAGAAACTATACACCATATAGATACCCCACATAACCCTAAATTTATTAAAAAGTTTTGTAAAAGAAAAGAGTTTTATCGGAGACTGGTTTGGGTTTGCGGAGGTGGATATAGAAGTTCCACACAACTTAAAAGATAAGTTTTCTGAAATGTCCCCAATATTTATCAGAGAAGTAGAGGTTGATGAAGTTCCCACACACATGTTAAAATATTTAAAAGATACTGGCCGAACAAGAGGAGATGGAAAAAAATTGGTGGGATCTATGACAGCCACTAAAGTATTGCTGTACGCGCCACTGTTGAAATGGTATTTAAAACACGGCCTAGAAATAACTGGAGTTCATCGTGTTATAGATTATATTAGCGGAAAACCATTCGAATGGTTCGCAAAAGAAGTTACAGCCGCAAGACGAACGGGTGATGTAGAACCAAATAAGAAACCAGTAGCCGACATAATGAAATTATTAGGAAACTCGTGTTGTGGAAAAATGATAGAGGCAACGGAGAGACATTTAAATACGACATATACACAAAACGAAACCTGTGTTGACAAAGCATTAAGATCCGCGTATTTTGATGATTTGGAAGAGATAGGAGATGCGTACGAAATATCTTCAAGAAAACCCAGGTGTGCGGTAAAGAGACCATTCCATTGTGGAATAGCGGTTTATCAACTAGCTAAATTGAGAATGTTGGAATTTTACTACGAATTTCTTGACAAATACGTAAAAAGAGAAGACTTTGAATTAATACAGATGGATACGGATAGTATGTATATAGGAGTTAGTGAAAAAACGATAGAGGAATTGATTAGACCTAACTTACTAGACGGGTTTGAAAAAGAAAAAAAGAAATGGTTGGCTTGGGATAAATGGAGCGAAAGAGAGCCCGGACTTTTCAAAATGGAATTTAGCGGAGATAGGGTGATAGCGTTATCTAGTAAGTGTTATTTTGTAGAAAAATTTAATTCTATTAATAAAAACTCTGCGAAAGGAATGTCCAAGAGAACTAACAATTTAAATTGGGATAGATATAAACGAGTACTAACCGAAACTACAGAAGATGGAAAACACATTATAGATGTAGCACAAAATAGGGGATTTAAAATGAAAGACGGTGTTATGAAAACGTACTGTCAACAAAAATTAGGACTCTCGGCATACTACGATAAAAGACGTGTGTTACCAGACGGAATACATACAGAACCTCTCTAATGATTTATTTAATAATTTTGAAAAAAAATTAAGAAAATTAGCAATCTAAAGACTCTGATGATCCGGGGGCAGCTGGTGTCAGAATGGTACCGCGAGAAGTTCTTCGCGAACAAACCCTCGAGATGGCCCATCATCCAAATAGTAGAGCACGGGCTCATCGGGCTTGGTAATAGATCGATCTAGATGATATACATTGAGAGACCACACGGGATCAGTCGCGCGGCGGCTGCCACCTTCGAGCTCTCCCGGTTGATAGAGGTACCGGACATCAATATCTTGATGGAAGCCGTTGCTCCTCTAAACCAACTGGTCGCCCGCGCGAGACGGCAGAGGGCTCGCTCGTCACCCTTTTAAACTTGATGGCATCTACGGGCTTCTTACCTATCAATCTGGTCACCTCTCCGTTCAGTGCGGAGACCACGGCGGGCAGTCTGGCCACCCACTCGGTCGATCGCGAATGAGGGTCTACAAGTTCTTTAGCGTATTGGTGTCCGAACAGTCTCTCAGCCAGGGTTCGATTGAAGCGTTCCACGATCCCCTGGTCCCGGTGGATGTTGACGCGGCCGCGTCTGATAGAAACTTCGTGCTTAGACAATAGATGAGAGACCACGCCCATGAACTCGCGGCCGGGATCGACCTGGAGAAGATTCGGCCATTTGAGAGGACTCCTCTTATATATTTGGGAGAGAGCCTCGGCCACCTCCTTAGACTCTTTAGTGGCCAACGGCTCAGCCCCCTTATAACGACTCGCTACGTCAACGACTGTCAGCGCGTACTTGTACGTCTTACGACCGACGCGATCGTGAGGGAGAAACAGGAGATCCGCTTGGTGAACTTGGTTCGGTACCGGCACGTCGAATTTCGGGCGCGGAATATTGTGAGGCGCGGGTAAATAGATCTGCCAGATGGCCTGCTTCTTGAGCCATTCCTTGACAGCGTTTTCTGAAACCTTGGTCGCCGCCGCGAGGTTCTTGATGGCAGCGAGTCCCTTCCAGTAGCCGCGGGGGGCTATAGTACACGTTCGCTAGCTTGCGCGTTAGGCGAACCGATAGTTTGGTATTAAGTTTGCGCGTGTTCATCGTATGCGATGTATTCTAATATATCTGACAACCTCCAACATGCCCTCGCCAGATCGTCCGGTAACTGCGTCGATAATAATAAACCTTTGTTGGAAGTACAATCGCGATTGGGGTTTAAGTTCTGAAGGAAATTGGGAAAATCTAATCCCCCAGGATTGGTGGAGGAATCTAACATCCGCTTTGCGAAAAGGGTGGCCTCTTTTTCGTCCTCCCGCCACGTCTCGAGAGAATCTCGGGCCAGACGAATCATACCCTTTGCACCAGCTATGCGGTGTTTAAGGGCAGTGTAGCCTACATCAATCATAGCAAAATAAAGTTTGTCAACTGACATCGTTCTATATATATATATTTATAAAAAAGTTATTTAAAATAATTAATTTAAAATCTCGATTGAATATAGTAGCCGACGAGCCCCACCACACCCATTCCCACGACGATGAACGCGATTTCGCGGTCTTTTTGGGGCTCTGACGGTACATAGAAATCTGAAAGTTGGGGCTCGCGATCCAACGGCGCGAGACTTTTCTGCGGATATGCCAGCGCGTACTCGCGGTTGGCTTCTTCAACGTTCTGAAAAGTTTGTGCGGCGTGATTTTCACGGCGAAGCTCTTCATTGACCCAGTCAAGATGGGCGGTTTGTTTTTCCGACCACGCTTCCTTTGCGCTATTGAATTGTTCTACAGCTAAATCGTGACGCGTACTCTCCTCATCCGCGTTCGAGTTTTGTAGTTTAGAGAATAGAAAGTTGCTGCCGGTGAACGCAAATGCGTTTAAGAGCGCACCACCTACCATTATTGCGATTGAAGCCATTTATTTCCATATATTAACTGGTAGAATTCCAACTTTAACTAGATAATCTCGGGTCCAAACTGCGGCCGCTACATCTAAGGTCGCGAGCCCTACGTCTCTCACAGTAAAGTCCAATTTGGGAGCGGATCCTCCTAGGGCCATCTTTGATAGTCGAGCATACCCGATACTGAAACCCGATATCACCACGGCGTGATAAAGCGCATTCACTAACATTTTACCATCTTGTTCAGCCATTATTGCATATAAAAGGGGTCGCGATCAATGTTTAAATGGGGCGCGTCCAATCGCGATTGGTGTTTCGTAACTTTCTTCTGAACACTGGCTGGTTGTTTTTTCGATAATAGGGGGTATTTCCACACGCACAGGGCACCAACAACTGCCAGACCACCACCAACAACCCAACTCCAATTCACGAATTTGGGTTCAATCGGTTTCGCCCAACTCCAACGGCGGTTGGTATTGGGTGTTGAGTGTGCTTCCAATTCGTGAATTGGGGTTGTACTCAACTCTGTCTTCAGATGTTTTGCTGTCTCCGTCCCCGATTGCAACCCCAATCTCGATTGGAGTTTAGCCTCTCGAAGCTCGGCGAGTATTTTATCTTGTTTAACTTTTCGGGTGGCAGCCGCCGCCCGCCCAGCTGCCTGTCTTTTGGGATATATGCGGTATGTCATCCAGTGGCGGAGTAACACTCGGGTTCGATTGGGTTGGAGCAATCGGGTTCAACTCCGTCACTCTCGCGGGTGTGTCTTGTGTCATCATTTTCAGGGCTTATAGTTCGTGGGCATATATGTCCAAATTGACAGTGTTTACCCGTGGTCAACGCGGTTGTCAGCGGAGCTAAGTACATTCCAAACTTGTGATAAATTGAGCAGCAGGCTGTTCTAAGAGTGTGACCTATAAAAGGGTCAGTCTCTAGATCGTCAATCAATCCCGCGGTGTTTGGTATAGGGAGAAGTATACTAACGGCGGTTGCGTACAAATGAATAGCCGCCGATCCGAGAGTTTTTGTCATCTCCGCACCTAACCTAGATTCGTATCGCGCATACATTTTATCGATCTCCGCATCTGACATCTTATCCACCTGAAAAACTGAGAGACGCCTACTACCGAGATAATGCTCCGATTGTCCCCCAGCAACCAGCGCAGCTAGCCGCTCTCGTCGCGCCGCATTTTCATTTTCATTCGGAGTCGTTGCACTCAACCCAATACCAACCGCCGTTGGAGTTGATTCCGATTGCTCTGTCGGATCATTATCTATGTTGGCAGTCGGAGTTGAGGTTTCTTCTATTAGCTGATCGAGAAGTTCGTCGCAGTTCATTTTTCTTAAAAATTAATTTAACTATTCTAACAAGTCTCATCACTTTAACATATTGCAAGCGCACCACCCGATACTTATGATCACCATTATGCTCGCAAAAAATCTCGCAGCGGAGCACCAAATTGTTAACATTGTTAACCATTGTTCAGCATTTGTTCAACATTTGTTAAGCATTTGTTCAGCATTGTTCAGCAATTGCTAAGCATTGTTCAGCATTGTTCAGCATTTGTTCAGTAATTGCTAATTAATTATAAAATTAATTGATAACTTCGTAAGTAGTTGGTTGATCAGTCTTTAGCAAAAGCTTGGCGTGCTTAGTTTCCGAAAGCATCCGTCTAACCTCCAGGCGCTCCTCGCGCGTTGGGATAACGTCATTCTCTCGAAGACAGTCATCGAATGAGTCTCGGTCCTTGCAGTGAAAGAGGGCGACCCATTTCGTTTGCTAGTGCAGATCCTTGAGGACGGCGTTGTACTTTTGAGTGGATATCCGTACGCTTTGCCTAGCATGGCGGCCAGAAAATGCGAGCTCGGAGAGCATGTCCTTCTTTTTGGTCATCGCCGCCTTGGCCGAGCAATCGTCAATCACGTATAGGGTGGGCTCACCCTGGAATCTTTGGTATAAACCACGCAACCAATCGTGAAGCCTATCACCGGGGTCAATAACGTATACCTCAGGGTCGGTCCATATCCACGTTCGCCGCTGATAAGTATCGTTGTGCCGCACAGTGGGACACAGGATCACAATGTGACGAAAGGCATCGCGGTAGGACTCCTCGAGCAAGTCGAGGATGAAAACCGTTTTTCCACATCCTGTCTGCCCACATATTATGGCAGAGTGGGCATCTCCAATCGTGAATTGGTATTGATTGCTAATTTTCTTAATTAATTCTTTAGAATTATCAAATTTATTAATTAATAAATCGTTAGAATGATTGCTAATTTTCTTAATTAATTCTTTAGAATTATCAATTTATTAATTAATAAATCGTTAGATGATTTTTTTATTAAATCAATAGAGTGCTGAGACGTTATCGGCCATCTTCGATGTTGAGTTGTGCGTCTGTAATTATATATAAGTACACGTTCAATGGCCCGGCTCCGTCCGCCTCTTTGGTTATCTGGATCGTCACACCCTCGCTAGCGTTCTCAACTTGGCGTCCGCTGCCGTGTATTTGGTCGTCGTCGCTGGCTCGCATGTCTAGCCATAACGCGTATTTGGTATTCAGGAACTCCGCGAGGGAGACGGCCGAGAGATGTAGGTCTTTGGCAACCGCTGCAACCTCCGGAGAGCGCTTAGAGCCGGCAGCAAACTGCTTTCTTACTTCGTCCCACTGCTGGTGCGCGCGAAGACCCGCGCTGTAGAGTTGCTTGGGAACTCCCTCGATCGTCACCCTCTACCTTCGTGATTTTGGGGTTATAGAAATTTGTCGGTTTTTTCTAAGCACGAAACGCGAACCGAGCATCCTCGAACAACATCATTATACCTTTCATCGAGCGAGCGGGTACGTTGACGTTAATATTCCACAATGTGTCGCCTTTGTCTTTCGTCATCTTGCGATGGCGAAGAACTCGGTCGTAAAGTATGGCAACGCGCCCGGCGTACTGGGTTCTGATCAATCACGTGAGTTCGGGCATCGTGACCATGTCGTACTCCAGCGAAACATTATCGATTGTATACGTCGATAACAGGTCGCTGGTTATGAGAACTCGGACGTAGTCGTTGAACGTTAGTTCGTATTCGAGGCAGTCAGCCAAAGCGCTCTGATAGTAGGGCATGTGACTCTCCAGCAACTCAAAGTCGAGCGGGATGTAGAAGCGGTTGCCGTAAGCGCCCGCGACCGCATTGTCACTCGCGTTATTATCTACCTTGTTACCAGCCCCGATTCTAAGTTTGGTTACGTTCTTATTTTTGCTGGTGTCAATACCCTGATAGACAGCGTTTTCGCGCTCTTGCGCCGTCTTCCATAGGTCCTGATAACAATGGTAGACGTCGCTGTCGTCGATCGACATCACCTCATTACCAGAAATCTTTATCATGGTCTTCTTGACGATGGCGCGACCAAGGTTCTGAACGACGGTTCGGTCCTCGTCTGTCGACATAAGCGAAATAGTGAAAGCGAGGCGAACAGTACCCGGCACAATGACGTCGTTAGCTCCGAGGTTGGGGAAGCGGACCAAGAGCTGCTGGTTCTGGTCGATCGTCGATGGGTTGTTCGTAATAACGACACTCTGTCTCACGCCTTTTGCCCCGAGGGGCTCACGCAGTCTGCGGTATGGATTGAGTTTGCGACCGTATTGACTCGAAGACATAATTTAGTGAAACTATATTAAACCCTTATGGTTTTGTCTTTAATACATAATTAATTTTAAGAAATTAATATGGCTGATTACGATATTGACATGGATGAAATCGGCAGAGACTATTACATCGATGCGGATGAGGATGATTATGACATAGATGATTATAATGACGAAACACCCTTGATACAACCTCCAGTTCCAATCCAATTCGGGGAATTAGGTGGCGCTACCGGCAGCGTTGGTCAAAGTCGGGAATTACTCGAGGGAGCTGTAGACGACTACTACAATGGTTTGGCAGAAAAAGGTGTGGTCCCGTCTGTCGGTCGCGACTACTCCAAGTTCGAATTGAATCTGAACGGTAGATTGCGACTAAAAGCGGCACCAAATCTCCCAATAGTCAACATGAAGAACGGAAAACCCCTATCGCTAAACACCGTTGCAGGAAACCGGGGCGGTGGCGAAATCATAAAGAGCGAACTAGGATTCCCAGATTGGAAGAGGGGTAAAACAATTATGCCTACCCGCGCTGTAGAGGCCCTACAGTCTACCGACGAAACGAAACATGGCGAAAACGGCCTCCGCGATAGAAACGGTCGCGCTCAGCGATGTCCCTCGAGTAGCCACCGACGCTATTAACACGATGGAGACCACTTTCAGCGTCCAATCGCAATTGGGGGAAATACTCAACGATGACCCACCGTTACCTCTTCGCGAACTCCGGGGCCTCGATAAGGCTCTACAAACGGTCCGGGGCGAACTGGTCCTTAACCTCGCCAAACTCTCGTCGCTGGATGAACATATCGCGCTAGAAGAAAGAAAACTGGAGGAAGCTGGTGGTGATAGAGAATCTACCGAGCGGATCAACAAACGCTTGCGGTCGTTGCGGGATGAAAGAGCAGCTCGTTTGGAGGCTGCCTCGACTAACCATGAGACACTCCACACCCAAATAAGTCGGATCCGCGAAACAATCTCGAGGGTACTGCGCGAGGAGACGATACTCGGTGAGCGTACGACAATCGGTGAGCGTCTTCGCACTCTATTCAGAGAACAGGGCATCACGTTGCAAGCATCCTCGTTGCTATCAGCATGACTATATCGACCATAGTTCTAGCTTTCACTGGTGGTGCGGCGCCACCACCCGCGCCAGCACCCACACCACCACCACCCGCGCCATCAGGCGGAGGCAAGGAGTGGGTAAAAAAACAACTAAAAGCCCTCGCCAGTCTCCTGGCTAAATTAGCCGAAAAGGCGGCTGCCGCACTACCTGGACTGATCGGAAGTATCGTTTCTACTTGCTATCTATATTATCAAAAACGGCCGGATGGCTAGCCAAAAATACTTGGGCTTTAATCGTGGCAATCGCCGGTCTCCTACTATTCTTCGCCAGAGAGTTCCTAAAACCAAAGCGCAAATAATCCGATCGCCACGAGGGCGACGACGAGCGCTAATTTCTCCTCCTCGTGTGTTGTGCTTCCAATTTCACCCAATCTGTGATTGATTGGTGTTTCTCCAATCGCGATTGGTCTGTTGATGGAACTCGATGGTGCATCCAATTTACGAATTGGGGGTACTGGGTTCGATTGTGTTGAGGGATGTGTATCCATTTTGTGTTTTGGGCGTTTTATGAAATCGGTTCCCTCAACACTGTTGAACCTGATCGTGTTGGGGGGGGGTGCGCTTGATGATATCCGTGTTCACGTTACCGTTGTGACCGATTTTTTGATTGGCGGTGGCGATTACGATCTGATTATTGTAACCATCAACCGGGTCGTCTCGTAGTATCATATTGCTGGGCGCCATATAAAGACCTATTCCAAATACATAGTCCACTGGGGTGCTGGCAGTCTGCAAAACGTCTTGATAATTCTGGATCGCCTTCTCCAGGTCCACCTTAGCTGAGATGGCGTCCTCTACAAGTGCCAAGAATTGTTTTTGTGCATCAAACGCTGTTCCTGTACCCAGTATAGAACTGCGAGTTTGCTTCTGTGCGCCGAGGATGGCCCAGACGTACGTGCGAATAGATTCGTTGACGCGAGTAACCCCGGCCTGCGTGAACCCTAGACCCTTATCTAACATAAATGTGGTCCACGCGTTCTGAACCTCAGCAGCCTGCTGTATGTAATCTACGTGAGCCAGTTTCGGAGGTAACATTTTACAAGAAAACACGCCACAGTGCCGACCTCCAGACACTTCTGGCCCGAAAGTCATAGTCGCGGGGTCAAAATTCCCGGCGTTCCGACTGATGATGTGGTCACCGGAGTAATCGTGTCTAAAATCAGTCTGCGTCCAATTCCCGGACTGGCCCCGAATGAGAACGTCCCCGAGGCCGGTGGTGGTAGGAAATGCTTTCTGCCTCCAGTCCGCGTCTTTTGAAACGTTAAATTCGTTACACAATCTTTCAAACGCCATACGGTCGTATGCGTTGGAAATGGGATCCCAGGCGTCGTCTTGAGGTAGAGAAATACCTAGTTCTTTGAGAATCCTCCTAATAGTATAATACGTGTGAAAGTTGTAGACACTTCGGAGCATGACATTCTTGGATGTCAGATGGTCTTTATGTGAAACTCCACACCCGGATGTTGCGCACCATACAGAAAAATTTAGCTGGTTCTGCCAAAACTGCATCGGTGTGGCTTTCCACCCGTTTACCGACTCCATCGTAGTAATCTTGGGCAGGCTATATTTCTCAAAGATGTTAGGGAAATTGGTGGCAAAGCCACTGGCTGGTCTAACCGTTACGGTTGGGTGTACAAGGTTAACAACGTCTTTTTGCTTGTATTTACCACCGACCGCGTACTTTGCATTAGAGTTAAAGCTAAATGCTTTTGTATCCATTGAAAGATATTATTATGTTTGCTACTATCACTAATGTTCAAAAAGGGAGTTGTGAACTTCAAAAATTAATAGACAACTGCTGCGGACAACGCCGGGTAGGCCTTAGATCAATCACCTTCACGGTTGGATGGCAGAATGTGGGGAAGAGCGAAGGGTTTTACTATGTGAAGGATGGACAACAATTAGGTGTAAAGCTGCCTCACGGACTGTGGAGAATAAGACAGCTCAAAGATTTTGTCAACTCAGAGCTTGACGGTATAATCAACCTCACAGTATCGAATGCTACCGGGCTCGCAACAATGACCATCAGAACTGATAATGAGGTAGTGGTCTCCCCGGGGTTGGGTATTCAACTCGGTTTTAGAGAGACATACTCCTCAAACAAAGGAGTGTTTACCCCGGGTGAGTACGTCGGTGATAACCCGGTGGACTTCGCCTTCACGAAAACTCTCAGGGTACACCTGGATCGGGTGAACACATCGTACAACACGGTAGACGGATCCCCCAGCACATTACTGAAAACTGTGCCCGCCAGCGACTGTTTCTATGGCGAGACTGTGACCTTAGACTTCCCACACCCCGAGATGAAAGTTTTGGAATCGGGACATATCCACGAATTTACGGTCTCTATTCTCGATGATCAAGCGAGAAAGTTGAATAACTATTACCCGATTTCGGTAGTTCTCGAAATTTCCAATTGAGTATAGGTGCCCAATATTATAATTAAAAAATTAAGAATGAGTATATACGGACCAGGTAGTTCTTCCGATTGGGTGACAAATTCAAAGAATTTGGAACCGACAGAAGGGGGATTCATCCCGACAGAGGGCGACTTTTTAACTACCCAAAAAACAAAGGCCTTGATCAATAGAACTATATCGAGGGTCACGGACGAGATTCACAAGAGTCTACTGTCACAACTTAGAGAATATGCCCTGGCTGTGAATACACAAAGTCGTGAAGAAACGCATACGGAACTAAACGAACTAGGTGAAAAAATAACCAAATTTCGAAAAGAAGCCCGGTTGGGGATTGATAAAGCCCGAGAAGACCGCCAGGTTGATATTACGGCGGTTTATGATGCGTTGCGCTTAGAAGACTCTCTCAGCAAAGAAGCTACACTTGCTGAATTAGACGGGAAAATAATCGATTTTCGAAAAGAGGCCACGTCGGGTATTGAGAAAGCACGAGAAGACCACCAGGCGGACCTTACGAAGGCTTATGAGGTGTTGCGCTCAGAAGACTCTCTCATCAGAGAAGCGGCACTTACTGAACTAGATAAAAAATAACCAAATTTCGAAAAGAGACCCGATCGGGTATTGATAAAGTCCGAGTAGACCACCAGTCGAACCTTGAGGAGGCCATTGCGGAGGCTTATGATGCGTTGCGCTTAGAGAACTCTCATAGTAAAGAAGCGACACTTACCGAACTAGACGGTAAAATAGCCGAATTTCTGAAAGAGACCAGGTCGGGGGTTGAGGGGGTCCGAGAAGACCACAAAGAGGCCATTGCGGAGGCTTATGGGGCGTTACGCTCAGAGGACTCTCTCAACAGAGAAGCGGCACTTACTGACATATACGAAAAAATAACCGAATTTAAAAAAGAGACCCGGTTTGATCTTGATGGAGTCCGAACGGGTATTGAGAAAGCCCGAGAAGACCACCAGGCGGATATTACGGAAGCTTATAGGGTGTTGCTCTTAGAGGACTCTATCAACAGAGAAGCGACACTTACCGAACTAGATGGAAAAATAACCGAATTTCAAACAGAGGCCCGGTCGCGGGTTGAGAAAGCCCGAGAAGACCACAAGGTAGCCATTGCGAAGGTTTATGAGGTGTTGCGCTCAGAGGACTCTCTCATCAGAGAGGCGGCGGTTGCTGAACTATATGGAAAAATAACCGCGGGGTCGCGATAAATATTGTAGTAGATGGGGAAGAACGGGGGATTGGAGTCACTAAAATCTCTGGAGATAGTTCGACGATTGTTTCGTTTGCCGGTAATGATCGAATTAGACTTTCCCAAGGTAGTGTTATTAACTTTGTTACGAAAATCGGTGACTCAGAGAGTTCTTCCACTATTGTCTCATTGTTAATTGAACTTATTGTGTAAATACTAATATATTGAAATAAATTTGTAAAATTTAAATATGAACGAATCAACGCTTCCAATTGTCAATACCACTCCATCAACACTGTGTACAATTAACGAAAGAAGTTCAGATTTTAGGTTGAATAATATCGTCACTATGCAGGATATTTTAGTTAGAGAATATACAAATAGAAAAAGAAACGCTAAAAAATATAGGCGCGCGGTGAACATGGCTGAAGTATCTAGCACGGCTCTGGCGAGTGTTTCTGTGTTGTGTGGAGCGGGGACAGCTGCAACTATATCCACCGTTATAACGGTTCCCGTAGCGGGGATTTTATGTGTGGTGTCGGCCGTTTCTGGGTTGTTGTGTATGGTAATTAGGGCGTCGGGTGGAAAACTCGAGAAAAAATGTAGAAAACATGATAGAATATCCGTTCTCGCCAGGTCTAAGAAAAATAGCATCGACGTTATGGTGTCCAAAGCGTTGGCCGATAAGAAAATATCAAATTTAGAGTTTGAATCCGTGGTGGAAGAAATGCGGAGATATGAAAAATTAAAAAATGATATAAGAATCAAGGCATGCGCCACCATGCCCAAGATTGAGTGTACTGATTGGGATAAATTTAGGGAAAAACTTGGAGATAAAGTCGAAAGAAATGTTACAGCACCATTGTGATTTTTTAAAAAATAATTAATTTTAATTATAAAATTAATTAATTAAAATTAATTATAGTCGCAGTAAACAATTTATTAATTAATTTTAGGAAAATTATTAACAATTTAAAAAGAAAAAAAATATTATTTTTTTTTAGCTTCCACCGAGGCTCTAACCCACGCCAGCAAAACCCTTCTGGGCCCACCCGGCTAGCCACCTTTTATCTGATCTTGTCTGATCTTGTCTTTGTCTTACTCGTCTCATGTTGTGGCTAGCCGGGTGTAATAGCTGCCTGTACAGCACACCCCCATCTATCGGCTGATCTAGGAACCAGTGTCGAAAGTCTAGGCAACCTTGGAAGTGTGTGCACGGAAGCACTGAGCGCTCATTTTTCGTCAAGGGGCGTCCCCCAAGACAAAGTATTGTTGTTAATTTTACATATATGAAGTTAAAACCGTGTTGTGCAATACCAAATATTTACTCGTTTATTTTTATTTGTTTTATATATAACAAGTTCATTTTTTATTTAATAATATAGGTTATAACGTTCTAAATTATTAAAAGTAAAATTAAAAAAATAAAAGACATGCCAACCAATCACAATGTAAGAAATACTTCCGGAATATCGATAGCGGGTTGTGTAATACACACCCACGTGTGTGTATATATTATAGTGTGTTTATGTTTCATTCCGGAATATCGATAGCGGGTTGTGTAATACACACCCACGTGTGTGTAGTATATATTATAGTGTGTTTATGTTTCATCCCGGAAGACGTAATCGTGTAATCTCTCTATAAAATGGACACTTAATATACGTGTAAGGTAGGACACATAATTTGCGTGTTTATAACACGTGTAAGTGAAACATTGTCGTCTGCTTGGTGTTGTGATTACAATATAAATTTATAAGCGATATCGTAGAAATGTACGTTCGTAAACGAATCGTTGGGTTTTAAATTTTTTGTATAATACGCCTTAGTTTCATATCCGATACGCATTATCTGTCTTAATGTTCGTATTTGCCTCTTGTATAGTTGACATAATTGCCGGTATAATATTGGAAATGTAACGTTTTTATCGGAGCGTAATAAATTACGCTGGTATTTCATATATTCGATATCGCCTAGTGTTCTCATTTTATAGAATTTATATACAGGATTATAACCCCCGTATTCTTCGTAAACTTCTTCAACACAGTCATTAAAAATTTTCAATTCAAATTGTATTGTATTATCCATTTTCTCTAATAATATTGGTACTCGTTTTTTTCTGTTCAATTTCCAATTAGAATTTTCAAATCCATTACAATATGATTGTAGAAACGCATATCCGTAAACGAATCGTTGATTTAAACGGTTTTATAAAATTAGTTTTATGATGTTCCGGTAGTTGTTCTCCGATCCTATTTAGTCGCTTCGTTTCACGAATTTGATCCTTGTACCGGCGACATAATTGCCGGTATAATATTGTAAATGCAACGCTTTTATCGGAGCGTAATAAATTACGCTGATATTTCATGTATTCGATTCTGCATAATGTTTTCAATTTATAGTAATATTTTTCACCAAAGATATTACAAAATTCCAATTCCCATTCTATTTTATTATCCATTTTGTTATAATATTTTATTATAACCTATGAAATGTATCTGTTCAATTTGGACGTGAAAAACATGATGTATTTATGACACCAATATATACTTTCAAAAGTCAATTACCAATATAATTGGGACTCCCTCTTCTCAAAATTATTTTCTCCAAAAATTCATAAATTTGCCTTCGGGAGACCCAATTTTCCTCGTTAACCAATTTTTTGATTTTCGGGGGTGGTGGGGGTATTATAGAGGGTTATAAACGATACCACGGTAGGTGGTATCATTTTGACTCCCTTACTACTACTCGTGCCGTCACACCAACTTCCAACATCCCAATTGCCTGATTTCTGTCCTTTTCACAAAGCCGTGGCATAATGAAAACAGAGAATCAATGAGAAGCTATTTTAATTTATCGAAGATGATCTCAAACGAATCGTACAGTGTACTCACCTCGTGTATTTACCTTGTCACGTGGTCACCTTGCACGTGGAAAATGTGGTAAACAGCGTTCTGTTTCGACAGCGAAATATACACACGGCGGACACGTGGTAAACTGTACACCATCGTATTCTCGACATCGGCAGGATCTCGCATCTATTAGGTTTCCACTAACCCGACCCACCCTATTTTTTCCCGCCGACCCTACACTTTTTTTCGTCATATCGGTATTTTCTTTGATAAAAACAGTATATTTTCACTAACCCGTAGTGGGTTAACAGTTCCAGTACAAACAGTGTGTCGTGAATGGGGAAAAAAATAGAGAAAAAAAAAGTTTCGCCTTCCTACCTACCCTATTTTTGTCCAGGTGTTAGCGGAAACAAACAATTTATTTGTTTGGCCTTATATACAAATGCCCATAGTACATATGTACGTAGACACGAATACTTTCGCATTTAAAAGAAGGACGTTTCTTGTTTTGCTAAGTCTATATATACACACACTAGTAAGTAGTTTATTGGGAACAAGATTTACCTCGATGACGTAGCTGCTCTTGTGACGTCACAACGGCAATGACGTTATGTTATAACGTGTCAGTCGGAACGTTGTGAAACGTGTTATTCATATTACAAAAATGGATGATACATATGCATTTCGAAACTTATATTTCCAACATGTCCAAGCACACTGAAATTTAATGGTAGCGCTTCTCAGAGAATTGCATATATTATGCCATATTAAATAACATTGATATTTTAAGTTGCATTGTGATTTTATGGAACTGTCGTAGGCTATCGCTTTGTAACTGCAAGTGGGTAAAAACAGTATGCGCCATCCTAAAAATAAGTTGTCGAATCAGCCAAACCATATAATTTTCGAAAATGTATCTTGTACCCTAATTCTCAAAAGTGACCCAGCAAAATACATCCATGAAATAGTCATTATCTCCTCGCCGATAGGCAAGGGGGTATATAGCGTTTGTTCATGTACGTACGTGTGTGCATTACTAACACGTACGTATCTTTCATGTTTAGCTCGCTTTCCGAAGGAAGATGTGCTTTTGGCATAATATGCATGCCCCGGCGTCGTAGTCAGCGTCTGTCCATCCGTGCGTCTTCAAAAATTCGAAAACTTTACGTTGGGGGGAATTTGCTATAATTTCTGTTTCCTTTCATCAAACGTTTTGATATTTCACGCATACCTTTCTCTAACGATTCTCTATCATGATGTGACAAATCCATGACGCTCGGGCCGCAGCTAACCCTATGGTCAAGGTCATACACATGCAGTCCTAGTGCTTTCATAAACTTAACGTTGTAAATCTTCGCAATAAAATCAATATTTGATGGAATTTCATGAAATAAAACATACTTACATTTTAATATTTTTAGATTCGATGTGTTTAATAGCCAAAAGTTCGTCGGCATCAAAACGTGGAACAGACCGTAGCTACTTCATTATCCTATTGCACACTGCCTGTATGTCAGACCGTGACAACGGTTGAGTTAGAAACAAAATTACTACCCCGCTCCATACCTCTCACGAGGTTAGCAATTTAACCCCATATCTTTAATGTAACACATGGAAGAGTGATTTTTGCAATGGGTTAATTATCCGGCGTGTTTGATATGTTAGCGATATAAAACTGTCAAAGCTGTATCAATAAAGTATTAATAAAGAATATACACATGCAGAAATGTGTTATTTTACCGTGTCAATGCGTTTATCTGACATTTACATGTATGTCTTGTAAATTTGAAAGTTTCATTTCGTTATGTTGAACCACAACAAGAGAAAATATGGCTTCCATGGGAAAATGATTTCCGTTATATTATTTTTGACAATTTACCAGTTCTACATCAAAGATTATTTGTTTAAAGGTATAAAATATACAGTTTACTAAATTTTTACCTACATGAAACAGGTTTGGGTATGCACTTCATTTGCTCACATTTTTGAATGGGTCAAATTGTAGCCGTATATAACATATCGGAGGCTAATTATTGTAGCTAGGGTTGAGTGTGAGTGCTTATGATATATGGAGACTCAACCACATCTGATGATTTTAATTTTTTTATTTAGCTTATATTTAAGGGTAGGAATTGGCTCGAGGACCTTCCAAACCCGGGCATTTAATTGAGCCCAAAATGTGTCAGGCCAGTGACAATTGGCCCGTTTGTTTCCGATTATTTTTTAGTAATATCTGCGATACAGTGTCGAATTGCCGCAAAGGATGACTATTTGCAGCGAGGTTCCCGACCTGCATACAGATTGCGAGATTGCCTGGATGAAAATGAAAGTTACTGGATGTAAACCACTTGATTTATGTAGCTACTACAAGCCTAGTGAGGGCAACAGCTCTAGTTTAAACCAGTTTTCCGAGTCACTTCGGAGATTGGGTATGACTGGTCCCCATGTTATTATTGCAGGAGACATGAATTTTCCCGGATACGACTGGCCAAACAACTGTATAAAACAGAATTGTGGCTATCCCACTCTTACCTTTCAGTTCGTTGACCTCTTAGACGACATGGGCCTGACTCAACTTGTAGACTCACCCACCAGGGGCCAGGGCAACAACATCATTGACCTTGTTATCACAAACAACCCCAATATAATTTCTTCATGCAAAGTGATCACAGGTGTAAGTGACCATGATGCTGTCCTAACTGAAATTGACATTAGGCCTATTAAAAACAAGCAAATCCCCAGGAAGATTGCGCTCTACAGTAAGGGTGATTGGGAGGGACTTAGAAAGCATATTACTACCTTTGGGGAAAGTCTATTGCAAAATTTTGACACTTCAACCCCGGTTAACCAATTATGGGTCAATATCACTTCGGAGCTCGAAAGAGCCATCAGCCAGTTCATACCGCACAAAACTGCAAAGTTAAAAGATAGACAACCTTGGATTAATGGTAAAATAAGGCGTCTTATTAGGAAACGGGATAAACTTTACTTTAAAAACAGAACTAAACCTACCCCTGAAGGTTCAAGTAAACTAAAAACTCTTAAACACCATATACAGACATTGAGCAGAGGAGCTTACTGGGAGTATGTTGAGGACTTAGTTACTCCAAAAGATGAAAATTCAGTAACTGAAAATTTCAACATTACAAAACGTTTCTGGACTTCTATTAAGCACAAAAAAACAGATGCTATTGGACTTCAATCCCTGAAGAGAAACGGAGTATCTATTACCGATCCAATCTCAAAAGCCAATTTGCTTAATGACCAGTTCCACTCTGTTTTCTCTCAGCAAACTCCCATGAAACTCGTTTCTTACTGCAAATATGTTTCAAACCTTTTTTCCAGAAAAGAAAACGACATGCCTGAGATAGAGGTAACAGAAAATGGTGTACAGAAACTTTTGCAAAAACTTTCAGGCCCAGACAATATTACTCCTACTATTCTGAAGCGCCTCTCGGCTGAACTAGCGCCAATTCTTACTCTACTTTTCAATACCTCACTTCAGCAGCAGTCCCTACCAGACATTTGGAAACAAGCCAATGTAACACCAATATACAAGAAAGGTGACAAAACGACACCTTCGAACTATCGCCCTGTCTCTCTAACTTGTAACTGCTGTAAGCTCTTGGAGCACATTTTGCAGTAATATGATGCAGCATCTCAATAGGAGCAATATTCTTTATCCCCTCCAGCATGGCTTTCGGGAGAAGCGTAGCTGTGAAAGTTAACTTATTGAATTTGTTCACGACATAGCCCTTAACATGCAGAGTGGTAGACAGAATGATGTTGTAGTCATGGATTTCGCTAAGGCCTTTGATAAGGTAGCACACAATAGGCTCCTCTACAAACTCTCATCATATGGCGTGAAGGGATTAGCACTCGGCTGAACAGGATATTTTCTTAGTGGTAGTTCTCAGCGTGTCGTCCTTGAAGGGAAAGCTTCTACGTCCGTTCCAGTACTATCTGGTGTTCCACAAGGCTCTGTGCTTGGTCCTGCGTTATTTCTTGTTTATATTAATGATCTCCCGGAGTACACAACCCATAGTACTGTCCGGCTCTTTGCAGATGACACATTGTTGTACTTAGCTTTACATAGCCCATCTGATTGCAACAAACTTCAAGACGACCTTCATAATCTCGAGAGATGGGAATCCGACTGGCAAATGTCTTTTCATCCTGACAAATGCGAGGTTATTCACATTACCACCAGGAAGGCTCCTGTTATGCATAACTACTCTCTCCACGGCCAATTAAAATTCTTTCTTCAGTTCCTTGTATTAAGTACCTCGGGGTTAACATCAGCCACGATCTGAAGTGGAATAAACATATAAACTCCGTCTCATCTAAGGCCAACCAGACTCTAGGTTTTCTGAAACGTAACCTCAGGATCAACTCGAAGACTGTCAAAGAACGAGCTTAATTATAAATCCCTTGTTCGTCCTAAACTAGAATACTGTTCCACAGTCTGGGACCCCAAGAGCATTAGCAAAGACAATGAGGGTGACTTAACTTTGCATAGGCTTGTACACCAACTCGAGATGGTCCAGAGGAGGGCTGCAAGATGGGTTTCTAACCGTTATCACAACACATCTAGTGTAACCGATATGCTGCACAGTCTGGAGTGGAGATCACTGGAACAGAGGAGAGTCGATGCCAGACTGTGTATACTGTACAAAATTAGGAACAATCTTGTAGCCATAAATGAAGATAACTACTTAACACGAGGCACTGGTAGACGCCAACACCAATACCGCCAGTTGCGTGCCGACAAAGACTACACTCGTTTCTCCTTCTTCCCCAGAACAGTTGTACAGTGGAACCAACTGCCCACTGACACCTGCCTGACAGAGTCGCTGGATTCCTTTAAGGCTCAGGTCTTGAAGGTTCAGCACTCCAGACTCATTTAATTATAAGCCTTCTTCTTTCTCTTTTTCTTTCTCTCTCTATGCTTCCTTCTACCTTTCCTTGGCCTACTGCTCTATCTAGTATTTTTCGTTTTTCCTCTCATTTTCCCCTAGCACTCAACTGGTGATAACACTCATGTGTGAGGGTATACCAGTATACCGGCAAAAGCAAAAGAAAAAAGTACAGTCGAAATATGTGCATTAAATGAAGGAGGCGATGAGGCGGTTAATTTAACCTAGCTAGTTATTATCTAATGATTTCGTTCGTTCGGCTTATGTTTAAGGGTGTCTCGAACACCTTACATACTCTGATGATTTGGTGTGGTTAAACCTTTATAGGAAGGTAGGTAACTCAACACAGACTGCCAATTCTACCAATGAAATATCTTGTTTCAAAATGGATTACCCGCCAGAAATTGTCCAACCGCTAGCTTGGTTACAGATTTTAAACAACTACTGAGTAACAAATATCGTAGAAGAGGACACAAAACATTTCGGTGTAAAGTCGTTATCTTCATGTAAATGAATTGTTATATTATTATGTTTGCCCTTTAATCGCTTTCAAGAATTAATTTTGCTTTTCTTTTATTAATAACATTTATATTACGAAATGTTGATACGTCATTGGTTTTCGTGTCTTGAATGTTTGTTCTCCACTTCAAGAAACTTCAACAGTTCAAAATAGTTTCACCAGTTTCTGCTTCGCGATATCGCGCTGCATATGTGGGATAGTTCCGAACAGTAACTCTTGTAATCTACTCCCATACTGTCCGTAGCTAGTTGCGAACAGTAACGCTTGTACTTGTAGCTTAGAAAATCTCAACTCTTCGGATGTGTTTTACTATTTCATCTGTCTTTTATACTTTCTGTATACGTGATATCTGAGACCCTTATAGTGTAAAATTCCACTCACAGGATTCCTCTGCAGAATAGCGAATCAGATCTGATTTGCACTTTAGCAGTTAATTGTGAAAGATTTGCTATGATTTTGAACTGAAACAAGTTAATATGGATTACATTCAAAACGGCCCCTATAAGGTGTTTTTCCCGGACTACACTGTACGAGCACGGTACCTGTATATGGCCGGAGGTATTCAGGAACACCTTGAATCCTTTCGGTACGGCGGTATGGTCAGAATGGCTCGCATGGGTAAATGGGCACTGGTTACACAGCAGGGATAATTATCTGGACCAGGACCCTGAAACAACATGGGGCAGCGATTGTCCGTGTACATCCTCTGCTCGCTGTGCAGGGAAATGACATTTTGAACACGCCAGTCATGCAAAATGGAAACGCGTGAGTAACCACGACTTGGATCAGCCATGTGCGTATCTAGCCTGACAATCATCGATCTGAAACGACAAATACACAACACCTGGTCAAAACGGCCCCAGGGGCGGATTGAGGGGGGGGGGGGTGGTGGTCTATTTTCGAGCTATGCTAGGGGAGTCATGGGGCAAACATAAAAATTAGTGTTTATAGCAGTTTTTAGCTCACCTGAGCGAAGCTCATGTGAGCTATTGTCACCGCAATGTGTCCGTCGTCGTCGTCCGTGAACATTTTCAAACGTCTTCTCCTCGGTAACCATTGGGCCTATAGTCACCAAACTTCATGGTCATGGTCCTTAGGTAGGGGGATTACAAAATTGTTAAAATGACGTCATTACGTAATCCAAGATGGCCGTCGTCTAAAAATAGCACAAATTCTTCAAAAATCTTCTTCTCAAGAACCGCTAACCGGATTTCGACAAAACTTGGTAGGAATTATCGATGTACAATGCTCTTTCAAAGTTGTTAAAATGATGACCCCGGGGTCAAAAATGGGCGTGGCCTGTGGGGTCAATTTGAGGTCAAATTTTATTTTTGACTGAATATGGTCATGTCATAGGGATCGGGTCAAAACGTAACCAATTCATAACGTACACAAAAAAAATAAGTCAAAACGTAACCTAGGGTGAAGTCAAAACGTACACAAACGTGGTCAAAACGTACACAAAAAAAGGTCAAAACGTAACCATAGTATATAGATTTAAATTTAGTAATTTACTAAGAAACAGAAATTTAAACATGGAAAAAGAAGTTTGTTAATGGTTATGCATGATTAATTTACTAAGTTTTAGCAAGTGCAACATTGAAAAAGAAGTTTGCTATTTGGTTATGCATGATTAATTGACTGACATTTAATAGCAATTGCAATATTGAATTAGTAAATTTTGACTTAGAAAAGTGTTACGTTTTCATCAGGAATGAGAACTTTGAACCACTTTCGGGTTAAAAACGACACACATTCAACACACATTCAAGTTTCAATTCTGATTATAAAATGGAATTATTTATAACAGAAATGTAAACTTAGACTTGAAAATATTTTCATTTTGCTATATAATTAATAAATTTGTTTCGTTATTATAGAACAAATTAAATAAGCACAGACCCTGTAAGTTTGTATTATAGATCCTTAAGAACGAACTCAGATCGATACCATCCTTCACACTGGTTTAATTGTGGAATGTGTAATTGACATAACAATGGTTTCCACATGATGTTACAAATTAATCAGTCCCCTAGCTGTACACAGGATATTCACAGTGGACAAACTGTCAATTAGATGTCACCTGCGGCGTTCCAATGTACCTTAGTTTAGGGTAATATGAAAAACAGAAACGATGTTTAAAGGTCATAAACATGATTTTATTGGACTATTTTAATTAAATAGTTTACATGTTTACAAAACAGAACAATTTTAATTTACATGTTCATATTAACCCATACACTGCTGATTTAAACTGTGTTGTCTTGTTTATTTTTATAGCATTAACTCTTACCAAAACAAATTTTGACAGCACATGCAAATTGTCTCCATTCTAGACGATTTTAATGTCATGTCAATACATGTTCTTGTATCAATATATATACCGCTGTAAGGGTTAATAAATAAATGTACCAAAATATAACTAAGTATGACGAACATCGAAAAGTATAATTCATGCCGAACAGTGTAGGCCCAGATCAGACAATATTTGCTGTGTCAAATTGAATTTCAGGGAGTTGTTTATTTGCGAAACATACAACGTATACATTCATGTTCACGTAATATAATATAAACTTACATACAGCACATGTATACCCATGTCACATAATGTAATATGTTCAGACAGTGTTAGCACATGTCGTACTACGGAATAGCATGTACAAGCTCAATATATCTATATCATGGATGTTCTACGACAATACGTATACATTGTATATCTAGGACGATGGAGCGTAGACTGCCGCCAGTTTCTTCAATAATCTGCTGGTCGATATCTCGTCAGCTGAATATCGGCCCCACACAGCGAATACCAGGGCCTGAATAGATTGTGACTTCTTTCGCTGGTCCTTTCGCTTCTTCTCGAAGATGAGCTTCACCTGAAGCGGTATATAGAAGACGAGCCTCGTCATGTAGTGCGCGTACGAGCAGGTAGAATGGCGGTGGCCCCACACAGCGGTAATTCAATCTGCGATGCCATCCTGAAACATGAAATGCATACATGATATCGATGGTCTAGTAAAAACATAGCACTTGCGACCGTATGTTACTACAATAAATATAGAGACCTGCATTACTATAGTTATTGTTTATGCATTTATACTTATACTAACCTTCAGGACTTTCTTATAATCCTTCTTGCGTCGCCTGGACGTGAATGCAAGTGGAACTTGTTTCATGTCGCCGTATTTCTTGATGAACGCGTGGATTAAGAACAGTTGCATGAAGGGGTCCTTGGTTCGTAGACATTTGAAGGTGCCGTCGACGTACCAAGTCTTGGCTCGTCGGAGGATGTCCATCTGCGTGGTGGTGGCGAATATTATGTGACGTGCTCCGTTGACGGTGATATCGTGGCGTAGAAAACCTTCCGGTATGAAGTAAGCGGCAAGCTCGAAGTCCATGCCACGTGGCTCTGCCGGACGGGATTTCTGTCGGTAGCGATTCGCCTTACGCTTCAGAAGATCCAGGTCGGGCAGTGCGAAATCGTCGTCTCGTAGTTCAGTCCTCGACAATCTTTTTCGCAGGGTGGTACACGTTGGACGCCGCTTCGTCTTTCACCTTGCGAGTCAACTTGACGGTATGTTTCTTCCCCGGGTTCGCTTGGTGAGCGTGATCATGGACACCTCGTTTGAATGTGTTTTTCTTCTCAATCACACTCGCCGGACATCGGAGACGTTGTGTTGGTACGCTACACCACCAGTTGCGTGTGTTGTTCCGTACAACCCGGACATTGTATGAGTAGCCGAGAGAATCCAGTAGCGTGTCCTTGCCCTTTGCAGTACCACCAGGAATAACCTCGTAAGTCGTCGGGCCATCCGCCACCACACTGTGAGACAGACTCGCGTCCGCAAGGGAATATTCTTCAGATGTAGACTTGTCATGGAACGATGTCGAGACATTGAACGAATGTTCGAACGTCGCAGTTGTGTTGCCATGTCTGATGGCGGATATGTCGGCTTCTCTGACGGCGGACATGTCGATGTCTCTGACGGAGGATATGTCGGTGTCTAAGACGGAGGATATGTCGGATTCTATGACGACGGATATGTCGGTGTCTCTGACGGATGATAGTTTTTATTACGCACAATTGACTGTTTGAAGGTGAATTGCTAACTAATCTCAGTCAATTAATCACGCTTAACAGATTAACATTAACAAACTTCTTTTTTTCAATATTGCAATTGCTAAATGTCAGTCAATTAATCATGCATAACCAAATAACAAACTTCTTTTTCAATGTTGCACTTGCTAAAACTTAGTCAATTAATCACGCATAACCATTAACAAACTTCTTTTTCCATGTTAAAATTTCTGATTCTTAGTAAATTACTAAATTTAAATCTATATACTATGGTTACGTTTTGACTTTTTTTTTTGTGTATGTTTTGACCACGTTTGTGTACGTTTTGACCCGATTTTGTGTATGTTTTGACTTTTTATGTTTGTGTACGTTTTGACTTGGTTACGTTTTGACCCGGAACCATGTCATATATCAAATTGAAGGTATCGATGAGGCGATCACTCCAATGCATTTTTTGTTGAAATCGGATGGTTATTTCATCCAAGATGGCCGCCGAAAGGTCAAAAGGTCGTTCTTTTATTAGAGATTTCAAAATTCTTCTTCACATGAACCGCTTGGCCCATGGTAGCCAAACTTAAAAGTTATGGTCCATGGGTGAAGCCTTTTCAGATTCAAATCTTCTCATGAACCGCTAGCCGGATTTCGACGAGACTTGGTCACTTGGTAGAAATGATCGATGTACAATGCTCTTTCAAAGTTGTTAAAATGGTGACCCCGGTGTCAAATGGGGGTCAAATTTTATTTTTGACCGAATATGGTCATGTTATATATCAAATCGAAGGTATCAAAGAGGCGATCACTCTGGTACATTTTTTGTCGAAATCGTATTGTTATGTCATCCAAGATGGCCGCCGAAATGTCAAAACGTCGTTCTTTTATTAGAGATTTCAAAATTCTTCTTCACATGAACCGCTTGGCCCATGGTAACCAAACTTAAAAGTTATGGTCCATGGGTGAAACCTTTTCAGATTTGTTAAAATGGAGGTCATCGCTAATCCAAGATGGCCGCCATCTAAAAATAGCATAAATTCTTAAAAAATCTTCTCATGAACCGCTAGCCGGATTTCAACTAAACTTGGTAGAAATGATCGATGTACAATGCTCTTTCAAAATTGAAATGGCGACCCCGGGGTCAAAAATGGGCGTGGCCCGTGGGGTCAAATTTTATTTTTGACCAAATATGCTCATGTCGTATATCAAATTGAAGGTATCGATGAGGCGATTGCTCTGGTGCAATATTTGTCGGAATCGGATGATTATAACATCCATGATGGCCGCCAAAAGGTCCATTTATTCAAGATTTTGAATGTCCTTTTCTCAGGAACCACATGGCCGATGCTGGCCAAACTTCATAGGAAGTTAAGATCCTTGGGTGAAGCATTTTCAGATTTGGTAAAATGAGTCATCGCTTAATCCAAGATGACCGCCATCTAAAATAGCACAATCTTTTTTAAAACACATTAACTCTATGTCACATTCTCCTCTGGTGTTCATGGAGTCAGGTGAGCGAATTAGGGCCATCATGGCCCTCTTGTTTAAATTAGGGCCGAGGTGTCGCTTTACCGGTGTCGGTAGTTAATGATTTTTATATAGAACATCAAATAACGACTTCAAGTGTAATTGAAACAGCTATAGCAGTTTAATTTACAACTAGAAAAAGTCGATGGCGCGCCATCGCAATATACCCACTTTCCCCAAATGCTAAGTCCGAAAGGGGGAGGTAATCCATGATGGAGGGTTGGATAAAAAATCCGAATTCACTTTGCGCATGTACACATGATAACGAAGCTACATAGCAAATATGAGGCGCGTATGTATGAAGGTGAAAAAGGTTTTCGAGTTACAAGGAAAAAATGGGAAATTCTGAGTGGGAAAGGGGGAGGTAATCGATGATGGAGGGTCGGATCAAAAATGGGAATTCACTTTCCGCATCTGCACATGATAACGAAGGTACATGAGTCCGAAAGGGGGAGATAATCCATGATGGAGGGTCGGATGAAAAATCCGAATTCACTTTGCGCATCTGCACATGATAACGAAGCTACATAGCAAATATGAGGCGCGTAGGTATGAAGGTGAAAAAGTTTTTTTTCGTGTTACAAGGAAAAAATGGGAAATTCTGAGTCCGAAAGGGGAGATAATCCATGATGGAGGGTCGGATGAAAAATCCGAATTCACTTTGCGCATCTGCACATGATAACGAAGCTACATAGCAAATATGAGGCGCGTAGGTATGAAGGTGAAAAAGTTTTTCGTGTTACAAGGAAAAAATGGGAAATTCTGAGTCCGAAAGGGGGAGATAATCCATGATGGAGGGTCGGATGAAAAATCCGAATTCACTTTGCGCATCTGCACATGATAACGAAGCTACATAGCAAATATGAGGCGCGTAGGTATGAAGGTGAAAATGTTTTTTCGAGTTACAAGGAAAAATGGGAAATTCTGAGTCCGAAAGGGGGAGATAATCCATGATGGAGGGTCGGATGAAAAATCCGAATTCACTTTGCGCATCTGCACATGATAACGAAGCTACATAGCAAATATGAGGCGCGTAGGTATGAAGGTGAACAAGTTTTTCTAGTTACAAGGAAAAAATGGGAAATTCTGAGTCCGAAAGGGGGAGATAATCCATGATGGAGGGTCGGATGAAAAATCCGAATTCACTTTGCGCATCTGCACATGATAACGAAGCTACATAGCAAATATGAGGCGCGTAGGTATGAAGGTGAAAAAGTTTTTCGAGTTACAAGGAAAAAATGGGAAATTCTGAGTCCGAAAGGGGGAGATAATCCATAATGGAGGGTCGGATCAAAAATCCGAATTCACTTTGCGCATCTGCACATGATAACGAAGCTACATAGCAAATATGAGGCGCGTAGGTATGAAGGTGAAAAAGTTTTTCGATTTACAAGGAAAAAATGGGAAATGCTGAGTCCGAAAGGGGGAGATAATCCATGATGGAGGGTCGGATGAAAAATCCGAATTCACTTTGCGCATCTGCACATGATAACGAAGCTACATAGCAAATATGAGGCGCGTAGGTATGAAGGTGAAAAAGTTTTTCGTGTTACAAGGAAAAAATGGGAAATTCTGAGTCCGAAAGGGGGAGATAATCCATGATGGAGGGTCGGATGAAAAATCCGAATTCACTTTGCGCATCTGCACATGATAACGAAGCTACATAGCAAATATGAGGCGCGTAGGTATGAAGGTGAAAAAGTTTTTCGTGTTACAAGGAAAAAATGGGAAATTCTCAGTCCGAAAGGGGGAGATAATCCATGATGGAGGGTCGGATGAAAAATCCGAATTCACTTTGCGCATCTGCACATGATAACGAAGCTACATAGCAAATATGAGGCGCGTAGGTATGAAGGTGAAAATGTTTTTTCGAGTTACAAGGAAAAAATGGGAAATTCTGAGTCCGAAAGGGGGAGATAATCCATGATGGAGGGTCGGATGAAAAATCCGAATTCACTTTGCGCATCTGCACATGATAACGAAGCTACATAGCAAATATGAGGCGCGTAGGTATGAAGGTGAAAAAGTTTTTCTAGTTACAAGGAAAAAATGGGAAATTCTGAGTCCGAAAGGGGGAGATAATCCATGATGGAGGGTCGGATGAAAAATCCGAATTCACTTTGCGCATCTGCACATGATAACGAAGCTACATAGCAAATATGAGGCGCGTAGGTATGAAGGTGAAAAAGTTTTTCGAGTTACAAGGAAAAAATGGGAAATTCTGAGTCCGAAAGGGGGAGATAATCCATAATGGAGGGTCGGATCAAAAATCCGAATTCACTTTGCGCATCTGCACATGATAACGAAGCTACATAGCAAATATGAGGCGCGTAGGTATGAAGGTGAAAAAGTTTTTCGATTTACAAGGAAAAAATGGGAAATTCTTAGTCCGAAAGGGGGAGATAATCGATGATGGAGGGTCGGATCAAAAATCCGAATTCACTTTGCGCATCTGCACATGATAACGA
Source organism: Conchocele bisecta (assembly GCA_029237695.1). Taxonomy (NCBI): domain Eukaryota; kingdom Metazoa; phylum Mollusca; class Bivalvia; order Lucinida; family Thyasiridae; genus Conchocele; species Conchocele bisecta. Next base: position 6,561,485 of record CM055265.1, on the reverse strand, counting down.
AGCTACATACCAAATATCAGGCGCGTAGGTATGAAGGTGAAAAAGTTTTTCGAGTTACAAGAAACGTGACGGATGGACGGACGGACGGACACCCGTGACGAAAACAATATACCCATATTTTTTTTTACAAAAAAGTGGGTATAACTAGAAAAATTTGATGGCGCGCCATCGCAATATACCCACTTTCCCCAAATTCTAAGTCCGAAAGGGGGAGGTAATCCATGATGGAGGGTCGGATGAAAAATCCGAATTCACTGCGCATCTGCACATGATAACGAAGCTACATAGCAAATATGAGGCGCGTAGGTATGAAGGTGAAAAGGTTTTTCGAGTTACAAGGAAAAAATGGGAAATTCTGAGTCCGAAAGGGGGAGATAATCCATGATGGAGGGTCGGATCAAAAATCCGAATTCACTTTGCGCATCTGCACATGATAACGAAGCTACATACTAATTATCAGGCGCGTAGGTATGAAGGAGAAAAAGTTTTTCGTGTTACAAGAAACGTGACGGACGGACGGACTGACAGACACCCGTGACGAAAACAATATAATGATTACAAACAAGTGCGAGAGCACTTATATAAATGTCTGCCTTGGTGCAGATAAGATGAGCATTGGGGGAGGGGGGTAGTGGTCCACGCGATCCCATATGGGGGCATTTCTGTGGTAGGAAACTGGAGTAACTGGATGACATAGCCATACTTAAATAATATATTTAGGTGACGCATGCAAGTGTCTGCATCTCTCTTCGTGCCGATGATTTTTTGAGAACAAAATACATGTATAATATGTCGTTGTAAAGTCACGAAAGGTCTCTGCAGCCGGGTCTACAGTGTTGAAGGATTGGTTGGGAGTGAAAGTGCCTACCGATTAAAATTTTATTGATCTCTATAATGACTTTATTTCGGGGGAGTTTGATTGCAAGACTAGTTGATAAATGCCTCGTAGGGCGTGACATGTGGCGTGTGGCCATCTTGTTCTGATAAAATAAAAAATAAAAAAGCGTCAATGTCTTATTGCTGACCAAGAGAGTTTGATCAACCAATGTGGAATACAGATAATGTACATGTAGACCTACTACCTGGTTCCAGGAATGAATACCGGTAATGTCATTTGTGTAGAAGAATATGTAGAGAAATGACTAGCAATACTTCAATATGAACATATTACAAAACACTATTGCATGCAACTGCGCCTTGCCATTCAGCACCTCATTTTACTATTGCCTGAAAATATAAAATAAAAGTGTCTCGCCCGCCCCATTTTCCCCCAAAATTTGGATGAGAATCTAAACATTAATTGTTTGTAGCCTTACTGCAGTGTAAACAATCAGTAGAATTGCCATGCCTACTGTTGAGTTCCAATAAAGTGGCAACGGCAAGGGTCACAGGCCTGTTTCACCAGTCAACCATTTGGTAATTTAAATTATCTCCCAAGCTATCGGGAGCATGCATTTTCAAGCTGTAATTTGCTTTAGATAAGGCGTCGATTCGGCCAGCTAAAATGGCTGCAAATGGCTAGAAAGCTATAATAGACATAGGCCGCTGACCTCGTGACGTCGCGTGTCCATGCCAATTTATCGGAAACCAACAGTGGTGTCGTACACCTGCTTATTTACATCTTCATACATTCGACAATATTTGACCAAAAAAATCATTGTTTTGTTTCTCATTGCCCATACATGGATACTAGTGGAACCATGAATGATTTATTTTTCAAAACATGTGACACTCGATGTAAATATTCCGTTCTGATTTTGGGATTTTCCCCCCAATGCAGCAGGTTAAAATGGGATGGAACCCGTTTGCCCGGCCTTACATGACCTTAGCTGTTGATTGGCCGTTAAACACTAATAAACAAACAAACAAACAAAACATGTGACAAGTTTTCTAAATTCTGTGCACAAAAATTGGACAATTTTCAGATAAGATGTTTTGTTATTTACTCCATTTCAAACGTCTAGATTCATAATAAATCAACATTGTTATGGTCAGCATCAGGGCTCCAGATAAGGTGCGTATTGGCGTATTTTACGCAATTATTTTAGCTCAATACGCATTGATTATCAAAAGTGAGAGTACAAAATACTCGGAGCAATGTGAAAATATGCATTGATTTTAAAATTGAGTAGTGAAAATACAGTCATAAAGTTGAAAATTCACTTAGTTGAGCTGCAAAAAGTGTTTGCTTTTTGCAGCTCAATTAAGTGAATGTTTTAAAAAAAAAAAAAAAAAATCATTTTTTCCCATTTAGCAATGGAAAAAAAATCAATCACCCATTTGTAAAATACGCAATGATTTTGAAATCAGAGAGTATAGTACTCTTCAGACACAAAGCTTATCTGGAGCACTGCAGCATAATGTATGTGCATAAGGCCGTTTGTGTGCAACTTTTTATCTGAAAAAACGAACTGTTTTGCTTTTCAAAAAAAGACTCAAAATATGGATGGTCAGCCATTTGTAAAATAGGAAATTACTTTAATGTATTGTCATAAGAGGTATGTACTCTAAACGATTTGTGAGCCTACTGCTTAGTGGCTCAAATTTTGTAATGAATTCCAAAATGTGTGCCGTATGTTGTAGACTGAGTGGAGGATATGGATCCACGTGTGTTGAAGACACAGAACACCAACATGCAGCCCGGCACGTCCGACCAAGCCCCACACAAAGGTGCCGCAGGGCCGGACCTGGGCCAGAAGTCTGCACCAGAGAAACCCGACGCGCAGGGCAAACAAAGGTGTCGTTTCGCTATCATGGATCATACAACTGAACCGCAATACATTGTATACCGTAATCATTCTAAATAGATTTCCGGGCATGTATTAGAATCATCACTGGCTCCGAGGTCCTGGTTGGCATTTAATAGAGGCAAGTGTTATTCAGCGAAGGGAAAATTATAAAAAAAAAAAACGATTGTCAACGGTATTTCTACTCTCTGAACAAAAAAACAACATAATGAGGGGTCAGTACTCTCACCGCCTGCCGGGCTTGATTGTACTGTCTGTCAGTTGATGGGCACATTATGGTACAGTCGGTAAAACGGTTAAATTACTGGTAATATATATATCAAGACAGCGTCAGTCATTAATGGTCATTTACGCCTACGGACGTTTCAGACCGTGAACAATACGGTCTGTATCAGTGCGATTATGTTCGCCCTAATGCTCCGTATCCGTGTAAACTCTGATCGCCCAGCATCCGTGTAAATAGCTACTGTTGATGAGGAAATTACTGTGACACATGAAATACATGTACCGTAGTCTAATTACTGTGGCACATGAAATACATGTACCGTAGTCTAATTACTGTGGCACATGAAATACATGTACCGTAGTCTAATTACTGTGACACATGAAATACATGTACCGTAGTCTAATTACTGTGGCACATGAAATACATGTACCGTAGTCTAATTACTGTGACACATGAAATACATGTACCGTAGTCTAATTTCGGTTCCGCGTTTGAAAGCGAAAGTAGAATGTTTTTTTTTTAGATTTTCAAGTAATTTGCCTTTGAAAAAGTACGCCAGTTATTAGAGGCAATTATTTGGAGAAAATCGACGAAAAATCAGTAATTTTCAAAGTGGGGGTGGGCATTTATTACAGCAGGGGCCTCTATTACAATTATTACGGTCTATATTCATTACCACATACCAAGTCTGTCCAAATTGATAAAGTTCTATTGGACAGGTCATTTTAATCAATCATCGATCATGTAACGGAACTGTAATACATTGTATACCTTAAAGGTACACATACCCACTCAGTAGGCACAAACTGTTATTTATAGGAATTAAATAAGTATATAATTGTGTCACTATTCAACCAGTTCTAAAAATTATGAGTGGCTGCTATACCGATATAATCATTTAGTAATATTTATTTTACTGATAGTGACGTGCGTTGGTATCGGGCTATTTTCATAAGCTCGTGAGCTATTGTTACCGCAATGTGTCCGTCCGTGAACATTTTCAAACGTCTTCTCCTCGGTAACCATTGGGCCTATAGTCACAAAACTTCATGGTCATGGTCCTTAGGTAGGGGGATTACAAAATTGTTAAAATGACGTCATTACGTAATCCAAGATGGCCGCCGTCTAAAAATAGCACAAATTCTTCAAAAATCTTCTTCTCAAGAACCGCTAACCGGATTTTGACAAAACTTGGTAGGAATGATCAATGTAAAATGCTCTTTCAAAGTTGTTAAAATGGTGACCCCGGGGTCAAAAATGGGCGTGGCCGTGTTGTCAAATTGGTGTCAAATTTTATTTTTGACCGAATATGGTCATATCATATATCGAATCGAAGGTATCAACGAGGCGATCACTCTGGTGCATTTTTTGGCCGGCAAAAGGTCGTTCTTTTATTAGACATTTCAAAATTCTTCTTCACATGAACCGCTTGGTCCATGGTAGCCAAACTTAAAAGTTATGGTCCATGGGTGAAGCCTTTTCAGATTTGTTAAAATGGAGGTCATCGCTGATCCAAGATGGCCGCCTTCTAAAAATAGCATAAATTCTTAAAAAATCTTCTCGTGAACCGCTAGCTGGATTTCGACGAAACTTGGTAAGAATGATCGATGTACAATGCTCTTTCAAAGTTGTTAAAATGGTGACCCCGGGGTCAAATATGGTCATGTCTATATCAAATCGCTCTGCGATCTTCTATCGCTCTGGTACATTTGTTGTCGAAATTGGATGGTCATGTCATCCAAGATGGCTGCCGAAAGGTCAAAAGGTCGTTCTTTTATTAGACATTTCAAAATTCTTCTTCACATGAACCGCTTGGTCCATGGTAGCCAAACTTAAAAGTTCTGGTCCATGGGTGAAGCCTTTTCAGATTTGTTAAAATGGAGGTCATCGCTAATCCAAGATGGCCGCCTTCTAAAAATAGCATAAATTCTTAAAAAATCTTCTCGTGAACCGCTAGCTGGATTTCGACGAAACTTGGTAAGAATGATCGATGTACAATGCTCTTTCAAAGTTGTTAAAATGGTGACCCCGGGGTCAAATATGGTAATGTCTATATCAAATCGCTCTGCGATCTTCTATCGCTCTGGTACATTTGTTGTCGAAATTGGATGGTCATGTCATCCAAGATGGCTGCCGAAAGGTCAAAAGGTCGTTCTTTTATTAGAAATTTCAAAATTCTTCTTCACACGAACTGCTTGGCCCATGGTGGCCAAACTTCACAGTTATGGTCCATGGGTGAAGCATTTTCAGATTTGTTAAAACGGAGGTCTTCGCTAATCGAAGATGGCCGCCGTCTAAAAATAGCACAAATTCTTTAAAAAAATCTTCTCATGAACCGCCAGCCAGATTTCGACGAAACTTGGTAGGAATGATCAATGTAGAATGCTCTTTCACAGGTGTTAAAGTGGTGACCCCGGGGTCAAAAATGGGTGTGGCCCGTGGGGTCAAATTTTGTTTTTGACCAAATATGCTCCTGTCGTATATCAAATTGAAGGTGAGGCGAATGCTCTGGTGCAATATTTGTCTGAATCGGATGATTATGTCGTCCAAGATGGCAGACGAAAGGTCAAACGGTCATCCTTTTATCAGTTTATGAGAGATTTTAAACATCGTCGTCTCTTGAACCGATTGGCCAATTGTCAGCAAACTCTACCTGTATGTTCCTTAGGTGAAGCCTTTCTAAAGTTGTTGAAATTAAGTTGGATTTCGACGAAACTTGGTAGGAATGATCGATGTACAATGCTCTTCAAAGTTGTTAAAATGGTGACCCCGGGGTCAAAAATGGGCATGGCCCGTAGGGTCAAATTGGGGTCAAGACCCCGCCCCCCCCCCCCCCCCCCCCCCCCCCCCCCACCCCCCCCCCCCCCAAATAAAAAAAAACCAATGATCGCCAATTTCAAACACAAATAATCTTTAAATCCTTATTTGTGTTTGAAATTGGTGGTCCTTGGTGAAATTGGTGCCTACCCCCCCCCCCCCCCCCCCCCCCCCCCTTTTGTAAAATGTAACGCCTCCGGGGGCGTTAATTCGAGGTTATACGTAGTCTCTTTACAAAACTTAACATCAGAGAAATCGGTTATAACTTCTATTTCCTTCATCGGATCTGCTTCACATTTCACACACTCATTGCTCCAATGGACCTCTACCACCCTGTGACAAATTCAAGTTTGTGCCGCCCCCGCTATGCCCAGAGTCAAGGTCACAAGATCACAAGATCACACACTTGGATAATTTTTTGTCGCGCCCGCTTGCGGAAAGCGCGATATAGTCGGCCGTTTGGCGTTCACGTTCACGTTCATGCCGCTCGCGCTAATCCCAGAGTCAAGGTCACAAGCCCACACACTTGGAAATTTGTACATATTTTAGGGGTACCTGGGCCCACGCGGGGGATATTCCGTAAGCCTCGCTTACTGACCAATCTAGTTACATCAGAGACATCCGTACTATAGCTGGTAACTTTTCCACACCCGTTTCATATACTTTACCTTCTATATTATTGTCTTAGACGTAAATGTATATACATGTATTTATACCCCCCGCAATGGTGGGTGGCAGGTGGGAGCACGCGATGGGTAATTTAACGATCGAGGTTCATCCTTAACGGAATCCTGACTGGAGACCTGGTTTGGCCCTCACATGCGTCTTTGGCATTTTGTATGTGACAGTTGAATCTGGTTATACCCCTTATGTGAGTATTACGATATTCGTAATCCTATTTTAGGGGAAGGGGCCAAGTGACTTGGTGTGGTATGGTTATTCTAATTTCAGGGCTGAATATATTTGTTCGCGATGTAAATATTCCGATGCAGCAGGTTAAAATGGGATCGAACCCATTTGCCCGGCCTTACATGACCTGAGCTGTTGATAGGCCGTTAAACACTAATAAATAAACAAACAAACCCCCCCCCCCCGCAACGAGTTGTGGGGGAGGGGTATACTAAAGTTATGGTTATGTAATATTCTATTGTTCTTTGATTTATGTGGCTAAAAATGTGTTTATGTGGCTACAGAACAATGGGGATGAACAAAGGAAAAGGTTAGGTTAGTCACATAAGTATACATGTACATTAATTATTCAATTTGTAGGAACGTCCGTCCGTCCGTCCGTCCGTCCGTCCATGTCCGTCCGTCACTAAACTTTACATCAGAGAAATATTGTTATAACTTCTATTTCCTTCATCTAAAATGCCTAATATTTCACACATGCATTCTTGTAAGGCTCTGCTACCATGCTGTGCCAAATCCACGACCGTCCAACCCCCGCTGATCCCAAGGTCAAATACTTAGTCTCTTTACAAAACTTAACATCAGAGAAATATTGTTATAACTTCTACTTCCTTCATCTAAAATGCTTAATATTTCACACATGCATTCCTGTAAGGCTCTACTACCATGCTGTGCCAAATCCATGACCGTCCAATCCCCGCTGATTCCAAGGTCAAGGTCAAATACTTAGTCTCTTTACAAAACTTAACATCAGAGAAATATTGTTATAACTTCTATTTCCTTCATCTAAAATGTTTAATATTTCACTCATGCATTCCTGTAAGGCTCTACTACCATGCTGTGCCAAATCCACGACCGTCCAACTCCCGCTGATCCAAAGGTCAAGGTAAAAGACTTAAGTCTCATAAGTCTCATTACAAAACTTAACATCAGAGAAATAGTGTTATAACTTCTATTTCCTTCATCCAAAATGCTTAATATTTCACACATGCATTCCTGTAAGACTCTACTATCATGCTGTGCCAAATCCATGACCGTCCAACCCCCGCTGATCCCAAGGTCAAGGTCAAATACTTAGTCTCTTTACAAAACTTAACATCAGAGAAATATGTTATAACTTCTATTTCCTTCATCTAAAATGCTTAATATTTCACAAATGAATTCCTGTATGGCTCTACTACCATGCTGTGCCAAATCCACGACCGTCCAACCCCCCCCGCTGATCCCAAGGTCAAGGTCAAATACTTAGTCTCTTTGCAAAACGACTTCTATTTCCTTCATTGAAAATTCTTAATATTTCACACATGCATTCCTCTAAGGTTGTAATATCATGCTGTGACAAATCGATGACCGTCCAACCCCCGCTAATCCCAAGGTCAATGTGACATAGTCTCTTTACAAAACTTAACATCAGAGAAATATGTTATAACTTCTGTTTCTTTCATAAAAAATTATTAATATTTCACACATGCATTCCTCTAAGGCTCTACTATCATGCTGTGATAAATCCCCGCTGATCTCGAGGTCAAGGTCACATACTTAGTCTCTTTACAAAACTTGCTCGGATCTGCTTCACATTTCACACACGCATTGCTCCAATAGACCTCTACCACCCTGTGACAAATTCAAGTTTGTGCCGCCCCCGCTATGCCCAGAGTCAAGGTCACAAGATCACAAGATCACACACTTGGATAATTTTTTGTCGCGCCCGCTTGCGGAAAGCGCGATATAGTCGGCCGTTTGGCGTGCGTACGTACGTACGTGTGTCCGGTTAAAGTTTTTGGTTAAGCTGTAAGGTTAAGTTTTTTGGTTAAAGTTTTTGGTTAAGTTCTTTGGTAAGTTTTTGGTAGTTTTTGGTTAAAGTTTTTGGTTAGTTTTTCACTTATACTATATCTCTGCAACATGCTTTGCCCATTACTTGAAACTTCACCTGGGTGTTTATCATCATCGATATATTCGACCTCCCCTCCCGTGCCGGCCCCCTGTGCCCAATGTCAAGGTCAAATCTTTGCAGTTTTTGGTTATTTTTTGGTCAAGTTCTGGTTGGTTTTTCGTTTACACTATCATCAAGCAAACTGCTTTGCCCTATTACTTGAAATCATATGTGTTTATCATCATCTATATTTTCATTCTACTCCCGTGCGGCCCCTGTGCCCAATGTCAGGTCAAAATTACTTTGAAGTTTTTGGTTAAGTTCTGTTAAAGTTTTTGGTTTAAGTTTTTTGGTTAAGTTTTTTGGTTAAAGTTTTTCGTTATACTATAACTGCAACTGCTTTGCCCATTACCTTGAAACTCACATGGGTGTTTATCTATAACTATATTTTCATTCTACCCTCCCGTGACGGCCTGTGCCCCAATGTCAAGGTCAAATTACTTTGAAGTGGTTAAGTTTTTTGGTTATAGTTTTTTGGTTAAGTTTTTGGTTAAGTTTTTGGTTAAGTTTTTTGGTTAAAGTTTTTCGTTATACTATATCTCTGCAACTGCTTTGCCCATTACTTGAAACTTCATATGGGTGTTTATCATCATCTATATTTTCATTCTACCCCCCTCCCGTGTGGCCCCTGTGCCCAATGTCAAGGTCAAATTCTTTGAAGTTTTTGGTTAATTCTTTGGTTAAAGTTTTTGGTTAAGTTTTTTTGGTTAAAGTTTTTGGTTAAGTTCTTTGGTTAAAGTTTGGTTAAGTTTTTTGTTAAAGTTTGTTGTTGTTCGTTATATTATATCTCTGCAATGCTTTGCCCATTACCTGAAACTTCACATGGGTGTTTATCATCATCTATATTTTCATTCACCCCCCTCCCGTGCGGCCCCTGTGCCCATGTCAAGGTCAAATTACTTGAAGTTTTTGGTTAAGTTCTTTGGTTAAAGTTTTTGGTTAAGCTTTTTGTCGCACCCGCTTGCGGAAAGCGCGATATAGTCGGCCGTTTGGCGTACGTACGTACGTACGTACGTAGTGTGTCCGGTTAAAGTTTTTGGTTAAGCTGTAAGGTTAAGTTTTTTGGTTAAAGTTTTTGGTTAAGTTCTTTGGTTAAAGTTTTTGGTTAAGTTGTTGGTTAAGTTTTTTGGTTAAAGTTTTTGGTTAAATTCTTTGGTTAAAGTTTTTGGTTTTATTTTTTGGTTAAAGTTTTTGGTTAAGTTTTTTGGTTAAAGTTTTTCGTTATACTATCTCTGCAACTGCTTTGCCCATTACCTTGAAACTTCATATGGGTGTTTATCATCATCTATATTTTCATTCTACCCCCTCTTGTGCGGCCCCTGTGCCCAAGGTCAAATTACTTTGAAATTTTTGGTTAAGTTCTTTGGTCAAATTTTCGTTTGTTAAGTTTTGGTTAAAGTTTTTGGTTAAGTTCTTTGGTTAAGTTTTTTGGTTAAGTTTTTCGTTATACTATATCTCTGCAACTGCTTTGCCCATTACCTTGAAACTTCACATGGGTGTTTTATCATCATCTATATTTTCATTCTACCCTCTCCGTGCGGCCCCTGTGCCCAATGTCAAGGTCAAATACTTTGAAGTTTTTGGTTAAGTTTTTTGGTTTAAAGTTTTGGTTAAGTTTTTTGGTTAGTTTTTTGAAGTTGGTTAAAGTTTTCGTTATACTATATCTCTGCAACTGCTTTGCCCATTACCTTGAAACTTCTATGGGTGTTTATCATCATCTATATTTTCATTCTAACCCCCCTCCCGTGCGGCCCCTGTGCCCAATGTCAAGGTCAAATTACTTTGAGATTTTGGTTAAGTTTTTGGTTTAAAGTTTTTCGTTATACTATATCTCTGCAACTGCTTTGCCCTTTAGAAACTTCATATGGGTGTTTATCATGATCTATATTTTCATTCTACCCTCCTCCCGTGCAACCCCTGTGCCCAATGTCCAGGTCAAATTACTTTGAGTTTGGTTAAGTTCTTTGGTTAAAGTTTTTGTTTGTTTAACTTTTTTGGTTAAGTTTTTTGGTTAAAGTTTTTTGGTTAAGTTTCTTGGTTAAAGTTTTTCGTTATATATATCTCTGCAACTGCTTTGCCCATTACCTTCAAACTTCACATGGGTGTTTATCATCATCTATATTTTCATTCTACCCTCCCGTGCGGCCCCTGTGCCCAATGTCAAGGTCAAATTATTTGAAGTTTTAGGTTAAGTTGTTTGGTTAAGTTTTTTGGTTAAGTTTTTTGGTTAAAGTTTTTCTGTGCCCAATGTCAAGGTCAAATTACTTTGAAGTTTTGGTTAAGTTTTTTGGTTAAGTTTTTTGGTTAAAGTTTTTTGTTAAAGTTTTTTCGTTTATACTATATCTCTGCAACTGCTTTGCCCATTACCTTGAAAACTTCACATGGGTCTTATCATCATCTATATTTTCATTCTACCCCCCTCCCCGTGCGGCCCCTGTGCCCAATGTCAAGGTCAAATTACTTTGAAGTTTTTTGTTAATTGTTTTTTGGTTAAAGTTTTTGGTTACGTTTTTTGGTTAAAGTTTTTGTTACTGTATCTCTGCAACTGCTTTGCCCATTACCTTAAAACTTCACATGGATCTTTCATCTCTATATTCATTCTACCCCCTCCGTGCGGCCCCTTTGCCCAATTGTCAAGGTCAAATTACTTTGAAGTTTTTGGTTAAGTTTTTTGTTAAAGTTTTTTTCGTTATACTATATCTCTGCAATGCTTTGCCCATTTACCTTCAAACTTCACATTGTTTATCATCATCTATCATCTACCCCCCTCCCGTGCGGCCCCTGTGCCCAATGTCAAGGTCAAATTACTTTGAAGTTTTTGGTTAATGTTTTTGACGCGCCCGCTTGCAGAAAGCGTGATATAGTCGGCACTTTGGCGTACGTACGTGTGTCCGGTTAAACTTTTTGGTTAAGTATTTTGGTTAAAGTTTTTCGTTATACTGTATCTCTTTTTTTAGTGTCCATGCCTCGCCACAAGGCGTGACATGCAGGCCGCGGCCATCTAGTTTTACATATTTAGGGGTACCTTAGCCCACACGGGTGGGGGGGGTTATTCCGTAAGCCTCGCTTACTGACCAATCTAGTTAAAGGCCCAACTGGGATATAAAAGCCACCAGATGGCGCTGGGCAGGCTTTTTGATAATTTTATGCATGCTTCACTTCAGGGACACATTTTCAGATATATTAGAAATACCACTGAACAAATAAGTACACTATTTCACACAGACATAGATAATACAACTTTGAAAGGTGTAGAAAGTCATGCACCATGATCATATACATTAGAGACTCCTACCATACAAAGTTAGTCCAATTGTGATCGTTCGCCGATCTAAAAAACACTTTTTTCTATAATTTCGTTCATTATCTGGAACTGGGTCAATGCACTATCTTCCATAATACAACCACCGATGCGTCTATGTAAGAAAATCTCTGATTGGTTAAACCTAAACATAGACGCGAGGACTTTCCCTTTTCAGGGTTTCCGGAAGACATAATCTGATAGTACGCGAATCATGAAAGAAAGTCAATAAAATTAGAAAAAAGTGTTTTTTAGATCGGCGAACGATCACAATTGGACGAACTTTGTATGGTTGGAGTCTCTAATGTATATGATCATGGTGCACGACTTTAGTTTGAGCTGGCGATCAGCTATCGGCCAAATATGACCGATAATCCAGCCGGACGGCCTCCGATTCTGTGTGAGATTCTTTCGTACACGCAACTTTCGCTTTGGATGGGGTAATCAAAACGCGAATAACTCAATAAATACTTGAAACAGCGATTTGAAGTGAGTATATTCACACACCTAATACCTTTATCGATTGCCAGAGACATATTTCATACATTTAATTGATGTTTATTGTGTTTGTGCGAGCCGGAAAAAAGAGGGCTCTTTCTATAATAGCGCTATTTATGCTCACCTTGAATTAACGTTATGTACTGTACGAGACCAAGTGGGTGGGGTAATGGGATTTTTTTTAATAGGCATTTTTTTGGTGTCATAGGTCCGAGTCTTCCACCTGTGGACCGGGTGTGACAGCGATTCGAGGCATTGAGGGTTGTTCGACTTTCACAAGTTCGACCTATACCGGGTAGTTTTAACATATTTATATAGGAATTCTGCCGGGACCTAAAGGCTAGTTCGAGGCAAGCATGGCTGACGAGTTTACCAGGGTTCGACCCATCAAAGTTCGACTGTAGTTAGTTAATTCCCCATGGTTACGATTTTTAGTCAACCTTGGTTAAGGTTTTTAGTCAAGCTTGTATATGGAATACTACTGGTCCTACACCCACTATACTTGGACAACTGCATCTCCTAGTGATGTACATCAAAACCCCTGATCTATATTTGACATTGACCTACATTTCCTCTTGAATTGCTTAGTTAATTCCCCTTGGTTAAGGTTTTTAGTCAAGCTTGTATATGGAATACTACTGGCCCTACACCCACCATACTTGGACAACTTCATCTCCTAGTGATGTACATCAATAACCCCTGATCTATATTTGATCTTGACCAACATTTCCTCTTGAATTACTTAGTTAATTCTCCTTGGTTAAGGTTTTTAGTCAACCTTGGTTAAGGTTTTTAGTCGAGCTTGTATATGGAATACTACTGGCCCTACACCCACCATACATGGACAACTTCATCTCCTAGTGATGTACATCAATAAGCCCTGATCTATATTTGACCTTGACCTACATTTCCTCTTGAATTACTTAGTTTTTTCCCCTTGGTTAAGGTTTTTAGTCAAGCTTGTAGATGGAATACTATTGTGCATACAGACACCATACTTGGATAACTATTTCTCATAGGGATGTACATCAATAACCCATGACCTATATTTTACCTTCACCTACATTTAACCTTGAATTACTTACTTATTTCCCATTGGTTAAGGTTTGTACTCAAACTTGGTTAATGTTTATAGTCATTAGTCAAGCTTGTATATAGAATACTCCTGGGCCTACAGCAACCATACTTGGACAACTTCATCTCCTATTGATGTACATCAATAATCCCTGACCTATATTTGACCTTGACCTACTTTTATCCTTGGATTACTTACTTATTTCCCTTTGGTTAAGGTTTTTAGTCAAGCTTGTATATGGAATACTCCTGGGCCTACAGCAACCATACTTGGAAAATTTCATCTCCTAGTGATGTACATCAATAACCCCTGACCTATATCTGGCATTGACCTACATATAATCTTGAATTACTTACTTAAGTTCCCTTGGTTACGGTTTTTAGTCAACCTTGGTTAAGGTTTTTATGCAGGCCGTGGCCACCTTGTTTGTCAAGCTATGTGTACATCGACAACCCTCGTAGTCGAGCTATGCTGTTCTCCTACAGCTCCTGTTCTTTCTTGCTAATGGAGATTGTAATCCGGTTATGCCCATTATAAAAGTAGAATGTTAGTACTAATTATGCCCCACCACGATAGTGGAGTTAATGTTACCCTTGTCCGTCCGTCCCGTCCGTCACGAAACTTTAATGCTCGGGTAAATGTCTCATAATTTCTTCATCCTTTGACCGATCTGCTTCATATTTCATATACACATTGCTATAATGGTCCTCTACCACCCTGTACCAAATCCACGTTTGTCCTGCCTCCGCCAAGCCCAGGGTCAAGGTCACATACTTGGTGCTTCAAAAACTTGGGTAAATATCTTATAATTTCTGTTTCCTTCCACGGATCAGCTTCATACTTCATATACGCATTGCTCTAATGGACCTCTACCGTCCTGTGCCAAATCCACGTTCGTCCTGCCCTCGCCAAGCCCAGGGTCAAGGTCACATACTTAGTGCTTCAAAAACTTTAACGCTCAGGTAAATATCTTATAATTTCTGGTTTCTTTAACGGATCAGCTTCATACTTCAAATATCTTATAATTTCTGTTCCCTTTCACGGATCAGTTTCATACTGTAACTTCATATACGCATTGCTCTAATGGTCCTCTACTGTCCTGTGCCAAATCCACGTTCGACCTGCCCCCCGCCAAGCCCAGGGTCAAGGTCACATACTTTAGTGCTTCAAAAACTTTAACACTCAGGTAAATATCTTATAATTTCAGTTTTCTTTCCCGGATCAGCTTCATACTTCATATACGCATTGCTCTAATGGTCCTCTACTGGCCTGTGCCAAATCCACGTTCGTCCTGCCCCCGCCAAGCCCAGGGTCAAGGTCACATACTTAGTGCTTCAAAAACTTTAACGCACCGGTAAATATCTTATAATTTCTGATTTCTTTCACGGATCAGCTTCATACTTCATATACGCATGGCTCTAATGGTCCTCTACCACCCTGTGCCAAATCCACGTTTGTCCTGCCCCCGCCAAGCCCAGGGTCAAGGTCACATACTTGGTGCTTCAAAAACTTTAACGCTCTGGTAAATATCTTATAATTTCTGTTCCCTTTCACCGATCAGCTTCATACTTCATGCCCCACATATCGCTTTGATAATAAATGAGGCCAAATTCCAAGTCAAATTATTTTTTTACCCGAGAGTTAAAAGTTTATGAACACATTTTTTAGTTGTATTACCTTTAGGGAGTGAGGCTAAGTGACTTTGTTGTGGTGAGGAACTGGTAGCAGGTCAGGTTATTCTCATTTCAGGGCTAAATATATTTTGTTTTCAGTTTGATTTTGGGATTTTCCCACCAATCATAGAAGGTGAAATATGGGATTTGACCCAGTTAACCCAGCCTAAAATGACCATAGCGGTTGACAGGCCATTGAACATCATTAAATAAATATATATATGAACACACCATGTGTATTTATAGAAAGAACTGGTCGCTGGACCACTTTGACATCGGAAAACCGTTGGGCAAGGGGAAGTTTGGCAACGTATACTTGGCGAGGGAGAAATCAACCAAGTATATTGTTGCACTGAAGGTAGGTTCAAACATTTACTAAATAGGTGTGTAGGTATCATTTGTTCCCTATTTAGTAATGAAGAAAATCAATAACCCATTTGTGAAAGTAAAATATGTAATGCAATGTGAAAATACGCATTGATTTTCAAATTGACTAACTAGTGAAAATACTGTCATAAAGTTGATAATTCACTTTAAATAGAATGATTTTGAAAACAGGGTTTAGTACGCTTTAGACACAAAGCTTATCTGGAGCGCTGGATGCTAGTATGCTTTACATTGCACATCATGTACCATGTTATGACCATGTTATGGTACATGATGTGCAATGTAAAGCATACCTGCACAATCTATGTCACATAAATCTGAAGGCAGCTCATTTGGACCATGCAAAGGGTAAATTTAATGACGGGGTTCATCCTTACCAGAATCCAAATATCCTTGGTTTGGCCATCAGGTACATTTTTGGCTTTGTTGTTACTTGACAGTTGAATCTGGTTATACCCATTATAAAGTAGTAAAATTAGTACTCATTTTATTACTTTTAGTGAGTGGGGTTAAGTGACTGGTGTGGTGAGGACCTGGCACCAGGTCGTGTTATTCTAATTTCAGGGCTGAATGTATTTTTTGATGCCCCCGCACTGAACGGTACTGGGTCCATGCCGTGGTAGGCTTGTCCGTATTCGCGATAACTGTACCCTATTTTCCCTATATTTTGAACAAAATTGCAGCTTGTTAAAAAAACATATTTATGTTGAGAAATATCTTACATTGTGAACACTAGTTTTTGTGCAGTCAATGATTACAACTTTAATTCTATTTAAATGTATTTAATTGGTGTCTTTAATTGAAACCAGGCCGACCGAGGGTTTCCTCTAGATCATCTGATTTTCTGCCACATTAACCCTTTTACCCCTATAAAGTAACTGGAATGGAATTTGAAATATTAATTTTGCAACCAATCACGAGCCGGCTCATCTGGATCTACACTGTTTGCTAATACCACTATACAGGCCTGTGGTGTTGAAAGGGTTAATGATTACCTTACGCCTCCATCTGTGCCAACAAACGCATTAGCTTGTTGGTAAAATAAAATGATTTAAACAAAATATTGGGAATAAATTCTAGTTACCAAATTAACCCTTAGACTGCTACTCACAACAATTGTCGTCTGCTGTTGCTTTTATATCTTGCCTTATTTCTCAATAAAAACATGTTTTGACAGCACTTCAGAATCATTTCGAATGGAAATTATTCTGAAGTGCTGTCAAAGCATGTTGTAAATTATTCTAAAGTGGTGTCAAAAAAGTGATGATAAAAATGGAAAATAAACAGCAGACGACAACAAAAATAAGATGCGGTCTATGGGTTAAAACAGAGAAGATTGCATTGTATAATGATGGATAAGTGGCTAGGATTGTTCATTTAAACTAACAATACTAAGCCGTTTTCACTATAGGAATGAATGGCCTTTTTGTGGAATTTATCGGGGTATAAACTTGGAAAAGTCGCGGGAATACTGGACGAGGCCTTCCGGCCTTCGTCCAGTATTCCCGCGACTTTTCCAAGTTTATACCCCGATAAATTCCACAAAAAGGCCATTCATTCCTTTTAATTCCAGCATTTGAAATAAATTCATCAAGAAAATGTGTTTATTTTCCGTTTTCTTCAGAATTATTTTACCTACGCGTCACGGTTACGGAAAGTAGTTCGGCGTGGGAGTTTACTGGGATATAAATTTTGGACAGAGACTTGCTACGGGTCCATTCAGATGTTAGGGAATTGTGTAAATATTGTGCTGGAATTATTATATATTAGATGACCCTCGTACATATGTATTTCAGGTATTATTCAAGTCGCAGCTACAGAAGTCTGGGGTGGAGCACCAACTACGGAGGGAAATTGAAATTCAGTCACATTTAAGGTATACTTATACTTCCATTCAGTCACATTTGTTAATCAGTGGGTGGCAGGTGGGAGTATGCGATGGGTAATTTAACGATCGGGATTCATCCTTACTGGTATCCCGAACGGAGACCTGGTTTGGTCCTCAGATATGTCGTTGGCATTCTTGTATGTGACAGTTGAATTTGGTTATACCCCTTATATGAGTAATATGATTATTCGTAATCCTATTACTTTAGGGGAAGGGGCCAAGTGACCTTGTGGCATGGTCTTGGTGCCAGTTCAGGTTATTCTAATTTCAGCGCTGAATATGTATTTATTTCGATGTAAATATTCCATTCTGATTTTGTGATTTTCCCTCCAATGCAGCAGGTTGAATGCGGGATCGAACCCGTTGGCCTGGCTTTAAATGACCTTAAGATCAAGATCTGCACTGTTCGCCATTCCATCAATGAAACGCCCGCCCGTCATGCTTCCCACAAGGAATATACATTGTTATCCGGCTACATTAGCGTGCTATTTAATCAGGAGCTTCACTGGTCACAAGTCCCATAAGCCCCATTTCTCCAGTCACAACCACATATAATTTGCCTATATTTTGCAGACATGACCATATACTACGGCTGTTCGGGTATTTCCACGACAAGACGAGGGTCTACTTGATCCTAGAGTACGCACCGAAGGGAGAATTGTATAAGGAGCTACAGAAACTGAAGCGATTTGACGAAAAGACGTCCGCAAAGGTAACCTTCTTCTCACAGAAATGTGGTTTTTGATGTTTTAATGCATATTATCAAAATAAAAATGATGCATTGGGCCATAAAAAGTATGTTGGTTTACACAGCTGAGCAGAAAATACTCAAAATCCTTTTCATAGTGTAACAGTAAATAGGTCATTTCTTTTTTATTTGTTTTTTTATCGGGGGGTATACTGGAGTCTGGTTGTCCGTCCGGACGTCCGTCCGTCCAGCCGTCCGTCACTAAACTTAGCATCAGAGAAATATTGTTATAACTTCTATTTCCTTCATCTAAAATACTTAATATTTCACACATTCATTCCTGTAAGGCTCTACTACCATGACCATATCCATGACCGTCCAACCCCCGCTGATCCCAAGGTCAAGGTCAAATACTTGGTCTCTTTACAAAACTTAACATCAGAGAAATAAGTTATAACTTCTATTTCCTTCATTGAAAATTCTTAATATTTCACTCGTGCATTCCTCTAAGGTTTTACTATCATGCTATGACAAATCTACAACCGTCCTACCCTCGGATCTGCTTCACATTTCACACACACATTGCTCCAATGGACCTCTACCACCCTGTGACAAATTCACGTTTGTACCGCCTCCGCTAAGCCCAGAGTCAAGGTCACAAGCCCACACACTTGGAATATGTTTACATATTTAGGGGTACCTGGGCCCACGCGGTGGGTATTCCGTAAGCCTCGCTTACTGACCAATCTATTTTTTTTTAAAGGAGAAAGGATTTCCCTACCCACATTTGTGTGAAGTTGGGTCGTGTTTGAACAAACATAAACTTTGTTTTTATGCCACCGGGTTTTGAAGAAACGGGTGGCATATAGTGTTTGGACCGTCCGTCCGTCCGTCCGTCCGTCCGTCACACTTTTCGGTTAACCAATTTGTCACAGTTTCTCAAATATGCTGCAGGTGGCATCCGCGTTCGACAGACGCATTTCTTGTTTCTTGTTTAATTTCTATCACGTAATTGTATAGTTCCCATCCAACACTGAGAATATTTTCTTGATGTATTCAACAAGCTTGACTTGCACCATTGTATTGATAGACGTTAATTATATATTTATATCAATCAGGGCCTGAAAATAGCAGCCTTTACCAGTAGGTCCTGCACCTAACAAGGAAATAAGTGAAAGTTCTGAGGAATTTTTTTTTGAAAGTCCGACAGGATAATCGCAAGAAAAATGGTAGAAGTATGTGTCCGTTTCATACTAAATGACTCGTCACACTATTTGTAAATGCTCGAATGTCACCAAAAAATATCTTATAAGGCAATAATCAGAACGGATTTAGCATCGCCACTGAATGATGATCGCAATTTCAATTTTATCAAAGTTCCGTCAGACTTTTTGCTTGTAAAATTTAAATGTCTGACATTAAAATTTGCAGATCCAGGACCTCGGACCAGTGCTATTTTCAGGCCCTGTCAATAAATTGGTTACAAAATATGGATTATTATGAACCATTTTGTTAGAACAACTGCAAGATAACCCTCAATGTTAGAATTGGCTCACATTTGAAGTCACATTACTGACATCTCTCACTAAACAATTTACAAACAGGTAATCAGGGTTTCCACTGGCGATCGCCACATTCGCATTTGGCGAATTTAAAAAGAAAGTGGCGGAAAAAAAAATCTTTATTTGGCGGGAAAACAAATCTCTAGTTACAATTTTCCGACCCGGCAGCCATACCTGGATTTTCCCTATCCGCCGTCTATAACTCTACGTTTTCCAATGAATAAATCAATAATAACCAACACGTGAGACACAATTGTTTACAAACACAGCTTTCTTATCTAAACGTGTGAAACATTGTGTGTATTCTATTGTGAAACATTGTGTGTATTCTATTGTGAAACATTGTGTGTATTCTATTGTGAAACATTTTGTCTATTCTATTGTGAAACATTGTGTGTATTCTATTGTGAAACATTGTGTGTATTCTTGTGTCTATTCTATTGTGAAACATTGTGTATATTCTATTGTGAAATTGTGTATTCATTGTGTGTACATTGTTGTGTCTATTCTGTGAAACATTGTGTGTATTCTATTGTGAAACATGAGTCTATTGTGTTCTATTCTATTGTGAAACAGTGTGTATTTTGAAATTGTGTCTATTCTATTGTGAAACATTGTGTGTATTCTATTGTAAAACATTGTGTGTATTCTATTGTGAAACATTGTCAAGGTCATTACCAAGGTCAGGAATGATCGAGACAAATTGTCTCCCCCAATTATCATATGAACCAAGTATACTTCAATTGTTATGACGTTATGGCCAATATAGCTTGATCTGACGAACGAAAAGTGGTAACAATGCAGTTGAAGTGTAAGGGATAGGCCAGAGTAGATAAGTACACGTAGTCACTTAATCACTTATAATGTACCTATATTACATGGGGAACACACAGGAATACATGATACATTGATATGCGAACATCACTGTACTGTGCATGACACTATTCAATTACTACAAGGTTGTAAGCCAATCGACTGTTATACTTTAACGCAACTTAAAAGCTATAGACGAATAAACTCGTATGTGGTATCTCAATGGTCCCGTAGTGGACAATAGTATGAATGCACAAGTACTTTGATGATCGCTAATCAAAGTGAAATAACATACAAGTATAACATGGCATAACGAACATTGGAGGACAAAATGACAATCATCTGAGCTACCCCAGTGCTGGCGTATCTCAATAGATAGTGTAACCTCTGAGTATCAAGGTCCCAAGGTCTGCCTCACCCGCAATATGAGGTCTAGTCAACAATATGGCTATAATCCAACTTCAAGTGGATTAATCCATAAACAATATATGTAGTCTTACTACAATCCTTTAGCCATGATATGCCATGATAGGAGTATTACCATACACTATCAAAGTATACATATGTATTGCCTATGCAATATATTTCCAAAGTATGAATGTCAAAGTCAAAGCCGGATGTGGTTACATCACATGATAGTCAATAACGATAATGTTACCGGAAGCTGGTTCCCGGAAGTAAAGTTCCACAGGTAGTATTATCTCCGGAAATGGTGGACCAGATGTAAAGTTCCTACGGTATCACTCGACTGTAGCAACCCGGATGTGGTAGACCGGATGTAAAGTATCCATGGTGAATCAATGGGTTGTAATACCGGAAGTGGTAGACCGGATGTAAAGTTCCGATATAATACAAAATGGCGATTATCACGTTGGCTAAGACGCCGGGAAAAGTTTCACTTAGGTGACATTCAACTCGGTGGTATAGTAATGATATGATATGTGTGTATGGCGTTTCACTTCACTAAACTATGGCTGTGACTGTCTGCTGAACGCTGAGGTAGCTATCACACACTGCTCTATACAGGCCTGTACCCGGAGCTGCTACACACACTGCGCCAGACAGACGTACGGACACTCGGACGACCCGATACTCTGCACTGACTGGGGTCTGCCCTCAAACGAGTGGACCAAAACGTCCAATGTGGCTCGCTGGAGCGTTCTCAAGAGGCTACAAAAATGAAATGAATCTCCAATTACTGGACGAATACGCACAGACAGACAGACAGGATGCACAACAGACTAAAACGGGAATCGAACAACGGCAAATCACAGCTGAAATAAAATGTTCTAGGTACATACCAAAATCCTCCGTGTCACTGGTGAATACAGTACTAGTCTTCTGTAACCAGAATATATGTGTCCCGCCAACACATAGCGAGACATCGCTTATATACGCACCAGTGAAACCATGCACGGAATAATGGATATGCCTACCCCTCGTACGACATCTCACATAAATACTACAAAACCATGGCTTTTGCCATGTCACCCGTGGGTTATATTTGGCATAAATATATGTTCCCACGCCTTAAATTCAACCAAACCAGTGTACAGCCCTCGTGGAATAAATACCATCCAACATGGTATACCCCACACTACCATAAATCTGCACACTATAGACCCAGATCTCATAATCCGAAATCTACTCGACTGGTCTCGACAATGCGAAGGTCGCTTCTTGTCCCCGCCAAACCCCTCCATAACTGTCCTACGGCTATACACTCAAATGAGAGTGTAGCACATACTAAACTCAAATATCGTGGTCATTTACGGAAATATCACGACACAAAACATCACCATTATGGGATCTGATATATCCGTGTTGGCCAGTACCAGGCTATGATGAAACACTAACCCGTAGCATACATAACAGGGCAGACCATGGTATGGTCTGCGCTGTATACTGGCTTCACCTACAGAAGGTCCCTTATATGGTGAAACACTGACACGCGGCCAAACTCGGCTGGCACGACAGTGGACATCCGTAATACTAAAAGGTATCTTTTCCCTAGCGAAACCAGCACACGCAGTCAACGAGTTCTCTACCACACACATGCATAGTCTGTGGCAAATATGGCGTGACATCAGTAAAACATTGCTCATAAAATAGACGTATATTTAAATCCACAAATAGGACACGCATAAACGTATCTCCACCAATACAACATAAGCCCCCTTATTACACGCACATTGTACATGGCAAATGTACATGCTAAAATCACAGGTGTGTAAAAAATCACAGGTGTGTGAAACCACAGGTATGTGGAATCACAGGGATGTGAAATCAATAATCGCACAACAATACAACACAGTACCACACATCACAAATATACAATTATACGGATTCCAGAATGTACAAGAATGCACGTGTCACGCGACATATCTCCCCCCTAAACAAAAAGTGTTTACACTTTCGTGCATAATCGCGAGACACGTTGGCACAGCTGAATCTACCCCGATATCCTGCTCAGGTAGCCTACCCACTTTATCTCATGTTTCTCTATATGGGTGTGTCCTGGTGTGTCCCTTAGGACATGGGTGAACTCCCGTAAGATCTCTTTGACTTGCGTCTTTTGTTTCTTGCCTAAATCAGGCGACAGGTCAACTTTGCTCTCCGTATCGGTCTTTAATCCCCTGGGACATAACATGTTTTCTTCGGCACTACACCCACTTGGACTAGGATCCCCCTCTACTGTATCTTCTATCACGGCCGCATTTATTACAGTGAGTATTCCCTTCCCCGGGTGCTCAGGCCTAGTCTCGTACCTCTTTAACATGTTTGCATGAAAGGTTTTCAACTTCCCTCCCATGTCAACCCTATAGTCCCACTCATTAACTACCTCTGTTATGGGGTATGGTCCTTCCACCTAAGAAGCAATTTGTTGTTGTCTGTCAGTAGTAGTACAAGTACCTGATCTGCCACTGCATACTGCCTACTACGAGTCTTACGGTTGTAGTACTTTGCGTACTTTTTGGACGCACTCTTCAAGTTCTCATGCGCGATTTCGCACGTTTTCTCGAGCCCGTTCGCGCAAGTCGAGGACGTACTGATACGTCGTTTTGACGTTGTCCTCTATGTCCTTCTCGGACCACAGATCTCTTAGTATGCTCATCGGACCTCGAACGGTCCTTCCGTACAATAGTTCAAACGGTGAGAAAGCCAAACTTTCTTGAGGGACTTCGCGATACGCGAATAAGAGCGCGTTAATGTATTTGTCCCAATCTTTGGGACGTTCGCTTGCCATTCTACGAAGCATTTGCTTTAACGTACCATTGAACCGTTCCACGAGACCGTTACACTGGGTGGTACGGTGTCGTGGTTAATTGTCTCAGCGATAACAATCTACTAACTTCCTCCATGACTGCCGACGTAAATTGACTACCCCTATCGGTGAGCATCTCCTCGGGGATACCCAGTCTACTGAACATATCCACGAGAGCTTCCGCGACTCGTTCGGCCTCGATGCCTGGTAGTGGTACCGCTTCTGGGTACCTAGTTGCATAATCAACTAACGTTAGTATGTAACGATTCTTCCGATCGGTAGCTGGAAAAATTGGCCCTACAATATCAACTGCGACTCGTTTGAACGGAGTGTCTATCAACGGCATAGTTCCTAACGGAACCTTGGTGATGTGTCCCTTTGACACAGTCTTTTGACATATGTCACAAGACCTACAAAAACCGTGTAATGTCACTGCCCACGCCCTGGCCAATAAAATTCTGATAACACTCGATCAGTTGTCTTCTTAACCCCTAAATGGCCCGCCATGATTGATTCATGTGCCACTTTCATCACGGTAGTCCTAAGTGTTTTTGGGACTACCAGCTGATGGTACATCCTACCTGACCCTATCGATTCGAAATTACGATACAACAAGTCTTTTCGGTATGCGAATTTCGATTTGTTTCCGTTCTTACTTGACCGTACCGTTCCGTCTTTTGCATTATTTCGAACTGACGTCAATGTGACGTCATGTGCCTGCGCCTCTTTGAATTCATCGCGTGATATGTTCGCGATTGCGGTAGGGACTTTGAGGGTCTTATATGATTCGTCTCGGGCTGTCGTTTGTGACCTAGTTTCAACTGCGCACGATTTAGCGCCTCTAAAATCGGATATCACCGGTAACTCTGACCCGTCTACATTACCTATGGTAACATCATACATTGTATCTGTCATGCAAAGGGCTTCTACCTGACCTTTGAAAAAAGGTGTATCTAGATCTACCCAGCGGTAGGAATTCCACTCATTTTGCTCCTATTTACCAGCATGCATGTTGAAACTTTGCTTAAAAACTGATCTGGTTGTACTAAGCTTTCCCTGACGACCACCCCGGTGCACCCAGTATCTCGCATTACTGTGACCTTTTTCCCATTTAATGTGCCCTCTGCTACGGGTAGCCTATCCATACCAAATGTACATCCGTTAATCAACTCCGGCTGTATCTCGCTACCTGAACATACAATAGTGGTGTCGGTATCAACCACACAGAAATTTCCTTGGTTTTCCCCTGGTTGTTCCGTGTTTTGCCATCTACCTCTACCTCTGCCTCTAGTGTGCCTTCCACTCCTACCTCTATTTCTACCTCTGTACCGACCTCTCTGTTCTTTATCTGCAAAACTTATGTTTCTCTTCCTCGACTGCTGCTGCTTTGTAAGCTGAGGACCGTCACGTTTAGGACAATCGTAGGACATGTGACCTTCTTTGCCACAATGGTAACATGTCCCGAGATGCCTATCGTAGCCGTTCCTGCTGGTACTTCTGTCATAACTACCTCTACTCGGGCTTCTATCATAAACTACCCCTACTTGGGCTTCTATTGTGGTCTCTATTCTGATATCTGTCCCTATCTCGACTCCTATCTCTGGATCGATTATCCGCACTACTTACCTTGCGCCTCTGGTTATCTACTGACCTGTACTCAGTTCTGTTGCTAGTACTGTTCCTCTGAACTACATACTTGCTACCTCCTCTAGCTTCTGCAAAGTAATCTGCCTGAACCAGCCATCTGATCTATCGAGTCAAATGTTTTTCTCTTTGAGAAATAAGTAGCGCTACGACTGCATATACTTAACATCTGATCTCTGATCATGTAGTCTAGTACTCCTTCATATGTTCTATTCACCTTACCTAACTCAAACCATCTATCTAAATAGTTCTTTGACCGACTGACATATTGCACAAATGATTCACTGTGATCAGGTTTGGTGTTTTTGAACATGCGTCTGAACCCATCTTCCAGTTAGATCAAAACATTTCAACAATGCGGATTTCAACTTATCATAGTCAAGAGCATCATCAATAGGTAGTCTAGAATATACATCTAATGCCTTGCCCTTCAATAAACGCACTCAAGTGTAGTGACCACTTATCTCTACCCCACCTTTGAATTGCTGCGTACCTCTCAAATCTAGCTAAGTAGCTATCCATGTTGTCATTATTCTGATCAAAATGTGGCAGCTTCGGACCGAATGCTCTGCCATAGTCCCTATCATGTCTATCTTCATCTACTACTCCACCCCTCTTTCTACTTTTGCCATTTCTACCTGATGCTTAGTGTCGAGTTCTCGCAATTTAAATTCTAGATCTAACTGTGCTTCATTGGCTAACCGATGTGCTTCCTTATCTAACCGCGCAGCATCTAATCTATCCTTTTCTCCATTCTGTCGCTCTCAACTTCCTTAGCTAACTGCTCATCATCTAACCTATCTTTCTCAGCCTGGTCGCTCAACCTCCTTAGCTAACTGCTCAGCATCTAACCTATCTTTCTCATCTGTCGCTCAGCGCTAACTTATCTTTCTCAGCCTGTCGCTCAACCTCTTTAGCCAACCGCTCAGCATCTAACCTATCTTTCTCAGCCTGTCGCTCAACCTCTTTAGCCAACCGCTCAGCATCTAACCTATCTTTCTCAGCCTGTCGCTCAACCTCTTTAGCCAACCGCTCAGCATCTAACCTATCTTTCTCAGCCTGCCTACCTCTAGTCTTTCCTGTCTTTCTCTCTCCTGCTCTTCCTTTACAAAGGCCTTAACTCTGAATCTGCTAGCCCTAAGCTTTTGCCTATGTCCATTAGCTCCTTAATGGACGACATTCTCACTCTCAAATCAACTCCGGATTATCGATTTACACGCTTTACCCGACGGTACACAAGGTCTCTAGCACTCAAATCACTTGGTGATTTGTGCGAGTCTCTTGCTTCACGTCTATAAGGTTAAGGTAAATCAATCCGGTCTCTACTCCTAACGACGGTATAAGTTTCTCAATTCGGGTAAGTCAATCCGGTATATGTATAGTCTAATGTAATGGTATATTTACAATTCCCTCTCTATGGTACTGGACACAAATATTGGGGACTGGTTATAGACACCTGGCAGGATATAATATTGTTCATACACAATATAATAGTGGTAGTAATCTCGCCTCAGATGCAGAAGTGTCTAGTGCTAACCTAGAACACCGCTGTGCCATCATCACAGGGAGGTACTATTCAACAAATCCAAAGTTACAATGACCCTTACATCCACTATCTCACCAGATCGTCTCAACTCTATACTTCTGTACCTAGGTAGTCAAATCATGTATGTGGTGATGTATTAGTGCCTAAGTGTTGGAGTGCATCTTACATTAACTCCCAAGGCAAACAAATACAAGATTGAATCTTGACGACGCTAGGGGTACAGCTATTCTAGCCTCCTTACTTCAACTGCTTTGAAGAAACTGATTATAAAAAGAGGAAACAATACCCCACTTCTGACACCATTGTCAAGGTCATTACCAAGGTCAGGAATGATCGAGACAAATTGTCTCCCCCAATTATCATATGAACCAAGTATACTTCAATTGTTATGACGTTATGGCCAATATAGCTTGATCTGACGAACGAAAAGTGGTAACAATGCAGTTGAAGTGTAAGGGATAGGCCAGAGTAGATAAGTACACGTAGTCACTTAATCACTTATAATGTACACTATATTACATGGGGAACACACAGGAATACATGATACATTGATATGCGAACATCACTGTACTGTGCATGACACTATTCAAATTACTACAAGGTTGTAAGCCAATCGACTGTTATACTTTAACGCAACTTAAAAGCTATAGACGAATAAACTCGGTATGTGGTATCTCAATGGTCCCGTAGTGGACAATAGTATGAATGCACAAGTACTTTTGATGATCGCTAATCAAAGTGAAATAACATACAAGTATAAACATGACATAACGAACATTGGAGGTGACAAAATGACAATCATCTGAGCTACCCCAGTGCTGGCGTATCTCAATAGATAGTGTAACCTCTGAGTATCAAGGTCCCAAGGTCTGCCTCACCCGCAATATGAGGTCTAGTCAACAATATGGCTATAATCCAACTTCAAGTGGATTAATCCATAAACAATATATGTAGTCTTACTACAATCCTTTAGCCATGATATGCCATGATAGGAGTATTACCATACACTATCAAAGTATACATATGTATTGCCTATGCAATATATTTCCAAAGTATGAATGTCAAGTCAAAGCCGGATGATGGTTACATCACATGATAGTCAAATAACGATAATGTTCCGGAAGCTGATTCCCGGAAGTAAAGTTCCACAGGTAGTATTATCTCCGGAAATGGTGGACCAGATGTAAAGTTCCTACGGTATCACTCGACTGTAGCAACCCGGATGTGGTAGACCGGATGTAAAGTATCCATGGTGAATCAATGGGTTGTAATACCGGAAGTGGTAGACCGGATGTAAAGTTCCGATATAATACAAAATGGCGATTATCACGTTGGCTAAGACGCCGGGAAAAGTTTCACTTAGGTGACATTCAACTCGGTGGTAGTATAATGATATGTGTGTATGGCGTTTCACTTCACTAAACTATGGCTGTGACTGTCTGCTGAACGCGAGGTAGCTATCACACACTGCTCTATACAGGCCTGTACCCGGAGCTGCTACACACACTGCGCCAGACAGACGTACGGACACTCGGACGACCCGATACTCTGCACTGACTGGGGTCTGCCCTCAAACGAGTGGACCAAAACGTCCAATGTGGCTCGCTGGAGTTCTCAAGAGGCTACAAAAATGAAATGAATCTCCAATTACTGGACGAATAGCACAGACAGACAGACAGGATGCACAACAGACTAAAACGGGAATCGAACAACGGCATCACAGCTGAAATAAAATGTTCTAGGTACATACCAAAATCCTCCGTGTCACTGGTGTGAATTACAGTACTAGTCTTCTGTAACCAGAATATATGTGTCCCGCCAACACATAGCGAGACATCGCTTATATACGCAGTGAAACCAATGCACGGAATAATGGATATGCCTACCCCTCGTACGACATCTCACATAATTACTACAAAACAATCCATGGCTTTTGCCATGTCACCCGTGGGTTATATTTGGCATAAATATATGTTCCCACGCCTTAAATTCAACCAAACCAGTGTACAGCCCTCGTGGAATAAATACCATCCAACATGGATACCCCACACTACCATAAATCTGCACACTATAGACCCAGATCTCATAATCCGAAATCTACTCGACTGGTCTCGACAATGCGAAGGTCGCTTCTTGGCCCCGCCAAACCCCTCCATAACGGTCCTACGGCTATACACTCAAATGAGAGTGTAGCACATACTAAACTCAAATATCGTAGGTCATTTTACGGAAATATCACACACAAAAAACATCACCATTATGGGATCTGATATATCCGTGTTGGCCAGTACCAGGCTATGATGAAACAACTAACCCGTAGCATACATAACAGGGCAGACCATGGTATGGTCTGCGCTGTATACTGGCTTCACCTACAGAAGGTCCCTTATATGGTGAAACACTGACACGCGGCCAAACTCGGCTGGCACGGACAGTGGACATCCGTAATACTAAAAGGTATCTTTTCCCTAGCGAAACCAGCACACGCAGTCAACGAGTTCTCTACCACACACATGCATAGTCTGTGGCAAATATGGCGTGACATCAGTAAAACATTGCTCATAAAATAGACGTATATTTAAATCCACAAATAGGACACGCATAAACGTATCTCCACCAATACAACATAAGCCCCCTTATTACACGCACATTGTACATGGCAAATGTACATGCTAAATCACAGGTGTGTAAAAATCACAGGTGTGTGAAACCACAGGTATGTGGAATCACAGGGATGTGAAATCAATAATACGCACAACAATACAACACAGTACCACACATCACAAATATACAATTATACGGATTCCAGAATGTACAAGAATGCACGTGTCACGCGACAAACATTGTGTGTATTCTATTGTGATTGACACGGGTCACGTGCAGTGGTGATGTCTTGCTGTGATTTGATCCGTCACGGGTCCATAGTTTCAATAATCCCCTAGCCAAACATTGCTTCTGGGTACTATAATTGTCAGTTCAAAACACGTGTTATTCTC
Source organism: Conchocele bisecta (assembly GCA_029237695.1). Lineage (NCBI taxonomy): Eukaryota > Metazoa > Mollusca > Bivalvia > Lucinida > Thyasiridae > Conchocele > Conchocele bisecta. The sequence continues at coordinate 6,531,517 of CM055265.1, read as the reverse complement.
GTGGCAAAGTTATATATACAGTGGAGCCAATCGCTGGTAAGTAAAGGCAGCCGTTAGTGGCATGATTGACAGGTTACTGTCGCGAAAGACGTCGGCAATAGATCTATCAGCGATTGATCATGAACCCGGTATAGTTAACTCCCTCCGAATACTCTCAACCAGACAAACACGCGTTTTAACGGGCACCAGATGCGAGTCGTTTCTGGGTCGGGGGGGGGTGGGGGGGGGGGGGGGGGGGGGGGGGGGGTAGCAAAAATTATAGCTGGGTCGCCTGGTGGTGAACGAATTTCGTTGTCTACACACTTTTTTGCCAGCTTATGACACTTTGAGGGATACAATTTCCGAAATAGGGTTAGGGTTAGGGTTAGCAAAATAGCATCCAATCGTTAGCTACGATTGTGGGTATACCCACTTGAGGCGCCACCTGACGTAGTTTCGTCCTTTTGCAACTTTTTCCAATCAATGTTATGTAACCCGATTTGTATGATAATTTCAGTTTATTGGTATCTAAAACTAAAATATACAGAATTTTATGCAACATCCAAGTTCCCCCAAAATTTGAATAATTTTTGCGTGCGCTTTACAAAAAAAAAAAAAAAAAAAAAAATCAAAAAAAAAAAAAAAAAAAATTCTGCAGTGGAAACCCTGGGTAATTTCAAAAATTGAAACTATGCTATTAAATTGTAAAGTCAAAAGATGGCCAGGAATGTGTTTGTTTGCATATTACACATGAATTTTCATATGTGTTCACCTACATGTATTGGCACATATAGACAGTACTTGTCAATCACGTTTCTGTGTACCTATGATTATAATTATATGACTGGAGAAATTGGGTTTATGTGTTTTGTGGCCAGTGTAGATCCAGATCAGCCTGTGCATCTGCGCAGGCTGATCACCATCTGCACTGCACTGCTTTCCATTCCATCAGTGAAGCGCCTGTCCTGCTTCTAAGATCGACAAGCAATATAGATCATTATCAGGCTACAGGAGTGTGCTATCAGGAGCTACACCCGGTAGCCCATATGTCTCATTTCACCAATCACAGCCAGATATCGGTTACATGTCGCGTGTTGTGTCCACAGTACGTGTACCAGTTGGCGAGTGCGTTGAAGTATTGCCACAGTAAGAAGGTGATTCACCGTGACATCAAGCCGGGGTAGGAACCATTTGATTGGCCTGGGGCCATCACCGGCCGACCTCAAGATTGCCGACTTCGGCTGGTCCGTCCACGCACCGTCGTCGAGGTACAATATATACTGTAGACCAGGGGCTACTATCGTGAAATCATAACTTGACTACGGCCGGACGAACACCCATGATGAAACCAATATACCAATTTTTATGGTGGGGTGGGGGCATTATGTTTTTTACGTCTGTCTGTGCATCCGTAAGGCAAATGTGTTTAAGTTTTCAATATCTCATTAACTCCTTCATCAATTTCATTATTTGCCCAGAATGTCTAGGGATGGTGCTTTCTTCCGCATGCGACCCACACCCAAGGTCAAGGTCACTGGGGACTTATGTTCAACTTGTCTGTAAGGCAAATGCTTTTTAAGTTGTTTAATGTTTTCTTAATAACTCCTCAACTCCTTCACCAATTTCAATAATATTTGCCCACACTGTCTTTCTAGGGATGGTGCTTTCTTTCGCATATGACCCACGCCAAGGTCACTGGGGACTTGTGTCATCTTGTTTGTAAGGCAAATGTGTTAGTTTTTGTCCCGCCTGCTTTAGCAGAAGCGGGACATAGGCATAGCTTTTCCGTCGTCGGCGGCGGCGGCGGCGTCAACATTTCACGTTAAGTTTTTGCGTTTAGGTCAGTTTCCAGAAAACTATAACACCTACGACCTCCATACTTGGTATACATCAACACTGTGGTGTAACCATCTCACACAGAGGGAGCCCATGTGACCTTGACCTAGTTTTCATGGTTGATTGACCTACTTTTCACATGCATTCAACGTTAAGTTTTTGCGTTTAGCTCTCAGGTTAATTCATTGTAACTTCTGTTTCCCTCAATTGAATGCTTTAATATTCCATACATGCATTTGTAACAACATCCCGCATCATTCTACAGAAAGCCCATGGTGCCCGCTAACCCCAAAGGTCAAGGTCGCCGACTTAGAAATTTCCGTGTTTGCAAAAGTTAATGCTCAGTTTATGCTTTAATATTCCATACATACATTTGTAACAACATCCCACATCATTCTACAGAAAGCCCATGTTGCCCGCTAACCCCACAGGTCAAGGTCACTGACTTACAAATTTCCGTGTTTGGAAAAGTTAACGCTCAGTTTATGCTTTAATATTCCATACATGCATTTGTAACAACATCCAGCATCATTCTACAGAAAGCCCATGATGCCCGCTAACGCCAAAGGTCAAGGTCACTGACTTAGAAATTTCCATGTTTGGAAAAGTTAAGGCTCAGTTTAAGGCTCAGTTTATGCTTTAATATTCGTTTGGAAAAGTTAACGCTCAGTTTATGCTTTAATATTCCATACATGCATTTGTAACAACATCCCGCATCATTCTACAGAAAGCCCATGATGCCCGCTAACACCAAAGGTCAAGGTCACTGACTTAGAAATTTCCGTTTTTGGAAAAGTTAACGCTCAGTTTATGCTTTAATATTCCATACATGCATTTGTAACAACATCCTGCATCATTCTACAGAAAGCCCATGGTGCCCGCAAACCCCAAAGGTCAAGGTCGCTGACTTAGAAATTTCCGTGTTTGCAAAAGTCTTAATGCTCAATTTATGTATGCTTTAATATTCCATACATGCATTTGTAACAACATCCCGCATCATTCTACAGAAAGCCCATGATGCCCGCTAACACCAAAGGTCAAGGTCACTGACTTAGAAATTTCCGTTTTTGGAAAAGTTAACGCTCAGTTTATGCTTTAATATTCCATACATGCATTTGTAACAACATCCTGCATCATTCTACAGAAAGCCCATGGTGCCCGCAAACCCCAAAGGTCAAGGTCGCTGACTTAGAAATTTCCGTGTTTGCAAAAGTTAATGCTCAATTTATGTATGCTTTAATATTCCATACATGTATTTGTAACAACATCCCGCATCATTCTACAGAAAGCCCATGGTGCCCGCAAACCGCAAAGGTCAAGGTCGCTGACTTAGAAATTTCCGTGTTTGCAAAAGTTAACTCTCAGTTTATGCTTCAATATTCCATACATGCATTTGTAACAACATCCCGCATCATTCTACAGAAAGCCCATGTTGCCCAATTCTACAGAAAGCCAAGAGCCCTCTAACGCCAAAGGTCAAGGTCACTGACTTAGAGAAATTTTTGTGTTTGGAAAAGTTAACGCTCAGTTTATGCTTTAATATTCCATACATGCATTTGTAACAACATCCCGCATCATTCTACAGAAATCCCATGGTGCCTGCTAACCCCAAAGGTCAAGGTCACTGAATTAGAAATTTGCGTGTTTGCAAAAGTTAACGCTCAGTTTATGCTTTAATATTCCATACATGCTTTTGTAACAACATCCCGCATCATTCTACAGAAAGCCCATGGTGCCCGCAAACCGCAAAGGTCAAGGTCGCTGACTTAGAAATTTCCGTGTTTGGAAAAGTTAACACTCAGTTTATGTTTTAATATACCATATATGCATTTGTAACATCCCGCATCATTCTACAGAAAGCCCATGGTGCCCGCTAACCCCAAAGGTCAAGGTCACTGAATTAGAAATTTCCATGTTTGGAAAAGTCAACGCTCAGTTTATGCTTTAATATTCCATATATGCATTTGTAACAACATCCCGCATCATTCTACAGAAAGCCCATGGTGCCCGCTAACCCCAAAGGTCAAGGTCACTGACTTACAAATTAACGCTCAGTTTATGCTTAAATATTCCATACATGCATTTGTAACAACATCCCGCATCATTCTACAGAAAGCCCATGTTGCTCACTAACCCCAAGGTTATTACAAGCTCCATATATACTATCAAACTGCGCCAGGCGGGACATTTTGCTCCGCGGAGCTCTTGTTAATCTTTTCTCCTCAACTCCTTCACGAATTTCAATAATATTTGCCCACAATGTCTGTCTAGGGATTAGCTTTGTAATAACAATGCCAATTTACTTTCAAAGCTGCAGGTGGAGGCATCCGTATTCTATGAACACATTTTCTTTTCTTTTTTTTAAAAGTGAGTATAAAAATCTATTTTAGCCCCCATATTTTAATAGTTTTTTCGCAATAAAATATTTGATAAAATTCCACGAAATAAATAAAATTGAGGGCGACTTTTGTTATTGATGAAAAATTACTTACATTTAAATGTTTTTTTAGATTTAATGTGTTGGATAGCCTAAAGTTTGTCGGCAGAAGAATGTGGAACAGACAGTAAGATTAATGCGATTTGACCTGAAATAGAAAATGTATTCTTGAATCATGCAAATACAAAACTGAGGCACATCAATGCCTTGAAAGAATAAAGTGACGAAACAATGACTACACATGTTTTTGTTTTCTACATGTCTAAAACAGTATATTATACATCCTTTCACCTTGCTGACAGCCTGTTGTCACAGCGACGTAACTTAAGGTCTCTTCTCAGCCAGAAGTCCATTTATGAACTTCACCCTTTCAATACGGGAAACAAAAGTTGTCTGCTGTTTTGTTTTCTTTATATAAAAACATAGTTTAACATTACTTTATAATCATTTCCAATGGAAATGATTATAAAGTGCTGTCAGATGATATGATATTTTTGATGATGAAAATGGAAAATAAAAAAACTAACCTGTACATGTACAGGTGATACATAGGATTTAGTACTAAACCCATTGACCCGGCCTTAAATGATCTTTGCTGTTGATAGGCAGTTAAGCCCCAACAAACAAACAAAACTAACAACAGAGGACAATATTTGATTCAGCATTGGATTATATAGAATGAATGGCGTGTTGTCTATCTCCGTTTTAGACGTACAACATTATGTGGAACCTTAGACTACTTACCCCCGGAGATGATAGAAGGGAACTACCATGATGAGAATGTGGACCTCTGGAGTCTCGGTGTTCTGTGTTATGAACTTCTCGTTGGGAAGCCTCCGTTTGAGACGGAGAGTAATTCTGAGACGTACCGCCGGATCACTAAGGTGGACATAAAATACCCATCATACATGACCGAAGGTTCTCGCGATTTAATCTCCAAAGTAAGTATGATGCTATAGAAAGAGGTCGTATTCAGTATTGGGCCATATAAAAGGTACTTTGGTTCTCAGACACGGGGTTGGCGGAATGTGATGTAGGAAGGCAGATTTCTTTTTAATATATTTTTTATGCCCCACCACGATAGTGAAGGTGGTATTTAATGTTACCATTGTACGTCCGTCCTTCTGTCACCAACCTTCTAACTCGTAACACTTAACCCGTACTAGCTACAGACATGAAACTTGGTATGTAGCTTCCTTATGATAAGTAGATGCGCAAAGTTTGTTTTGGTTTTTAATTTGACTCCCAGGTCCTGGATTATCTCTCCCTTTTCGACTAGAATTTCCCAATGTTTCCTTGCAACTTTTAAACACTGTCCTGGCTACAGACCTGAGACTTGGTATGTAGCTTCCTTATAGATGTGTAAAGTTTATTTTTATGCCCCCGCCACCGAATGGTGAGGGGGGCATATAGTGTTACCGGCGTCCGTCCGTCCGTACGTACGTACGTACGTCCCGAAACCTTAACGCTGGGTAAATGGCTTATAATTTCTGTTTCCTTGCTCGGATCTGCTTCACATTTCACACACGCATTGCTCCAATGGTCCTCTACCGCCCTGTGACAAATCCACATTCGTCCCGCCCCCGCTAAGCCCAGGGTCAAGGTAACAGACTTGGTGCTTTCGAAACCTTAACGCTGTGTAAATGGCTTATGCCCCCGCCACCGAATGGTGAGGGGGGCATATAGTGTTACCGGCGTCCGTACGTACGTACGTACGTACGTACGTCCCGAAACCTTAACGCTGGGTAAATCGCTTATAATTGATGTTTCCTTGCTCGGATCTGCTTCACATTTCACACACGCATTGCTCCAATGGTCCTCTACCGCCCTGTGACAAATCCACATTCCTCGCGCCCCCGCTAAGCCCAGGGTCAAGGTCACAGACTTGGTGCTTTTGAAACCTTAACGCTGGGTAAATGGCTTATAATTTCTGTTTCCTTGCTCGGATCTGCTTCACATTTCACACACGCATTACTTCAATGGTCCTCTACCGCCCTGTGACAAATCCACATTCGTCCCGCCCCCGCTAAGCCCAGGCCAAGGTCACAGACTTGGTGCGTTCGAAACCTTAACGCTGGGTAAATGGCTTATAATTTCTGTTTCCTTGCTCGGATCTGCTTCACATTTCACACACGCATTGCTCCAATGGTCCTCTACCGCCCTGTGACAAATCCACATTCGTCCCGCCCCCGCTAAGCCCAGGGTCAAGGTCACAGACTTGGTGCTTTCGAAACCTTAACGCTGGGTAAATGCCTTATCTGTTTCCTTGCTCGGATCTGCTTCACGTTTCACACACGCATTGCTCCAATGGTCCTCTACCGCCCTGTGACAAATCCACATTCGTCCCGCCCCCGCTAAGCCCAGGGCCAAGGTCACAGACTTGGTGCGTTCGAAACCTTAACGCTGGGTAAATGGCTTATAATTTCTGTTTCCTTGCTCGGATCTGCTTCACATTTCACACACGCATTGCTCCAATGGTCCTCTACCGCCCTGTGACAAATCCACATTCGTCCCGCCCCCGATAAGCCCAGGGTCAAGGTCACAGACTTGGTGCTTTCGAAACCTTAACGCTGGGTAAATGCCTTATAATTTCTGTTTCCTTGCTCGGATCTGCTTCACGTTTCACACACGCATTGCTCCAATGGTCCTCTACCGCCCTGTGACAAATCCACATTCGTCCCGCCCCCGCTAAGCCCAGGGTCAAGGTCACAGACTTGGTGCGTTCGAAACCTTAACGCTGGGTAAATGGCTTATAATTTCTGTTTCCTTGCTCGGATCTGCTTCCCATTTCACACACGCATTGCTCCAATGGTCCTCTACCGCCCTGTGACAAATCCACATTCGTCCGCCCCCGCTAAGCCAGGGTTCAAGGTCACAGACTTGGTGCTTTCGAAACCTTAACGCTGGGTAAATGGCTTATAATTTCTGTTTCCTTGCTCGGATCTGCTTCACATTTCACACACGCATTGCTCCAATGGTTCTCTACTGCCCTGTGACAAATCCACATTCGTCCCGCCCCCGCTAAGCCCAGGGTCAAGGTCACAGACTTGGTGCTTTCGAAACCTTAACGCTGGGTAAATGGCTTATAATTTCGCTTTCCTTGCTCGGATCTGCTTCACATTTCACACACGCATTGCTCCAATGGTCCTCTACCGCCCTGTGACAAATCCACATTCGTCCCGCCCCCGCTAAGCCAGGGTCAAGGTCACAGACTTGGGTGCGTTCGAAACCTTAACGCTTGGTAAATGGCTTATAATTTACTTGTTTCTTGCTCGGATCTGCTTCACATTTCACACACGCATTGCTCCAATGGTCCTCTACCGCCCTGTGACAAATCCACATTCGTCCCACCCCCGCTAAGCCCAGGGTCAAGGTCACAGACTTGGTGCGTTCAAAAACTTAACGCTCGGGTAAATGGCTTATAATCAAATATGCCTCGTTTTCTTTAGCTGCCAGCGGGGGCATTCGTGTGCCGACAGGCCACATTTCTAGTAATTTCTGTTTCCTTGCTCGGATCTGCTTCACATTTCACACACGCATTGCTCCAATGGTCCTCTACCGCCCTGTGACAAATCCACATTTGTCCCGCCCCCGCTAAGCCCAGGGTCAAGGTCACAGACTTGGTGCGTTCGAAACCTTAACGCTGGGTAAATGGCTTATAATTTCTGTTTCCTTGCTCGGATCTGCTTCACATTTCACACACGCATTGCTCCAATGGTCCTCTACCGCCCTGTGACAAATCCAACATTCGTCCCACGGCCCCCGCTAAGCCCAGGGTCAGGTCACGATCTGGTGCTTTCGAAACCTTAACGCTGGGTAAATGGCTTATAAAAATTTCTGTTTCCTTGCTCGGAATCTGTTCACATTTCACACACGCATTGCTCCAATGGTCCTCTACGCCCTGTGACAAATCCACCTTCGTCCGCCCCCGCTAAGCCCAGGGTCAAGGTCACATTACTTGGTGCTTCGAACTTACGCTGGGTGGTAAATCTTATAATTTTCTGTTTCCTTGCTCGGATCTGCTTCACATTTCACCACGCATTGCTCCAATGGTCCTCTGCCATCCTGTGACAAATCCACATTCGTGCCACCCCCGCTAAGCCCAGGTGGGCAAGGTCACAGACTTGGTGTGTTCGAAAACCTTAACGCTTGGTAAATGCCTTATAAATTTCTGTTTCCTTGCTCGGATCTGCTTCACCATTTCAAACACGCATTGCTCCAATGGTCCTCTGCCATCCTGTGACAAATCCACATTCGTGCCACCCCCGCTAAGCCCAGGGTCAAGGTCACAGACTTGGTGTGTTCGAAACCTTAACGCTTGGTAAACCTTATAATTTCTGTTTCCTTGCTCGGATCTGCTTCCACTTTAATTTCACACACGCATTGCTCCAATGGTCCTCTGCCACCCTGTGACAAATCCACATTCGTGCCACTCCCGCTAAGCCCAGGGTCAAGGTCACAGACTTGGTGCGTTCAAAACCTTAACCCTGGGTAAATGCCTTATAATTTCTGTTTCCTTGCTCGGATCTGCTTCACATTTCACACACGCATTGCTCCAATGGTCCTCTGCCACCCTGTGACAAATCCACATTCGTGCCGCCCCCACTAAGCCCAGGGTCAAGGTCACAGATTTGATGCGTTCGAAACCTGAACGCTGGGTAAATGACTTATAATTTCTGTTTCCTTGCTCGGATCTGCTTCACATTTCACACACGCATTGCTCCTATGGTCCTCTGCCACCCTGTGACAAATCCACATTCGTGCCGCCCCTGCTAAGCCCAGGGTCAAGGTCACAGACTTGGTGCGTTCGAAACCTTAACGCTGGGTAAATGGCTTATAATTTCTGTTCCCTTTCTCGGATCTGCTTCACATTTCACACACGCATTGCTCCAATGGTCCTCTACCGCCCTGTGACAAATCCACAATCGTCCCGCCCCCACTAAGCCCAGGGTCAAGGTCACAGACTTGGTGCGTTCAAAACCTTAACGCTCGGGTAAATGGCTTATAATCAAATATGCCCCGTTTTCTTTGACTGCCAGCGGGGGCATTCGTGTGCCGACAGGCCACATATCTACTTATTTTTATTCGACCCATGGGTCATGGATTATCTCCCCTTTTTTACTTAGAATTTCACAATTTTATCTTGAAACTTGTGAACCGTAATAGCTGGAAGTTACTGCTTGGTATGTAGTTTCTTTATGGTGTGTAGATGTACAAAATTAATTTCTATTTTTGCTTCGACACTGAGCCATGGATTATCTCCCTCTTTTGTACTTAGAATTTTGCCATGTTTACTATCAAAGCGATAAGTGGGGCATCCGTGTTCTATGAACACATTTTCTAGTTTGTTTGAGATGTAGAATTTACAAGTACATGTAGATGTACAACTTGAATTGTAGTAATGAAAACTAAAATTAATCTGTAGGACAACATATTTTCAGCTGCTATTTACTAATGCTGAAATGTCATGTGTCCTTGCTGATTTCTACTCACTCAGATCTATTTCAATGCTGGTTTTACCCCCCAACATATGGTTATCTGGAGCCCTGCTTGGTATACTTGACCACCACGACTTGTACTTTATGCTTGTCTGCCGAACTACTTCTACATTTTTCAGCAACTGCGCTTCATATTCGATATACATAACCATTATCAAGTGCCACAATGTGTAATGTAAACATTTTCACACTGGTCCCGATTCCTGTTATTTCTCTTCAATGATTTATCCCATAGCTTATGACCATGCCTTGGTATTGTGACCTACACGTACAAATTATTTTTATAATAACTTCCTAATGACTTTTTATGCCACCGGTCTCGAAGAGCCGGGTGGCATATTGTTTTTGGCCTGTCCGTCCGTCTGTCCGTCCGGGCACACATTAGGGTACTTATGTGCCTAGCCCCACAGGGTTATGGACTTGGTAAAGGATAGGGTTGGTTACAATTAGCCACCTAAAAAATCCTTTTATGTGGCTAATATTTAACATGTGATAAGCCACATAAGTATAGTACTGTAAGAACGTCCGTCCGTCACACTTTTCGGTTAACCACTTTGTCACAGTTTCTCAAACTGGCCATAGCATCTACATAAGTTGCTTAATCGCTTCGATACTTCAACACTTCATTCATTGGTATGTGTGCCACACCTGCCTTTTCATAATTTATATGACCTTCGCCTTTTCACCTTCACCAGGTTACTTAAATGACTTAACAATTTTGGTTAACCATTTCGTCACAGTTTCTCAAAATGGCCATATCATCTACATAAGTTGCTTAATCGCTTCAATACTTCAACACTTCATTCATTGGTATGTGTGCCACACCTGCCTTTTCATAATTTATATGACCTTTATATGACCTTCGCCTTTTGACCTTCACCAGGTTACTTAAATGACTTTAAACCACTTTGTCACAGTTTCTCAAATATGCTGCAAGTGGCATCCGCGTTCGACAGACGCAGTTCTTGTTTGAAAATATTTGGCAACAATGATTGTCTGAACATGCTGCTCTGTTTTGCGTACATGTCCGAATGGTTAAGGTCATGGGGTTTTAATGCATTTGCTAAATGCAAGGTGCACATGACTTGCGCCTTGCATATAGCAAATGCATTAAAATATATTTATGTTTTCACGGATGGGTTGTGGTCAAGAGGGTACAGCATGTGACTTCAATTCCGGTGGTTGGTAGTTCAATCCCCAACCTAGGCATGAAAAAATAATTTCCATCCCACTGGTCTGTCGGATGAGACTTTAAAACTGATTTCTCATCTCTATATGACCTTTGCTATTGCTGGGACGTCAAACCCCATTCACTTTCACTTTGGTAATGTTTTGATCGTGTACCGTTGCCAATTCTTGTACAGATATTGAGACACGACCCGAAGAAGCGGCTGCCCCTGGACCAGATCATGGAGCACCCCTGGATCAAGGAGAATCACACACCGAAGACCCAGCCTGTCCAATGACGCAGACCAGAACTCGCCTCCAGCCAGCAAACCATGTGATCATATTAACTCTAATGACTTAGGCCATAGGAAGTTAAGTTACTGAATATTGTCCAAATTATTTGGGGAAATAGGGTGGGTTAGTGACTTATTTTGTATTAAAATTTGCTGTAGATACAAGTGTACATGTCGTGTTAAAAAAAAAGAAGATAATTATTAATGATTTATACAAATAAAAAATTAATATTTTTTACGTGCTGGTGGGGATAATATTCAGTAAATTAATTGTTTTCGCCTAACCACTGGTATCAGGCAGTGCAATGCGTGTGCGAAATGTCTTTGTTTGGAAGAATGACGCTTATATGCTCACTACCTGTCTTCCGCTCTGGTATAAGACTGAAACACACTGATATACTCGGCCTATATTTGTAGCTAACCTTCAAAAGATAGCGCTACAGGTTGGATGTCTGTACTTATTACTTACATGGGTGTACATGCCATTGTGTTGACGTTTGTGTTTTATCAGGTAACAAGCTTTGTATTGGTCCAATACGTACTGAATAATAACAGTATTGTATCAGGCGTTGACCTGATGTGAATATCTGGGTTACGAATTTAAAACTAACGTTTCATTGGTCGAATGACATCACATGATGTTACCGAATGCTGTCAGTGTAATGATGCAACATAAACATGTCTGCATTATTTTCAACAAAAACTATTTAAGAGCTAGTACAAAATGTTACCTTATAAATAGAATACCTGCCCTGTGTCTGTTGATAGTAAGTTTATCAGGTTTGGCTAGGAGACGGTAGGATATTTCCTGACATCAACAGACACTAGACTGGTATTCTCTATGTATTGCATGAAAATCAGTTCTTCTAATAGCCAGGCATTCACAGTTTGTAGTTCTGTCCGCCTATGCCTGTAACATTCATGTGTTACTATCATAGTCGGCTATCACAAGGCTTTGGTCAACAGAACATAGACCATATAGAAGGCATGAAATGAAAGATTTGCACATAAATTATTTTTGACTAAATTCTGGGCCCGTGCTTTTAAACATTTTGAGTATGCTGGGATTTCCCTAGGATTTTTTAAATGTGAGTCCCAGGACTCCCAACTTTACTATTTTGGGGGTCCCTGGTGATTTATTAGGGTTCCAAGTTACATACACATATTTCATTAAAAATGATATCTAAATGGTATTGATAGTCCTGAATTATCTGAACTGTTTTCTATAAAGAACAGTCACACAGGTTCTCCCAAAAAGTGTAAAAATGCTGTAAACTTTTGAAAATGATTCATTTGCACCACCAAGTTTTGACAGTCCCTGGGATGCAGTGCCAATTGTCAGTGTGGGTCCTCGGCCAATAAATTGCACCAGGGATGCAGAAAACAGCTGTCGAGGAAACCCCTGAGTATGTTTTCCAAATTTGTACTGTAAAATCAAGCAATTTGATTGGCTGAGACTGAGCATCCTCAACCAATCAAACTTCCTGATTTCGAACACGAGAATGGAGTATGTGGTATTAAGAATGTTTTACTCAGACCGCATACCCTGTTTGGCATTAATAGTAATGATTACACAAGTTCTCTATAATGATGGACTATACCACATATTCTTGTAAGCATTTGTGTGTTGTCTTAACCCATTCAACACTACAGGTAGCTGGTCAGGAGCACGCGAAGGGTAATTTAACGATCGGGGTTCATCCTTAACCGGAATGCTGACTTGTATGGTTTGGCCCTCATGTACATTTAAAAAGTAATGAGATTAGTGCTGATCATATTACTTTTGGGGTTAGAGCTAAGTGACTCGGGTGTGGAATGGACCTGGCACCAGGTCAGGATATCTTAATTTCAGGGCTGAATATATATTTCTTCTGTATAAAATATCAAGTTCTGATTTTGGGAATTTCCCTCATTATGAACATGTTAAGTACGGGATAGTCTAACCCGTTGGCCCGGCCTTGAATAACCTTAACTGTTGATAGGCCGTTAAAAACCAATAATTAATCAATCAACACTGCAGGCTATTATCATAATGTTTGCAAATACTGTAGATCCAGAAAAGCCAGCTCATAACGAGCCATCGTCAGGATCTGCACCATTTTCTGACATTTTATTATTTCTAAAAACAATACCCCTTTCTGACAATGGAATAGTCTAAAAATAGCATGGAAATGTCCATTCCAGTTACAGGTGAAAGGATTAATGGTATGAGCCATAATCTCACAAAACTGAGCTTATTGCAGTTCGGACCAGTCAATACATGTACCGATTAGATGCTGCACTTGTGCATTGTGACCTTGTTTCATGCTGCTTCATTACCGTTGTAATGGACGACTCGTTGGAAAACAGTGCAGACCCTGGCATCAGAACGGATGGATTTATTAGGGGCCGACAAGATTTGGCGGTGCACTATAGGTTTCGCCCTGTGTGTCGGTTTATTTTTCTGTGAGTTTGTCAAATTACCTCAGGGGTGGGTGGCAGGTGGGAGCATGCGATGGGTAATTTAACGATCGGGGTTCATCCTTACCGGAATCCCGACTGGAGACCTGGTTTGGCCCTCACATACGTCTTTGGCATTTTGTATGTGACAGTTGAATCTGATTATACCCCTTATGTGAGTATTACGATATTCGTAATCCTATTTTAGGGGAAGAGGCCAAGTGACTTTGGTGTGGTATGGACCTGGCACCAGGTCAGGTTATTCTAATTTCAGGGCTGAATATATTTGTTCTCGATGTAAATATTCCGTTCTGATTTTGGGATTTTCCCCCCAATGCAGCATGTTAAAATGGGATCGAACCCGTTTGCCCGGCCTTACATGACCTTAGCTGTTGATAGGCCGTTAAACACTAATAAACAAACAAACAAACAAACTGTCCAAAATTTATATCCCAGTAAACTCCCACGCCGAACTACTTTCTACAGGTGCACTGTCACTGCTGTCAGTGCTGTCAATGTAAACAAATGGTGTCAAAATAAACACATTTTCCTGATGAATTTATTTCAAATGCTGGAATTATAAGGAATGAAAGGCCTTTTTGTGGAATTTATCGGGGATATAAACTTGGAAAAGTCGCGGGAATACTGGACGAGGCCTTCCGGCTTTTGTCCAGTATTCCTGCGACTTTTCCAAGTTTATACCCCGATAAATTCCACAAAAAGGCCATCCATTCTTATAATGGGACTGGTTGTAATTGCGCAATGTATACATAAACAATGGCCAAAAATATATGTTTTGACTTTGTTTAGTGTAACATTGTATTGCAACCAAATATTATCCGCCATCTTTGAAAATATTGAACATTGGCTAATGGAAAATGACGTCAGTCTCCAGTAACCAACCAAACCACTGCGTGCACGTGATTGAAACATTTAAAAAGATGGCGGCTAATATATATTGATAATCAGAAAGTGAATGTGTCATTTTAATAATCCAATTTAGGTTAGAGTGATGCATCTTTGGTTTGAGATTTATGTATGTATTAGCAACTGTAAAATCTATGCCGAAAATCCACTCCGAACAGCGATATCGACATGCTGTAGCTCGTTGTACAGGCGAGTATGCATTATGACTATTTGTGCGATTTTCATACAATGGTGGCAAATGCTAGTTTTCTACCTTTCTGAATTACATAATTTTCAGACCCGGGCGCATTTGAATTGTTTTGTACATTGGTTAGAAAGTTGTTTCATGTATATACAAACAATAATTGACCAGCCAAGATACGCTAGAAACGTGTTTAAATGTTAATATTTTTTTTTTATCATTTGTTCCCTATTTAGTAATGAAGAAAATCAATAATCCATTTGTAAAAGTAAAATACGCAATGATTTTGAAATCGGGCGGTATAGTACGCTTTAGATGCAAAGCTTATCTGGAGCTCTGCTATCATTTTGGAATATGGGAATTATTTCATTGGTGTATGTAAATCCTATAATCTTTGGTTGGTAGATGGATGAATCCTGTATTTAACAATGGTAGTTGAATAAACTGGTAGTTGAATAAACTATCACTGTGTAAGTCTGCAGTGTGTGTGGGAAATATTTAAATGACTGGTAAACACAGGATGTATTGCTGCGCATGTAATTTATTTGCTTTACTTTTCTGTACAACTGCGTGTTCATGTATGTATACTCTCACTGCTTCCTCCACCACTACATATCTCCCTGCTCCTACTGTGTATGGGCACCAAGCGTATTGCTCCCCATGCTGTATCCAGACTCTATAGAACATGCACTATTACTACTAATGAGGCTGTGACTGGCACAATGAGGCTTATGGGTTTTGCGACCAGTGTAGATCCAGATCAGCCTGTGCATCAGCAGTCTGATCAGGATCTGTACTGTTCGCTGTTCCATCAATAATCGCCTGTAATGCACGTAACAAGCAATATAGATCGTTATCGGGCTACACTCTAGTGTGCTATTTGATCAAGATCTACACTGATCAAGATCTACACTGGTCAAGATTTCAGGAATATTTTTTTACATTACTTCTGAATTCTGAACGTTGTGAGTAGTATATCTTTTTATACGTTGCCAAGCAACCAAATAATAGATTTTTCCATTAAAGGTACATGCCTACTCGGTAGGCACAAATATTCTTTATAGGAATTAAATTAATAAGTGTACACTTGCGTCACTATTCCACCTGTTCTAAAGATTACAAGTGGCCGCTATACAGATATAATCATTTAGTAATATTTATTTTACTGATAGTGATGCGCATCGGTATCGGGCTATTTTCATATGCAAATGAGGCATGGTATTTTTTAATTATTTATACTAATTAAATGCGTCCCCTGAAAAAATAATATTTTCGACAGATTATAAAATATAATTGCACATCAAAAAATAAATACAGAGTATAAATAGTAATGTCCATTAACATTTTAAGGAAACACGGTTATCATCCCTGATATCAGTGTGGAAAGTTACGTCTGATATAAAATGTATAATACTGCCAATCAATACGTGGGGTAATGGTAAATTAATGTTTATGTTGCCAGAAAATGTCTCGGATGATGTCTCTATAAAGAACATTGTGTGCCTACGGAGTGGGCATGTACCATTAAGTTTTAGATTTTACCTTCTTTCAGTTGTTAATTTGTCAATTGTAATAAATTAGTACGTACTGGACTATATATTACGTTATTTAGCAAAATAACATTCAAAATATATACTATTGTACATTAATGAAAAATTTATAATTTTGTGGAAAATAGTCAACGAAAAATTTACTAGCCTTTTTTTTTTCCACAAATTTTTCAAATATGCATTATTTTATATTCAAAACAATACTAAAATGTTCACAATATTGATGTGCTCCAATTAAAAGATATTTTAATATACTAAGTGTGATACGATATTCGTAATCCTATTTTAGGGGAAGGGGCCAACAAGTGACTTGGTGTGGTATGGATCTGGCACCAGGTCGGGTTATTCTAATTTCAGGGCTGAATATATTTGTTCTCGATGTAAATATTCCATTCTGATTTTGGGATTTTCACCCCAATGCAGCAGGTTAAAATGGGATCGAACCCGTTTGCCCGGCCTTACATGACCTTCGCTGTTGATAGGCCGTTAAACACTAATAAACAAACAAAACTAAGTGTGATAGTATTGCCATGGTAACAAGTAATTACTTTCCGAATGCACATGCCTCGGTGATGTTCCATGGTTGCTAGGCAACAAAATGTGATACACACTTTTAAATAGATTAATCAAATCACATATAACAGATTAGCAATGACACAAATGCATCCAGCATGAATAATGTTCCACATGTCATTCATTACTTATGTGATGGGCAACATAAATATGTCAATTATCCGGAGATCCACATCATGTAAATATGTTTATGAATTGTGGAATATCGGACAAAACTGGGCTTATTTCATTTGTGACATGCATCCTAATACTTATTATTTGCACAATAATTTAACGATTATTTGTCGATAGTTGGAACAATGTAGACACTGATCACAACACTGCAACTACACATGCTGGCCTCTGTCTACATTGCCACTGGTCACTATGGCAATAAGCCCAGTTTTGTCAACCTTGCCTATATATTGGCAGCTGGAATATAGTACTCCGTGCCAGCTGTTGGCATATGACTTGTATGTGTTACGCCATTTTGTCTACATGTATGGACCAGAAAGAAATAAAATGTATATATACACATCCGTATTCCTTTATTAACTGCTTTATATCAGCAGAGCCTCCATCCACTATCAATACCACTCAACAGAGTCTCCATCCACTATCAATACCACTCAACAGAGCCTCCATCCACTATCAATACCACTCAACAGAGCCTCCATCCACTATCAATACCACTCAACAGAGCCTCCATCCACTATCAATACCACTCGACAGTCTCCATCCACTCGACAGTCTCCATCCACTATCAATACCACTCAACAGAGCCTCCATCCACTATCAATACCACTCAACAGAGCCTCCATCCACTATCAATACCACTCAACAGTCTCCATCCACTATCAATACCACTCAACAGAGCTCCAGATAAAGAACTGGACAATGGGTACTGTTGCACATACCTTTTGACGGTCGTATAAGGCCGGGCAAACCGGTTCGATCGCGTTTTAGGTCAATACCACACCAGTCACTTGGTCCCTTCCCCTAAAATAGGATTACGTATAATCGTAATACTCTCATAAGGCATATAACCAGATTCAACTGTCCCACACAAAATGCCAAAGGTGGGTGGTTGGTCAGGCGAACGTGATGGTGTAAATTAACGGTAGGGATTCCTCCTTATAGGAATCACGATTTGCCTGGTTTGGCCCTCCAGTACGTTTTTATCTTTGGCTCTTTTGTTACCTGCGAGTTGAATTGGGTTATTGCCCATTATAAAAGTAGTAAGATTATTACTGATTCTACTGCTTTTGGGAGGGGGCCAAGTGATTCTGGTGTGGCGAGGACCTGGCATCAGATCAGGATTATTCTGATTTCAGGGATGAATATATATTGTACATGTAGTTGTACAGGTAATATATGGGATTTAGTACTAAACCCATTGACCTTAAATGACCTTGGCTGTTGATAGGCCGTTAAACCCCAACAAAAAAACAAAATGCCAAAGACGTATGTGAGGACCGTGTTCCCACCTGCCACCCACTGTTTTCAAATGAGTACCGGTATTTCTGTTTCTTTGTTTGAAAATGCATATGAAATGTGTGTTAACAAGGGTGGGAATTTCGGGATATATCCTGAAATTCAGATTTGAGGTTCCTGGTGATTGGTAGGATTATTCGTAATATTATTTTTCTGATTTTGGGATTCTCCCCGCAATGCAGCAGGTTACATACGTGATCGAACCCGTTGGCCTGGCCTTAAATTACCTTAGCTGTTGATAGGCCGTTAAGCACCAATCAAAATCCTGATAATTGCAGAAAAATACTAATGTTTCCACATGGGAAGTACACTTTTACACATATTTAGCTATTTTTCAGGATTTGGATCACTGATTTTTTTGAATTTTTCTGTAAATCTTGTATTAAAGCAAGTTTCAATGGTATGCTACACTGTATGGACACGGCATACCAAAGATTTCATTGCTTTTTAGTATACATGGCTACCATTTTTTGTCGAGCCTGCTTGCGGAAAGTTAGACATAGTGATCACAATAGTCATCATCCATATATTCAGGCTGTATCCCATTCATGCGGCCCCTGTGCCCTTGGCCAAGGTCAAATGATGTTTGCGTTAAAGTTTTTGTTCAAATTTGCGTTAAACTTTCACATATGTACTATATCTGTAACCGCAAGTGAAATTTGCTTGAAACTTTGTATGCTTATTGGTCATCATCCATATATTCATTCTGTGTATGTGAGGTGGTATGGTGGTCGCCAGATCAGACAAGTGGGTTTCCTCCGTGTACTCCGGTTTTCTCCCACATTAATGACCTCCCTTACGCCTTCATCTGTGCCAACGAAAGCATTTGTTCTCTCGCACTTGTTTGTTATCGTTGTAAAATAAATAAAACTTTTTTATCCCACTCATGCGGCCCATGTGTCCAAGGTCAAGGTCAAATGACTTAGAAGTTTGCGTTAAATTTTTTGTCAAAATTTGCATTAGTTTTCTGGTGCCTACTTTCTCTGTAACCGTAA
Source organism: Conchocele bisecta (assembly GCA_029237695.1). Classification (NCBI taxonomy): domain Eukaryota; kingdom Metazoa; phylum Mollusca; class Bivalvia; order Lucinida; family Thyasiridae; genus Conchocele; species Conchocele bisecta. Next base: position 6,512,169 of record CM055265.1, on the reverse strand, counting down.
TTCAGATTCGCTTGAAACTTTATATGCTTAATATTAGTCATCATCCATATATTCATTCTCTGTTCCATGCAGGCAGCCACTGTGCCAAAGGCCAAGGTCAACTGGGTAAGAAGTTCACGTTCTTTGTAAGGCAAAAATGTTAGTGTTTTTTTCTTTTTTCAATAACTCATCAACCGCTTCACCAATTTTGATAATATTCGGCCACAATGTGTGTCTAGGGATCGTGCTTTGTTTTGCATACGACTCGCGTCCGACCGCCCAAGGTCACTGAGATTTTTTTTATTATCAAGGCTGCCGGCGAGGTGATTAGCTTCGTTTAACGATGCAAGTTCTTGTTTTTCATGTATCAGTTGCTACATGATATATATCTTACCCCGAGATCACCAGATGCCTCGGCGGGCTAGACATGCAGGCTGTGGCCATCTGGTAATTGGGTTTCTGCGGTTTTTAATACGCAGCTTATTTGATGCTACGACTAATCCGAGTTTGAACACCAGCTCCTAATGGGGAATTAGGCATTTGCGGTATGATCCCCATGGACACTATTCAGCCGGTGCCTATTGTGCTTCTGGCAAACGGTGTCCATTTTTATCAGGCTACAGACTGCATGCAGATCAGGAGCTAGACTGTCCACTATTGCCAGAAGCCTAAATTCTCCAATGAGTCTTTCAAGCAACTCGCAAACGAGTAGACCACAAGGTAACTTCTCCAGTGAACACAGATTGGAGACGACTGGCAGGCCATGGGATTTTGTACCCAAGAACATGTGCCATATCTGACATGACAAATATTTACAAAATTTATCGTTTCTGTAAATGACTTCGAAAGCTGACAACATTTTCAGAGCAAAATTAATGTGGATTAGAATTCCATATTTGCTATCAACATTTTGTTAACTTGCGACAATATCACAGTTTCTGTAAATATTTTGCATGAAAAGTCGCTCATCTTCATAGCCTACTTAGGTACAAAATCACATGGCTCGTCTCAAATCAACACGATGTTGGGTCAGGTGTCCTGGAAGCGGAACTGGAACAATTTATTGCCGGTCTTGCAGCGAACCTCGTCCACGTAGAAATACTGCATCTCGGGATCCTCCGACAGGGCCGTGTCCACCAGCTTCTACAACACATAGGTTGGCTCTTCACCCTAAATAACTGGGACGTTGACATGTTCAACCAATCCAAGTCACAAAATGATTTTCAGTCTTGTCCATTTATAACAAGAACATCGCAAAACGATGCAAACACTCACCAAAATGATCTGACAGCAATATACAGCAATAAACAGCACATGGACAGTGAATGAAAAATCTGGGATTGGACTTTTGTGACTTGGTGTAAGAAGCCAAATATTAAGGAAAAGGGTTATAATTCAAAACCAAACTGAAGTGGTCCATAAGTTAACTAGAGATCTGGCCTGTCGGCACACGAATGCCCCCGCTGGCAGCCAAAGAAAACGAGTCACATTTGAAACAATAAAACAGAAATTATAAGCCATTTACTCGAGCGTTAAGGTTTCGAATGCACCAAGTCTGTGACCGTGACCCTGGGCTTAGCGGGGGCGGGATGAATGTTGATTTGTCACAAAGCGGTAGAGGACCATTGGAGCAATGTGTGTGTGAAATATGAAGCAGATCCGAACAAGGAAACAGAAATTATAAGCCGAGTGTTAAGGTTTCGGGACGGACGTACGGACGCCAGTAACACTATATGACAGGTAATACTAACGCATGTACGTACATATGAGCCGCGCCATGCGAAAACCGGGCTTAATGACAATTTGTTTAGATTTTACTTTTTGACATATTTTGCAATATACATCTTTTAAAGGCCATATGCCGCAAAAATTATCAATTTACCCAATTATTTTTCATTTTATACGTATTTTTATGACGCGTGGTAAAAACGTATATAACGTTTTAGATCAATGACGTCGAAAATACGACGTTTTTATCAACGGATTATGTGAGTGGTGTTTATAAAATACCCAGACAAGTCCCATCGTTGTGTCATCTATTATCGCATTTTAATCAAATTTGGATATCTCGTAGCCTGGCCAATTGTTTACCATTAACCCAAGACAAAGTATGAAAATAATGTTCATGGCCAGTGTTGCAGTAGCTATGGTAACGTCATGTTTTGGATTGCGACCCAAATATCGTAATTTTGTATGCATATTTTAGAAGGAACGAGGATTGAGAAGGGCTTGCGTTTCTGAGTTGTTTGTTGTTGGCTCAAATAAATTTTAGGAAATGATAGCGACATTATTTAATGTTTCATACGCGACATGTTTTGAAAAATGTGACGTCATGACAGGAAATAACATAGTTTAACGATTGTCTGCTCTGTCTCATGAGAACATGCCAGAAGAACTAAAATGTGCTATTAAATATTGCATCGTAACGCATGCATCAATACGAGATGATGATGATGATGATGAGAAATGTATTCGGTGAAAGTGCACCACCGGGATGGCAATTTGCGAGTGATATAGTCAGAGAGACGGTGGACGGGAATGCGCGAAGGGATTTGCCAGAAATGGAAGTCCAAAAGTGACGTTTTCAGATGTTGTGACACAAAGTAAACGTCTGGGTTGATGGATCATTGTGCGTGAACTATGAGATCGGTTGAACTCACAGCCGGCACACTCCAGTGTGATTAAAAAGATTTAAATACCAAGATACATAGAGCTAGCTGGATCCCGATGATGCTGAACATGGAGCAAAAGACCATTGAATGTTACCAACTGTGCTCGAGGTTTACGATATTTCTGTACATATTTCTAATCGAGTGCATCTATTATCAAATATCGTGGATTGGAGCTGTTATTCCATCCTTCATATTGACCAAATCCTGCCATATGCGATTTCACTTTTTTAAACCCACTTCGACGACGTCAGCAGTCAATAATGCTACTGTCAGTATGCCAGGTGCTATGTTTGAACAAAGGTAAAGTGTATGACTAGGCCGCTGTCGGAAGTACATATATATGTAGTACCGTTGTATTTTCAAAAATAATAATTAACTCATTGTGTGAGCATGAAATAAAATAATATGCATGTTTTCCTTCCATTGAACAATAAGGAGCATAACATTTACATAACGTCATTTTGACGTTCGGCCGCATATCGCGTAGTGACTTTGCGCTGGTAACGATAACCATGTCCATGCTATATGTATTATGAGTTCTGAATATGAAATCGATGCAGCATTTATCACATCATGTATGCAAATTTTCAGACAGTTAACCCAACAAACAGCACTTTTCCGGGTATTTTATTATCACCGCTCGTGTATGGCAGAACTAATGCTGCAGAACGTAGGGCTGTAAGTTCAATACATGTGCAAATAAAAGACATAGTGATGGTTATTCAACCAACTCTGAAACTCGAAAACTGTTACAAACAACATATCCGCGATCATCGGGGGCTGGACATGTGATGTACTGGCAGTTTCAAGTTTAGCCACACGAATGACTTTACACATGTATGTAGCTATCGTGCTTGCAAATTTTCTAAAATTATCCTGAGGTATCATAACACAAACCGCGAAATGTTCATTTTAAATATGGGTGACGAATGACTTTTATATGCGAGAATGAAGCTGCATTATAATATTTTAATTACACCGATTGGCATTCAGGGATGAACTATGTTCCCCGAGGGCACTTGTCCTTGAATCCACAATCCTCACTCCCCACCCTTCGTCGCCAGGTCATATGATTGTGTCCACACATAATGTTCACACTAGTTACGCCACTTAACATCGTAAGCTAATAGTTGCACAAATATTGATTTAAAAAGAAATCAAATAAAAATATATGTTCATCTTCCATGTGGCAAGTGTTACTAATCAAATATACAATAAATTCACACCGTGAACAGGGAAGAATCTTTACGAGGGTCAGTCAACCTAAGTGAGAAATATGTAATAGGTCATTAATTAGTTGAACAATCGCTACTATGAAAATAGTTTATCTAGCTATAATGATCGCTAGGCAGCTAATTCCAATGGTCGCATTGTATGTGTGGTTTCTCGGCAAATGTCGACAACAGTATGTACAAGCTCAATGGACTGGACCTGGTGCCGTTTGTAATATTGCTATAACCCCGTCGGTCGGGTATTTTTTTTCTATTCCAATATTATAGCTTACATATGTGTATGAAACGGCAGCAAATGTAGTATTTGTTTGTAGACATTGCACGTGTACATCTGCCGCTTATAACATTAACTTTGTGACAAAAGACGACGTCGGGCAGATTTGATAGCGTGATACCTTATATTTGTCGCCATGTGTCTTTCTTGAGGGCCACACTTCATTCCCCGGATAAACAGTATTATGCAGTCAATTGATAAACTGATATTAAATTTTGTGCGACAAGCAAGTTTATAACCATCAAATTACCAATTAATGTCAAGACTTCGAAAAATCCACGACCTCACTGTGTGTCTTGTGCATTATGTATTGCTTACATACAAACAATCAAGAACCTGCATTAAAATTACTGATTCTGAATCTATTAGAGAAATGTTGATGTATTTATTTACCAAATTATATACAAACAATGGATATATATGTCATAATAGCTGCATTTCTACCTCCATTTATGATAAAATGAGTGGCGCCCGGTATACTAAATGGCATATCATTTGCCAAGTACTGGCTAGAATTGTTCGAAAGTCTCAATTTACCAAGATTATAGATGGCAAGATCGGTTGGCATACAATAGGTTGTTCATATTTAAGATTATTTAGCAATCAAAGTGCAGCGTAAGCGATGGCATCGCTGAGATGTGGCCAATTAAATTATGCGTTCACCATTTTAAATGCATCAGGACAAACAACGAAACAGAGTGACAATGCCAAAGAACAATAGTTAGATGACAATGTACAGCGCCTCAAACATGGCTAAGTCATTTATGTTGCGAGTAACTCATGTTGTATCCTTAGTAAAATATTTTTTCGCGACACCATGGCCATAACGTCAAACATGGTTTCTCGTTCAATAACGTCATAAGTACGTGACGTCACGTCATGACGTCATAATATGTGCACTGACGTACAAGTCATCACGGAACATATTGGTGAAAGTTTCAATAATTTATCACTTTCCGTTTTCTAATCCCACTCAATTTAACTTACACACACAAACGTAAATGTGATGGCAAAATGTGAAATTTTACGGCAACGTTTGACAATTTGAATTGTCGTTTTTCCGACGTCGTTTGTCGCTTTTCACGACGTTGTCATTAAGCCCGGTTTTCGTATGGCGCGGCCCATATATACATATGGTACACACGTACATGAACTAGCGCTATATCCCTCCTGCATATCGCGAGAGAATAACCAACCTGGTTTTGTCAGACCTTGGTCTATATGGTATTTAGTAATGATATCACATGAAAACCTTGTTATAACATGCTGTAACCTATTTTATATATATGATATTACACATGTGTAATAACACCTGCAGTGAATTTGATTTGCTGGCAGCACCACTCTAATTACGTATTTGTATTATGCGCTAACGCTATGCGAAACAAACAAAATGAAGATGTTCCATATGACGTCTCTGATGGCTGGACAAAGCAATGTAGTTTTGACGTTGATGTCATCGTGTTTTAAATGTCGTTGGTAGCGTCCGTGACCAAGTAAAATTACTGCAATTGTTAGAATTGGCTCCTATATAGTAATACGAGTGTGAAATCATAATGACATATTTATAACAGGTGTATTGCTAGTATTAAAACTATTTTCCTCTAGAGATTTACAACTGGGTGCGAAAATAGTCAATGGCGTCTCCTCACTGAAGTGACTCGATTCATAAATCTCATATCACATGAATCCTCTATACATACCTGCAATTTAGCCTTCGTCTGTTCACTGATCTCGGCTGTCACGTCCCCGAGACACCAACCTATACTGATGTGGAACGAAGGCGGCTGCAACATACAGTTTTAAACCTCAATCATTGCTCCATGTAGCATAATATAGGGGGTGGAATAAATGTTGTTTATATCTAATATATATAACCTAATATACCTGAAGTAACCTAATATACATGAAGTTCTGTTTTGTCTTTATTTTTACAGTATCGTTACATACTGTTATGTCGGCGTTCGATGTATGTTACTATGTTTAGCTATCACCATTTTTATTTGTCTATTTCTAGAAGCATTAGGTACCAGTCCACTTGAAAAAGGATTAGTTTGTAGTTTTCCTATGGGCTTTTTACTGAATATTCCAAAACTGCCCGTCTGTGGTGATTGAATGTAACTTAAAATTAAATACTCAGCATCCTATGCTATTTTCAGCTGACAAAAGCAAGTATTTGTAAAATTATGTGCTAAACTGTGATCTGGTCCATTCAGTGAGCATATTCAGATTCCACTTGTAAACATCTTCCGCTCGAAATGTGTGTCTGCTGTTTGGGGCGCAATTTTAACAGTCTGAAACCGAGGTTTGTAGCTACAGACTATGATCAGTGTGGGCAGGTATACATGTATAATTGATTCACACATTATTTGTTCGTGCAACCTCTGCATGTCACATAGCTTTCTGACACCTTTAGTCCAGCGGCCAAGACGGAATAAGTGCAGAAATTGACCACCACATGCTAAAATTTACACATTATAAATGCTCCTAGCTGTATGCCAATTCGACTTGTGTAGCTACTAAAGTTTATCGACGTATAATGTAACAGGTGTATACAGCAAACAGCCTCTGTGAATATATGAAGAGGATATCTGAGAACAAAAACTTGCGGAAGTGCAAGCTCGGCAAAGAATTGCTAAAAAAAGTCTCAAATTTTGGTGGACTGGTACCTTAACAATGGCTGTCGGTCGACATTTTTGCCGGTATCTGGTCAATTCGTTCTCATGTCAATTCGCTCTCAAATCAATTTGTTCTCATTTTGTTCAATTCGATCTCATTGCCTTTTTCAAATTGGTCAATGTGTTCTCATTTTTATATTCATCGTTTTTTGTGTCATAAATAACACTATTAAATTAATAAAATTAAACATTAACAAATAGTTATAACATAATAATAATCTATAAACAAGAAACGAGGCAAAGCCACGAAGGCCAGGTTTTTTCCAAGCATGGACACTTGGATAACATAATTATACCCACTTTTTGTAGACTAGATATAGTAGATGGAAAAGCTTTAACGAAAAAAATTTAACAGGACACACAGACGTACGGACGGACGTACGGACGTATGCCAAAATGCCGACGATATCGCGCTTTCTGCAAGCGGGTGCGACAATGATGATAAACACCCATGTGAAGTATCAAGGTAATGGGTGAAGCAGTTGCAGAGATATAGTACACAAAAAAACTTTAACAAATAAATTCAAAGTAATTTGACCTTGACATTGGGCACAGGGGCCGCACGGTTGGGGGTTAGAATGAAAATATGGACGATGATAAACACCCATGTGAAGTTTCAAGGTAATGGGCGAAGCAGTTGCAGAGATATAGTATAACGAAAAAGTTTTAACCAAAAAATTGAACCAGACGTACGTTAAAAAGTTAACGTTGAAAATGGCTAAGTCAATTACGTAGAAATAATAGGTGAAGGTAAAAAAATGGTCACATGTTGGATAATTGTATGTGGTAGGCACCCCTTGGTTATGAAGCTGTGAAAGTTTGGTGATCCTAGGTGGTACAGTACCAAAGAAATGGACTTAAACACGAAAACTTAACATTGTAAACGCGAAAACTTAACATTGAAAATGGCTAAGTCGACTGCGTGGAAAAAATGGGTCAAGTTAAAAAAAAAAAAAATGTTGGATAGTGATATGTGGTGGGCACCCCTTGATTATGAAGCTGTGAAAGTTTGGTGGTCCTAGGTGGTACAGTACCAAAGAAATGGACTTAAACACGAAAACTTAACATTGAAAACGCGAAAACTTAACATTGAAAATGGCTAAGTCGACTGCGCGGAAAAAATGGGTCAAGTTAAAAAAAAAGTAACATGTTGGATAGTGATATGTGGTGGGCACCCCTTGATTATGAAGCTGTGAAAGTTTGGTGGTCCTAGATGGTACAGTAACAAAGAAATGGACTCAAACACGAAAACTTAACATTGATTGTGGACGCCGCCCGCCGCCCGCCCGCCGCCCGCCCGCCCGCCCGGCTTTCGCCAATCCAATAGCCTGGATTTTTTTTAAAAAAACCTGGCTAATAAAATGTATGTAATTGGAGTTTAGTTACACTAGGTAGACATTATTTAATTCATCATCACACTAGGTCGGAATACTATTAAACCTTGGAGTGCGGGAAACGTAATGCTGTCTGCTGTTGTTTTATACTTTGTTGTTTTTGTAAATAAAAACCTGGCTCGACAGCACTTTAGAACCATTAACACTGGACATGTATTTGAAGAGACAAATAGAAAATAACTAGAGCAAGTGAGCAGAGGCTAACAGATACCCATAGATGCCCCTGGACCGACAAACAAAAACTTTAACGCAAATCTTACTGACCTAAGAAAACTATACCCTCGACAACTTTGAATGCCACAGGGTGGGGGTATAAATAGCAGATTGCAAAATTTAATTTGGCACTCCAAGGCCCAAAAGTATAATCAGAAATGACCTTCACCTCATAGTATTTGTCCAGGTTGTACTCGCGGAAACAGATGTTGACGGCACGTACATATTCCTGCATGATGTCACTTCCTGTCGTTACTTCCAGGGCCAGAAACGATCTGAAATTACAACAAATTGATCCAGTTCAACCTATTCAAGTACAGTCATGTTAATTTTCATAACATTAAATAGAAATGATACATTTTTCACATATAAATCAAAACGAATACAAACACTGAACAGCTAGAGCAAGTGAGTAGGTGCTCATGAATACCGTAGCTGCCGCCTGGACCAACAAACAAAAACTTTAACCCTTAAACCGCTATCTTATTTTTTTTGTCGTCTGCTGTTTATTTTCTATTTTACATTTTTATTATAAAAAACATGATTTGACAGCACTTTAGAATAATTTACAACATGCGTTGACAGCACTTCAGAATCATTTCCATTGGAAATGATACTGAAGTGCTGTCAAACCGTGTTTTTTATGAGAAATAAGGCAAGCTATCAAAGCTACAGCAGACTACAATTGTTCTGAGTACATGTAGCGGTCTAAGGGTTTATAACACAAATTACAAAATTTTATGTTTTCGTGATACGAACATATGGACAAACGAATGAATGGACAGAAGGGCGATAACTATAGTATACACGAATACCCCTTAGCCTACTTCGAAACATATTAGATCCTGATGAGCCAACGCATCTAGAACTAAACTGTTTGTAAAAATTGACATTATGGGCTGTTGTTTTGATTATCTATTTCCCCAACACAATAGCAAACAGTGTAGACCCTGACCAGACTGCAGGATTATCTGAGGCTACACTGGTCGCCAATTCAATATAAACCTCATGTTGTCCTGGTGAGATGTACATGGCAAGAACAATATTATAAACAAAATTGCTACCCCACTCCATACCTCTCACGAGGGTAGCAATTTAACCCCATCTCTTTAATGTAACACATGGAAGAGTGATTTCTGCAATCGGTTATCCAGCGTGTTTGATATGATAGCGATATAAAACTGTCAATACTCTATCAATAAATTATTAATAAAGAACATCACATGTAGAAATTGATTATTTTACCGTGTCAAGGTGTTTATCTGACATTTACATGTATATCTTGTAAATTTGAAACCTTCATTCCGTTATGTTGCATGTTGAACAACAACAAGAGAAAAGATGGCTTCAATGGGAAAATGATTTCCCTGTTCTATTATTTTTGGCAAGTTACTAGTTCTACATCAAATATTATTTGTTTAAATGTATAAAAGATACAGTTTACAAAATTTTGATCTACATGCAACAGGTTTGGGTATGCACTTCGGTTTTTTTAAATTTTTCAAATTGTAGCCGTAGATAACATATCGGAGGCGAATTATTGTAGCTAGAAAAATATATGACACATTTCAGAGGTTTAGACCAGTAATTTACTTGATTATAAAATTATGAAATTCCACGAAAACAGTTTGGAAACTTTCCTCTACATTTTTATTATACTATTGTTGAAATGTTTTTGAAGAATGAAAATAAAGTTCTATTCCACAGTAGTACTGTGGAATAGAACTTTATTTTCATTCTTCAAAATTGGTTGTTCTATTTCACTAAAAACACATAATATATTCTTGATGTATTTACCTGGTTTTTTCATCATTTGTGTAAATTTTAACCCCATCTACCTGACACGCACAACTGAAATACAATGCAGGTACAATATATTAGGTCAAGGATTCAATGTACATGAATAGTAAACATACATGCATACATATTTCTAGTAAAATATTGAATATCGTACATACACATATGTTTAATAAGCAGTATGACAAATAGCTGCTGGGCTGTCATAGCCTTCCCTACTATAGTGGCGAATCAGGGGGCCGTTTCACTAAACCTTGTACGACTAAAATGTTTGTAAGTGCAAACTTATGATAGTCTGTAAATTTCACATAAACAATGTTTTCTTGTAAACGATTATTGGATTTACATTTATTGAGCATAGGCTGCCTATGCTCAATAAATGAAAATCCATCAACTGAAATTTCCAGATGATCCTAACTTTGCATTAACAAACATTTTAGTCGTACAAAGTTTAGTGAAACGGCCCCCTGATCTGGTTTGCACTTTAACCTATTGTAGTATATTGACATGATGGATATAATTGTATCCATGGTGAATAACATCTGATTGTTTTGTTTATTTCTCAATAAAAGTATATGTTGCTTGATCAGACGTTTCAAATGAGTGGTAACAACATATACTTTAGATAAGAAATAAGGAAATTAGCCAAATAATTATCTCGTCAACGTCATACTGCTCCAATTGTATCCAGCCTGTAATGAGTTAACTGTTAATTATACCCACTTTTTGAAAAAAAATTGGGTATATTGCTTTTGTAACGGGGGTCCATCCGTCCGTACGTACATACGTCCGTCACGTTTCTGGTAAGAAGTAAAACTGTTTAACCGTAATAGGTAGTGACTTGAAACTTTGTGTGTGCCTACCTTATGGTGCGTAGATGCGCAAAGTGAATTTCCATTTTTGATTCAACCCCGGTCATAGAATATCTCACCCTTTTCAACTTAGAATCTCCCAATTTTGCCTTGTAAGAAGTAAAAAAAAAAATTGATTTGACTCTGCTCATGGATTATCTACCCCTTTTCGACTTCGCATTTGGGAAAAGCGTCTATATTGTGATGGAGCATCATCGACTTTGCTCTAGTTATGTCTATATTTCAATATTTTCCACATACATATTCCTGAATAATGTTCCTATATCTCGAGTACGCACCTCTCCAACGTACGAAACTGTTTTTTCAGGGCGGCTACAAGGTCATGTATCCAGTGATGTCTGACCGTCACGGTGCGTGACAGACTGATGTGGTATTCCAACTGTGGCTGAAACTCAAGCGGTGCCAGACATGTCAGCAACTGCTCCTGTAGTTTCCTCACTTCATCTACATGCTCATCTGGAATCAGAGAGTATAGCCAACCGTGTAGTGAACGTGAAAGGGTTTAACCCTTAGAATGCAGGAACCGAAAATAGTCGTCTGCTGTTAATTCATATTTTGTCTTTTCTCTATCTAAAAACATGGTTTGGCAGCATTTTAGAATCATTTCCAAAGGAAATGATTCTAAAGTGCTGCCAAACCATGTTTTTGACAAGAAAAAAGGAAAATAAAAAATATTCAGCAGACGACACAATTTAATTCAGCATTGTAAGGGTTTAATGTCTCAGCAACAGTTAAGGTCATGTAGAGACGGGACCTCAAATTCAATTCTCATCCGAAAGACCAGTGGACGGAAATACTATGAAAGTATTTTTATGCCTAGGGCGGGGATTGAACTCACAACCTCTTGTATTGACTTCCAGGGGCCCGTTTCACTAAACTTTGTACGAATAAAATGTTTGTAAGTGCAAAAGTATGATAGTCTGCCCATTCCTAACAGTGGAGTGCATAGGGTCCACATTCAATGGGACAATTTCAGGGTTGGGCCCTTTTCTATAGAAACATTATACAAGGGTTTCTTGTGTTATATGGTAGGAAATTTTTCCCTGGTTCACTCAAAGCACTACACTGAGCCAGCGGCTTTCTCAGTATGTTCCTGAAATTCGTACTCTACCTCAGGCAATTTGATTGGCCGAGACTGAGCACAGCTCAGCCTCGACCAATCAAACTTCCTGATATCGAGCAGAGTGGAGTGCATGTTCGGAAAGTTTTATAAGCAAGTGCCCAGCGCAAATTCTGTTCTCACGTTCGAAATCAACAAGTTTAATTGGTTGAGGTTGAGCTCTCAGTCTCGGCAAATCAAACACTGTGAAATACATTGTAGAAGTGTTCAGAAGGACTTATAAATGTAGTGCCCGTGATCATAAAACTTTCTGAGCACATACTCTTCTCTCGTGCTCAAATAAGGAAGTTCAGTTGATCGAGGCTGAGCTGTGCTAATAAACGGCCTGATTTTGATCGTGACTTGGAGAATGTGCTACCAAATAACATAAGCACAAGCACAAACTCTAGCTACATGTATATTATTCGTAATTGCTTTACAAAGAACCAAATAATTGTTCAATCTGTGTGGAAGTCTGTGTATACTGATCTAGGTCCATTGGCTGCCATAGTAATCAAACTAATGCTACAGGTAAATGTGAACATGTGCATCTGGCCAACAGCATAAAGCCTCTGTAACCAGACGTGGAAGCTGAGCTTGGATTAAATCATTAACAAGTGTTAAATGTGGCTTATGGGTTTGGCAACCAGTGTAGATCCAGATCAGCCTCTGCATACAGTCTGATCAGGATCTGGACTGTTCGCCATTCCATCAATGAAACACATGTCATGCTTCTAGCAAGCAATATAGATGGTAGGTTACATGAGTGTCTATTTGATCAAGAGCTACACCAGTTACAAATCCCATAAGCACCATTTCCCCAGTCACAGCCACAGATGACCTTTTTCTCACAGCTGGTGTCAGAATATTTGTTTTCATTTTCCGTGCTTATCCACATGGCCCTGTACAATGGTATTACATGTTTATAATTATTACTTTGCCTTGAAATCACCATAAACAAACACAATCCTGCATGTAAAATACACCAGTGTACAACAGGGGCGTCGTAAGCATCATAGGATTGGTCAAGCGAAGGTAGGGGATGCCCCCCCCCCCCACCCCATCACCCAAAGTGTATATTGTTACCACTCAGTCGAACCGTCTCGTTGAGACAGATCAACTGAGTGGTAATAACATACACTTTAGAGGTGAAATGAGAAAAGTTGCATAAAAAATATTTAGAAATTTATGCATCAGCTGATTATGATATGAAGATTATCAAATGACAAGCAAAAATAAAATTGAAAATTCATGTATTGTCTACAATATGGGAAATGCATAGTCTATGTTTATATACTAGTAATAATAATTATTATATACATACTTTCGTTTCTATTGAAACACAATGCAACGCAAGACATCAATATGGAAAAATATTGACGTCTTGCGTTGAATTGTCTCGTGTGTTCATATTGGCCAGTGCCGGAACTATGCTTCATATCGCAAAATAGTTCCTTCTAGATCACCATTAATTTGTTTATTGTATTTATATTTTGTATATTTTTTGAAGCGCATATACATTGCGAACTAGATTGGTCAGTAAGCGAGGTTTACGGAATACCCCCCGCGTGGGCCCAGGTACGCCTAAATATGTAAAATTTTTCAAGTGTGTGGGCTTGTGACCTTGACTCTGGGCTTAGCAGGGGCGGCACGAATGTGAATGTGAAGCAGATCCGAGCAAGGAAATAGCAGTTATAACCGATTTCTCTGATGTTAAGTTTTATAAAAAGACTAAGTATGTGATCTTGACCTTGGGATCAGCGGGGATATGTCACAGCATGATAGTAGAGCATTAGAGGAATGCATACATGAAATATTAAGAATTTTAGATGAAGTTATAACATATTTCTCTGATGTTAAGTTTTGTAAAGAGACCATGTATTTGACCTTGACCTTGGGATCAGCGGGGGTTGGACGGTCGTGGATTGGCACAGCATGGTAGTAGAGCCTTACAGGAATGCATGTGTGAAATATTAAGCATTTTAGATGAAGGAAATAGAAGTTATAACAATATTTCTCTGATGTAAGTTTTGTAAAGAGACTAAGTATTTGACCTTGACCAAGGGATCAGCGGGGGTTGGACAGTCGTGGATTTGGCACAGCATCGTAGTAGAGCCTTACAGGAATGCATGTGTGAAATATTAAGCATTTTAGATGAAGGAAATAGAAGTTATAACAATATTTCTCTGATGTTAAGTTTACGGACGGACGGACGGACGGACAACCTGACTCCAGTATACCCCCCACAACTCATTGCGGGGGGTATAATGATGTACATATAATATAATAAAAATGTTATTTGCTTTGTATGTGGATATATGGCATCGTTCCGCCACGCAACGATATTGGAACTTGTGCATATATCCACATACAAATCAAATAACCTATAACAATTGCATTCCATACCGGTTTTTTTTGTATATATTTCAATAAAAAATCATATTTTTGTCACAATTATTGGTCCGGCAGTTGCCGGATCTGCCGGACCTGTTCCGACGCCCCTGTACAAGTTATTCTGCTATATTTGCATATTTCACCAAAATTTATTCCCAAATATACGAATGGCGAAACATGGAGTTGATTATAGAATTGTGTGTGTGCTCTGAAATTGATGTAAAATTTCGTTATCAGTTACCATGTGTAAAAAATATATTGTCAATAATCATACATGTATTCCAAAATCATTTCCATAAAATTCTCATAAGATTTAAGGTAGAACAAGGGCATTGTTATCATTAAGCTAATCTCCTCGCTAGCAGTCTTGATAATAAAACAAGTTATTGAATAAACGAAGAAAACATATTTGCCTTGCAAACAAGGTGAACGTAAGTGCTCAGTGACCTTGACCTTGGGTGGTCGAACGTGTGTCGTATGCAAAACAAAGCACCATCCCTAGACACACATTGTGGCCAAATATGATCAAAATCGGCGAAACGGTTCATGAGTTATTGAAACAAGAGGGCCATGATGGCCCGAACACCAGAGGAGTGTGACATTGTGTTTTAAACTAGATGGCCGCGGCCTGCATGTCGCGCCTTGTGGCGAGGCATGGACACTAAAAAAAAAGATGTAGTATAACAAAAAACTTTAACCAAAAAACTTAACCAAAAACATTAACCAAAAAACTTAACCAAAAACTTCAAAGTAATTTGACCTTGACATTGGGCACAGGGGCCGCACGGGAGGAGGGTAGAATGAAAATATAGATGATGATAAACACCCATGTGAAGTTTCAAGGTAATGGGCAAAGCAGTTGCAGAGATATAGTATAACGAAAAACTTTAACCAAAAAACTTAACCAAAAAACTTTAACCAAAAAACTTAACCAAAAAACTTAACCAAAAACTTTAACCAAAGAACTCAACCAAAAACTTTAACCAAAAAAACTTAACCAAACAACTTAACCAAAAACTTTAACCGGACACACGTATGTACGTATGTACGTACGTACGTACGTACGCCAAAGTGCCGACTATATCGCGCTACGTACGTACGCCAAAGTGCCGACTATATCGCGCTTTCCGCAAGCGGGTGCGACAAAAACTTAACCAAAAAACTTAACCAAAAACTTCAAAGTAATTTGACCTTGACATTGGGCACAGGGGCCGCACGGGAGGGGGGTAGAATGAAAATATAGATGATGATAAATACCTATGTGAAGTTTCAAGGTAATGGTCAAAGCAGTTGCAGAGATATAGTATAACAAAAAACTTTAACCAAAAAACTTAACCAAAAAACTTAACCAAAAACTTTAACCACAAAACTTAACCAAAAAACTGAACCAAAAACTTCAAAGTAATTTGACCTTGACGCCAAAGTGCCGACTATATCGCGCTTTCCGCAAGCGGGCGCGACAAAAACTTAACCAAAAACTTTAACCAAAAAACTTAACCAAAAACTTCAAAGTAATTTGACCTTGACATTGGGCACAGGGGACGCACGGGAGGGGGGTAGAATGAAAATATAGATGATGATAAACACCCATGTGAAGTTTCAAGGTAATGGGCAAAGCAGTTGCAGAGTTACAGTACATGTATAACGAAAAACTTTAACCAAAAACTTTAACCAAAAAACTTAACCAAAAACTTCAAAGTAATTTGACCTTGACATTGGGCACAGGGGCAGCACGGGAGGGGGTAGAATGAAAATATAGATGATGATAAACACCCATGTGAAGTTTCAAGGTAATGGCAATAGTATAACGAAAAACTTTTAACCAAAAAATTTTAACCAAAAACATTAACCAAAAAACTTAACCAAACAACTTAACCAAAAACTTTAACCGGACACACGTATGTACGTACGTACGTACGTACGTACGTACGTACGTACGCCAAAGTGCCGACTATATCGCGCTACGTACGTACGCCAAAGTGCCGACTATATCGCGCTTTCTGCAAGCGGGCGCGACAAAAACTTAACCAAAAACTTTAACCAAAAAACTTAACCAAAAACTTCAAAGTAATTTGACCTTGACATTGGGCACAGGGGACGCACGGGAGGGGGGGTAGAATGAAAATATAGATGATGATAAACACCCATGTGAAGTTTCAAGGTAATGGGCAAAGCAGTTGCAGAGATATAGTATAACAAAAAACTTTAACAAAAAAAAACTTAACCAAAAAACTTAACCAAAAACTTTAACCACAAAACTTAACCAAAAAACTTAACCAAAAACTTCAAAGTAATTTGACCTTGACATTGGGCACAGGGGCAGCACGGGAGGGGGTAGAATGAAAATATAGATGATGATAAACACCCATGTGAAGTTTCAAGGTAATGGGCATAGCAGTTGCAGAGATATAGTATAACGAAAAACTTTAACCAAAAAACTTAACCAAAAACCTTAACCAAAAACTTTAACCAAAAGACTTAACCAAAAAACTTAACCAAAAGCATTAACCAAAAAACTTAACCAAAAACTTCAAAGTAATTTGACCTTGACATTGGGCACAGGGGCCGCACAGGAGGGGTTAGAATGAAAATATAGATGATGATAAACACCCATATGAAGTTTCAAGGTAATGGGCAAAGCAGTTGCAGAGATGTAGTATAACGAATAACTTTAACCAAAAAACTTAAGAAAAAAACTTAACCAAAAACTTTAACCAAAAAACTTAACCAAAAACTTCAAAGTAATTTGACCTTGACATTGGGCACAGGGGCCGCACGGGAGGGGGGTAGAATGAAAATATAGATGATGATAAACACCCATGTGAAGTTTCAAGGTAATGGGCAAAGCAGTTGCAGAGATATAGTAAAACGAAAAACTTCAAACAAAAACTTTAATCAAAAAACTTAACCAAAAAACTTAACCAAAAACTTTAACCAAAGAACTTAACCAAAAACTTTAACCAAAAAACTTAACCAAACAACTTAACCAAAAAACTTAACCAAAAACTTTAACCAAAGAACTTAACCAAAAACTTTAACCAAAAAACTTAACCAAACAACTTAACCAAAAACTTTAACCGGACACACGTACGTACGTACGTACGCCAAACGGCCGACTATATCGCGCTTTCCGCAAGCGGGCGCGACAAAAAATTGTGCTATTTTTAGATGGCGGTCATCTTGGATTAAGCAATGACTCTCATTTTACCAAATCTGAAAATGCTTCACCCAAGGATCTTAACTTACTATGAAGTTCGGCCAGCATCGGCCATGTGGTTCCTGAGAAAAAGACGTTCAAAGTCTTGAATAAATGGACCTTTTGGCGGCCATCATGGATGACATAATCATCCGATTCCGAGAAATATTGCACCAGAGCACTCGCCTCATCGATACCTTCAATTTTATATACGACATGAGCATATTCAGTCAAAAATAAAATTTGACCCCACAGGCTACACCCATTTTTTACCCCGGGGTCACCATTTTAACACCTTTGAAAGAGCATTCTACATCAATCATTCCTACCAAGTTTCGTTGAAATCCGGCTGACGGTTCATGAGAAGAAGATTTTTTAGGAATTTGTGCTATTTTTAGACGGTGGCCATCTTGGATTAGCGACGACCTCCATTTTAACAAATCTGAAAAGGCTTCACTCATGGACCATAACTGTGAAGTTTGGCCACCATGGGCCAAGCGGTTTGTGTGAAGAATAATTTTGAAATCTCTAATAAAAGAATGACCTTTTGACCTTTCAGGGGCCATCTTGGATGACAAGACCATCCAAATTCGACAAACATGTACCAGAGCGATCGCCTCTTTGATACCTTCGATTTGATATAGACATGACCATATTCAGTCAAAAATAAAATTTGACTCCAATTTGACCCCACGGGACACGCACATTTTTGACCCCGGGGTCACCATTCTAACAACTTTGAAAGAGCATTGTACATCGATCATTCCTACCAAGTTTCGTCGAAATCCGGTTGGCGGTTCAGAAGAAGATTTTTTAAGAATTTGTGCTATTTTTAGATGGCGGCCATCTTGGATTACGTAATGACGTCATTTTAACAATTTTGTAATCCCCCTACCTAAGGACCATGACCATGAAGTTTGGTGACTATAGGCCCAATGGTTACCGAGGAGAAGACGTTTGAAAATGTTCACGGACGACGACGGACGACGACGGACACATTGCTCACATGCATGAGCTTCGCTCAGGTGAGCTAAAAAGGTGTTACTAACGTACACACGCATGCACGTACATGGAGTCCAGACTAACACTATATCCCCTCTTGCCTATTGGGACAAACACAATGTACAGAAGGTAAGTGAAACACATGTATGTGTATGTAAGTAATACATACATGGTATGTAGACTAGAGTTGCCCAGTTGCCTTCGACGTGTGGGAATGATCGTACACAGCCACCGTGGTGGGCGCGGTTGTCTGTGACGGAGTGCGATGCTGTCGTGTACAGGCCCTTTATGTCCTCCGGAAGGGGCAGCGCCTCTCTGTAACTGTATAATATATGAACCATGTTTATCATTCATGTATATTCCTTACAATGCTGAATTAAATTTTGTTGTCTGCTGTTTATTCTTCAATGTTCATGTTTATCAACAAAAACATAGTCTGGCAGCACTTCCAATGGAAATGATTCTAGAGTGCTGACAAACCATGTGTGTATTGATAAAAAGACAAAATATAAAACAACAGCAGACGACATTTTCTGTTTCCCGCATTCTAAGGGTTAATTAAGCAGGCTTTCAAATGTTCCTACTTTGTCCTACCTTGTTATCTCAGGTGATACATTTTCCTACATTTTACCACAAGGTGCTGCTAATAGAATATATATGGCAGGGTTGGGGGTGAGACAGGGAAATCCCTGTCCAGCGGCGCAATGTCTTTGGCAAGGTTCTGTCATTGATTATTTTTGTCACACATTGTCAGGAATGCTGAAACATGTGAAAAATGTTCTGCACTGAAACGTTGAACATGAACACAAAAAAAATCAATGAAAATGACGTCATGTCATGAAGTGACGTAAATAATTTTAATTTCCATGGTCTGAGATTGGCATGTGTTATAATTTTATGCTAAATCCACCTGTCGACACGATAATATTTGTCCCAGCCCCCTTCGGACCCCTGTGCGTGGACAGAAATAATTTATATTATAGCAATTAATTGCATATGACAGACATGTAATTTAGTTTTTGCCATTATTTTTCAAAATTTCTAACTCATTGTAGGCCATACATCTCTAAATATAAACACATATGATACATTATACAACAAAGACACAAACTGACAAAGTGAAAGTACGTTACCCCACCCACTACAGAATACAGGCAAAAGTAAACAAAGTATATTCATTATTCATAGTTACACTTACGGTTTTTTGTCAGCATTCCGTACACCGATATCAACTGAAGGTTTCTCAGCTGCCTCACAAGTGCTGTCAGTGTCTTTCTTCTCCGTAGTTTCTTCGTCGGAACTGGAGCCAGAGTAGGAAACGAGAGCGGCAGAATTTAACATCGTCGCCGAATTGATAAATGGCGCATCTTTGAGGTAAGAACACACCAAAAATAGACCTTGCATGTCGGTTAAGGTACCGACTATTTAAGTCCCGACGAAGTTGTCTTGCCCAAGGTGGAGGTGGGAATCGAACCAGGGGTCTCCCGATCCGCTCATACGCTCTACTCAGCTAATCCGGCCACCTAACGATAGACATGTATGAATGCTAAATATCGGCGGGGCCCGTTTCACTAAACTTCCTACGACTAAAATGTTCGTAAGTGCAAACTTATGATAGTCTGTAAATTTCACATTAACAACATTTTCTTGTAAACAATTGTTGGATTTACATTTATTGAGCATAGGCTGCATATGCAGCCTATGCTCAATAAATGTAAATCCATAAATTGACATTTACAGACGATCTTAAATTTGAACTTACGAACATTTTAGTCGTAAGAAGTTTAGTGAAACGGCCCCTGCAGGTACGTCGATCGCTAGGCGGAGACCTGTATGTTAGAAAATACTAAATGGTCGGAACAAAAATTAGTGCGGGTGTTTTGAGGTCACAGACACAGTTTGTTTGCAAATATTGATCCATTACTACCCATGCAGTTTCACTTGAGGAACATTTTGGGATGCTGTTAACACCAGTTTTTAGCATATTTGTAGAATTTAAAAGAAAACACTGCACGAACCTGTTGCAAATTGGTAACGTGATGTAAACAGAGTTTCCGTGGCCAAAAAATTTAAACAATATTGGGGTACATGGTTGTATTTTTCGTTCTTAGGAGTAAGTGAACCTATTGTTTAATTCATGCAGAACAAATACAGACCGGCTGCATATCATGTACAAGTAGGTCCCACGCATCCATACGACCCAGCAAACACACAACGTAACCACAACGTTGCGCGAATGTCGTAATCAGGTTGCGTGTTCAACAACGTTTTTAGGTAGTTGAGGTAACGTTTTAATATTACGTTACCGTAAAAACGTTGCTACAACCAGCTTTAGGAGAGTGCCAATTACGTCCAATTTACGTTGTTAGTTTAACATTTGGTGACAACATCTTATCAACGTTGTCGCAAAAACGTTTCCACAATAACGTTGCTGCAATCAATTAATTCTTTGGAAGCTCTAATTACGTAACATGTATGTTGTCATATGACGTTGCATGTGACTACGTAATTACAACGTTATTATCGAAACGTTTCCACAAAAACGTTGCTGCAACCAATTCTAGGAAAACTCTCATTACGTACTATTCACATTGTCATATTACGTTGGGTGAAAACATCATCTCAACATTGTCGCAAAAACGTTTCCACAATAACGTTTCTGCAACCAATTCTTTGGAATCTCTTAATTATTTCGTAATATTTATGTTGTCATATGACTCTCATTACGTACTATTCACGTTGTCATGTTACGTTGGGTGAAAACATCATCTCAACATTGTCGCAAAAACGTTTCCACAATAACGCTGCTGCAACCAATTCTTTGGAAGTTCTTAATTAATACGTAATATTTATGTTGTAATATGACGTTGCATGTCACTACGTGATTACAACGTTATTAACGAAACGTTGACGAAATAACTTTGCTGCAAACAATTATCAGAAAACTCTCATTACGTTGCCGCAATATCGTTGCTGCAAACAATTCTAGGAAAACTCTCATCATGACGTTGCATGTGACTTCGTGATTAAAACGTTATCACCGAAACGTTGCCGCAATAACGTTGCTGCAACCGATTCTAGGAAAACTACTTCTTTGGAAGTTCTTAATACGTAATATTTATGTTGTAATGTGACGTTGCATGTGACTACGTGATTAACGTTATTAACGAAACGTAGACGAAATAACTTTGCTGCAAACAATTATCAGAAAACTCTCATTACGTAGTCATATTACGTTGGGTGAAAACATTTTATCAACTTTGTCGTAAAAACGTTTCCACAATAACGTTGCTGCAACCAATTCTTTGGAAGCTCTCATGACGTAACATTTATGTTGTCATATGACGTTGCATGTGACTACGTAATTACAACGTCATCACCGAAACGTTGCCGCAATATCGTTGCTGCAACCAATTCTAGGAAAACTCTCATCACGTACTATTCACGTTGTCATATTACGTTGGATGAAAACATGATCTCAACGTCGTCGCATAAACGTTTCCACAAGAACGTTGCTGCAACATATTCTTGGAAATCTCCTCTTCACGTACTATTCACGTTGTCATATTATGTTGGGTGAAAACATCATCTCAACGTCGTCGCAACAACGTTTCCACAATAACGTTGCTGCAACCAATTCCTTGGAATTTCTTATTACGTAATAATTATGTTGTCATATGACGTTGCATGTGACTTCGTGATTAAAACGTTATCACCGAAACGTTGCCGCAATAACGTTGCTGCAACCGATTCTAGGAAAACTACCATTACGTACTATTCACGTTGCCATATTACGTTGGGTGAAAACATCATCTCAACATTGTCGCAAAAAATGTTTTCCACAATAACGCTGCTGCTACCAATTCTTTGGAAGTTCTTAATACGTAATATTTATGTTGTAATGTGACGTTGCATGTGACTACGTGATTACATCGTTATTAACGAACGTAGAACGAAATAAACTTTGCTGCAAAAACAATTAATAGAAAACTTCATTACGTAGTCATATTTACGTTGGGTGAAAAAACATTTTATTCAAACTTTGTCGTAAAAACGTTTCCACAATAACGTTGCTGCTACCAATTCTTTGGAAAGCTCTCATGACGTAACATTTATGTTGTCATATGACGTTGCAAGTGATACGTAATTACAAACGTCATCACCGAAAACGGTTGCCGCAATATCGTTGCTGCAACCAATTTCTGAAAACTCTCATCCACGTATATTCACGTTTGTCATATTACGTTGATGGAATAACCAAGATCTCAACGTCGTCGATAACGTTTCCACAAGAACGTTGTTGCAACATAGTCTTGGAAATTCCTCTTCACGTACTATTCCGTTGTCATATTCGTTGGGATGAAAACTGATCTTCAACGTCGTCGACATAAACGTTTCCACAAGAACGTTGTGAACATATTCTTGGAAATCTTCCTCTTACGTACTATTCACGTGTCATATTATGTTGGGTGAAAAAACTTCATCTCAACGTCGTCGCAAACAACGTTTCCACAATAACGTTGCTGCAACCAATTCCTTGGAATTTCTTATTACGTAATAATTATGTTGTCATATGACGTTGCATGTGACTTCGTTATTAAAACGTTATCACCGAAACGTTGCCGCAATAACGTTGCTGCAACCGATTCTAGGAAAACTACCATTACGTACTATTCACGTTGCCATATTACGTTGGGTGAAAACATCATCTCAACATTGTCGCAAAAATGTTTCCACAATAACGCTGCTGCTACCAATTCTTTGGAAGTTCTTAATACGTAATATTTATGTTGTAATGTGACGTTGCATGTGACTACGTGATTACATCGTTATTAACGAAACGTAGACGAAATAACTTTGCTGCAAACAATTATCAGAAAACTCTCATTACGTAGTCATATTACGTTGGGTGAAAACATTTTATCAACTTTGTCGTAAAAACGTTTCCACAATAACGTTGCTGCAACCAATTCTTTGGAAGCTCTCATGACGTAACATTTATGTTGTCATATGACGTTGCATGTGACTACGTAATTACAACGTCATCACCGAAACGTTGCCGCAATATCGTTGCTGCAACCAATTCTAGGAAAACTCTCATCACGTACTATTCACGTTGTCATATTACGTTGGATGAAAACATGATCTCAATGTCGTCGCATAAACGTTTCCACAAGAACGTTGCTGCAACATATTCTTGAAAATCTCTCTTCACGTACTATTCACGTTGTCATATTATGTTGGGTGAAAACATCATCTCAACGTCGTCGCAACAACGTTTCCACAATAACGTTGCTGCAACCAATTCTTTGGAATTTCTTATTACGTAATAATTATGTTGTCACATGACGTTGCATGTGACTTCGTGATTAAAACGTTATCACCGAAACGTTGCCGCAATAACGTTGCTTGCAACCGATTCTAGGAAAACTACCATTACGTACTATTCACGTTGCCATATTACGTAGGGTGAAAACATCATCTCAACATTGTCGAAAAACGTTTCCACAATAACGTTGCTGCAACCAATTCTTTGGAAGTTCTTATTACGTAACATGTATGTTGTCATATGACGTTGCATGCGACTATGTAATTACAACGTTATTACCGAAACGTTGCCGCAATAACGTTTCTGCAACCGATTCTAGGAAAACTACCATTACGTACTATTCACGTTGTCATATTACGTACGGTGAAAACATCATCTCAACTTTGGAACAATAACATCGCTGCAATAACGTTGCTTCAACCAATTCTAAAAACGTAATCATTACATACTGTTCACATTTTCATATAGCATTGTGTGACAACATAATACCAACGTTGTCAAAATAACGTTGCTGCACAAACGTTGCTGCAACCAATTCTAGCGAAAGCTCTCATTACATACTATTAACGTTGCCAAATAGCAAGACGTGAAAACATCATCTCCACGTTGTCAAAATAACGTTGCTGCAATAACGTTGCTGAAACCAATTCTATAAAGTTCTCATAATGTATTATTCACGTTGTCATATAGCAATGCGTAACAACATCATCTCTACGTTGCCACAATAACGTTGCTGCTATAATGTTGCTGAAACCAATCCTAAGAAAGTTTTCATAACGTATTATTCACGGTGTCATATAGTATAGCGTGATAACATCATATACACGTTGTCAAAATAACGTTGTTGCAATAACGTTGCTGCAACAAATACTACGGAAGTTAAATTAACGTACTATTCACGTTGCCATATAGCATAGCATTGCGTGACAGCATCGTCTCCACATTGTCAAAATAACGTACGTTGTTACAATAACATCGCTGCAAACAATTCTTGGAAAGTTCTCGTTACGTATTGTTCACGTGGTCATATAGCATTGCGTGACAACATCATCTCCACATTGTCAAAATAACGTTGCTGTAATAACGTTGCTGCAACTAATTCTAGGAAAACTCTCATTACGTACTATTCACGTTGTCATATTACGTTGGGTGAAAACATCATCTCAACATTGTCACAAAAACGTTTCCACAATAACGTTGCTGCAACCGATTCTTTGGAAGTTCTTATTACGTAACATGTATGTTGTCATATGACGTTGCATGTGACTACATAATTACAAAGTTATTACCGAAACCTTGCCTCAATAACGTTGCTGCAACCGATTCTAGGAAAACTACCATTACGTACTATTCATGTTGTCATATTCATCTCAACTTTGGAACAATATAACATCGCTGCAATAACATTGCTGCAACCAATTCTAAAAAGGTAATCATTACGTACTGTTCACATTTTCATATAGCATTGTGTGACAACATAATACCAACGTTGTCAAAATAACGTTGCTGCACAAACGTTGCTGTAACGAATTCTAGCGAAAGCTCTCATTACGTACTATTAACGTTGCCAAATAGCAAGACGTGCAAACATCATCTCCACGTTGTCAAAATAACGTTGTTGCAATAACGTTGCTGCAACCAACTCTAGGAAAGTTCTCATAATGTATTATTCACGCTGTCATATATCAATGCGCAACAACATCATATATACGTTGCCACAATAACGTTGCTGCAATAATGTTGCTGAAACCAATGCTAAGAAAGTTTTCATAACGTATTATTCACGGTGTCATATAGCATAGCGTGACAACATCATATCCAAGTTGTCAAAATAACGTTGTTGCAATAACGTTGCTACAACACATACTACGGAAGTTATAATAACATACTATTCACGTTTTCATATATCATAGCATTGCGTGACAGCATCGTCTCCACATTGTCAAAATAACGTTGCTGCAATAATGTTGCTGCAACCAATTCTATGAAAACTCTCATTACGTACTATTCACGTTGTCATATTACGTTGGGTTAAAACATCATCTCAACATTGTCGCAAAAACGTTTCCACAATAACGTTGCTGCAACCAATTCTTTGGAAGTTCTTATTACGTAACATTTATGTTGTCATATGACGTAACATGTGACTACGTAATTACAGCGTTATTACCGAAACGTTGCCGCAATAACGTTGCTGCAACCGATTCTAGGAAAACTACCATTAGTATACGTACTATTCACGTTGTCATGTTCAACTTTGGAACAATAACATCGATGCAATAACATTGCTGCAACCAATTCTAAAAAAGTAATCATTACGTACTGTTCACATTTTTATATAGAATTGTGTGACAATATAATACCAACGTTGTCAAAATAACGTTGCTGCACAAACGTTGCTGCAACCAATTCTAGCGAAAGCTCTCATTACGTACTATTAACGTTGCCAAATACCAAGGCGTGAAAACATCATCTCCACGTTGTCAAAATAACGTTGCTGCAATCACAGGTCAAAATGACAGAAATAGTCAACAATACGAGTATGGTATTGATGACGTAAGTTTAGCGATCCGGTGCCGTATTTCTGTACCAATACTTGGCAATACGTACTAAAATCCGGATGCGTTTTGTTGTCAGATAGGTTAAATATACGTGCCGGTTATTCATCCGTATTCTTCTACAATACGGATACCAATACGGATATGTATGCATCTTCAATACACATCCCTATACGGACACGTCTTCTTTTACAATACACATACCAATACGGATATATATTCTTATGCAATGCACATACCAATACGGATATGTATTGATATCGAATACCTTCACCAATACGTATATATACGTATGGACAATACTATAGTAAATGCGTATGCGTATTGTTGAAAAGTATGCATACGTATTCAGGTGTGCACATGGTAATATTTGACAAGCATTGCAAATGTAAGTGTATATTGTGGCAGGACTATATTAGGGTACCTACGGGGGATGTTAAATTGTATTACTCCGGTTCATGACCGATACAATACAACATGTAAGTACATTTTAATAAATAACAAAAAAAGTCACCCGCCCTCAAAAGAATTAGTTGATGAAATTCCGTAAAATATTTATTTTATTGCGAAAAAAAGATTAATAATTATTTATTTGTTGACCGATTTTCAAAATTTAACTTTTGTTTTCTTATTTACATCATTTCCAAGCTATCTCGCTAGGTTTCCGAGTCAATTTCCAAAATCTTTCATTTTTTTAAATATTGATTTTATTGCGAAAAAACGATTTTCCTATGGGAATTTAACATGGGGGCTAAAATAGATTTGTTTATTAAAGTCATTTTTTATTTGTTAACCGATTTTCAAAATCTAACTTTTGTTTTCTCATTTACATCATTTCCAAGCTGTCTCGCCAGATTCCCGAGTCAATTTCCAAAATCTTTCATTTTTAGGAAAATCGTTTTGTTTCGCAATAAAATCAATATTTGATGGAATTTCATCAAATATTATTTTTAGGGAGGGTGACCTTTTTGTTATTGATGAAAACGTACTTACATTTTAATATGTTTTAGATTTGATGTGTTTAATAGCCAAAAGTTCGTCGGCAGCAAAACGTGGAACAGACAGTAGTTTGTATAGTCTCTGTGTCTAAAAAGCAGCATTTTCAAATACTTCAGTCATTTTAAAACATGTTGTTGCTTTATTGAATACCGAAACATGACGATTGCTTCAAAATAGTCAATAGCATATATGCATTCTGAGCTCAATCGAACTGATAAAACGAAAAAGAGCAATACTATTTTTCATTTACTCCCATATTTGTAAAAACATAGTAATTGTTTCAAGTAAATTCTGAGACGTTTAGTAGCCAAAATGTCCATGTCTGAAATATTAGTAGACACATGGTTATTTTAGTATTCAAATCGCGGCAAAAGCCAAACTAGGCATTTAATGATGAATATATATACAGGTGGGAATAGGCATGGTATAAAAATAATGTATTCATATCACAATCCGTGTGTACTATTCCGTTAACTACAAAGTTACAAGTGATCCATGAGAGGCTGACCGACTGATCGACAGGTGATAGGGGCGAATCGAAATAAAGATATAACGCCTTCCAAACATCGTTCAATCTGCTAAGTCAATGACATCGCCGCATCAGCAACCACGTGTAGGTCTGATGCAGTATCATGATGCAGATGGCCAGAGGGATACAGTAGAGCATCGGACTACGGATTGAAAGGTCCCGAGTTCCAATCCCGACACTGGCCAATTCGGCGTGTCCATGGGCAAAACACCTTCGTGATAGCCTAGTCCTATCGGATGGGGACTTAAATAGTCGGTCCCGACATGCAAGGTCATCGAGCC
This sequence comes from Conchocele bisecta, assembly GCA_029237695.1. Taxonomy (NCBI): domain Eukaryota; kingdom Metazoa; phylum Mollusca; class Bivalvia; order Lucinida; family Thyasiridae; genus Conchocele; species Conchocele bisecta. Next base: position 6,483,671 of record CM055265.1, on the reverse strand, counting down.
AGTGCCGTCGTTAAATCAAAGACATTTACATTTACATTTTGGAATACAGACCACCTGGCTCTCAGCGGGACCGATACAGGAACTACTTTCACAAAGCATACACAACGTGTAATACATGTACCTCTCGTATCCCACCAGCAAAGACTAAAACCAGCCACCACATTAGAAGAATGTCGGATAAACAATCATATTCGCATCGCTGCACCTGCTAGGAGCAATGCACACGGACTGTGTGTAGACTAAATTTTAATCAGTTATGCGTTTACATGGTGATCATATTATGTCATATTGCAACGGCCCATTTATAAATACATTTTCTGCGCATTGACTGAATAATTTCCAGCACACCAATCAATGCCATTCCATCAATGAAACACCCGTAGTACTTCTAACAGGCAATACATATCGTTATCAGGCTACGGGAGTGTTATATATGATTATGAGCTACATTGGTCACACCTACCATAAGCCCCATTTCTCTAGTCACATCCACATATGGCGCTCATATGGCATTTCCGACCACTGTAGACCCAGTCCAGCCTCTGAACATGCACTGATCATCATCCAGCCAGTGAAATAGATGCCCTGTTGCTAACAAACAGTATAATAGGTTCGTATCATGCCACGGTGGTGAGTGGTCGAGAGCATGCGATGGGTAATTTAATGATCGGGATTCATCTTTACCGGCATCCGGAATTATATATATAGTGTTTGGACTGTGTGTCCGTGTGTCCGACAGTCCGTGTGTCCGTCCGATACATTAAGACGTTCGCCAGAGTTTCTTAATGTTGTCATAACTTATATATCCCAGGAGGATTACTTAAATCTTTCAACACACCATACTTGGGGACTGATGCCACACATCCATACTGCCCTTAATATGACAGTGACCCTTCACCTTCACAACTTTGAACTTTGCACACATTAAAGGTACACGCCCACTCAGTAGGCACAAACTGTTCTTTATATAAGATACACCATCTGAGACATTTTCTGGCGAAGTAAACATTAATTCACCGTTACCCACGTATTGATTTGCGTTATTATACATTTTATATCAGACGTAAATTTCCACACTGATATCAGTCTTTCCTTAAAATTTCAACGGATTTTACTATTTATTCTCTGTATTTATGTATGTGTTTGATGTGCAATGATCATACGTTATAATCTGACGAAAATATAATTTGTTTCAGGTGACACAATTAATTAGTATAAATAAGTAAAACATATAATGCATCATTTGCACATGAAAATAGCCTGATACCACCGCGAGTCACTATCAGTCAAATAAATATTACCAAATCATTATATCTGTATAGCGGGCTCTCATAATTTTTAGAACTCGTGGAATAGTGACACAATTACACACTTATTTAATTCCCGTAAAGAACATTTTGTGCCTACTGGGTGGGCATGTACCTTTAAGAAGATCGCAATAGTTTCTCATTTCTATCATAACTTCTATATCCCTTGGTGTATTACTCTAATCTTTCACATACTTGTGGACAAATGCCACACATCCATGCTGTCCTTAACTTAATATGACCTTGACATTTTGACCTTCACAAGTTTGCACTTTTTCACACATTACGAAGTTTGCCGGAGTTTCTAAATTCTTGCATAATACATTGAGTAGTAGTAAGGGAGTCAAAATGATACCACCTACCGTGATATCATTTATAACCCTCTATAATACCCCCACCACCCCCGAAAATAAAAAAAATTGGTTAACGAGGAAAATTGGGTCTCCCGACAGCAAATTTATGAATTTTTGGATAAAATAATTTTGAAAAGAGGGAGACCCAATTATATTGGTAATTGACTTTTGAAAGTATATATTGGTGTCATAAATACATCATGTTTTTTTCACGTCCAATTGAACAGAAAAAACAAGTACCAATATTATTAGAGAAAATGGATAATACAATACAATTTGAATTGAAAATTTTTAATGACTGTGTTGAAGAAGTTTACGAAGCTTACGGGGGTTATAATCCTGTATATAAATTCTATAAAATGAGAACACTAGGCGATATCGAATATATGAAATACCAGCGTAATTTATTACGCTCCGATAAAAACGTTACATTTACAATATTATACCGGCAATTATGTCAACTATACAAGAGGCAAATACAAACATTAAGACGGATAATGCGTATCGGATGTGAAACTAAGGTGTATTATACAACAATTTTAAAACCCAACGATTCGTTTACGAATGTACATTTCTACGATATCACTTATAAATTTATGTTGTAATCACAACACCAAGCAGACGACAATGTTTCACTTACACGTGTTATACATGCAAATTATGTGTCCTACCTTACACGTATATTAAGTGTCCATTTTATAGAGAGATTACACGATTACGTCTTCCGGGATGAAACATAAACACACTGTAATATATATTACACACACGTGGGTGTGTATTACACAACCCGCTATCGATATTCCGGAAGTATTTCTTACATTGTGATTGGTTGGCATGTTTTTAATTTTTTTAATTTTACTTTTAATAATTTAGAACGTTATAACCTATATTATTAAATAAAAAACGAACTTATTATATAAAAAGCAAATAAAAAAAAAAGATTAAATATTGGTATTGCACAACACGGTTTTAGCTTAATATATGTAAAATTAACAACAATACTTTGTCTTGGGGGACGCCCCTTGACGAAAAATGAGCGCTCAGTGCACCCGTGCTGACACTTCAAAGGTTGCCTAGACTTTCGACACTAATTACTAGATCAGCCGAGAGATGGGGGTGTGCAGTACGGGTAGCTACACCTCGCTAAGCCAAACAGAAAAGAATGAATGAATGAATGAATGAATGAATGAATGAATGAATGAATGAATGAATGAATGAATGAATGAATGAAAGAGAGTGGCTTAGCGGGGTGGACCCAGAAGGGTTTTGCTGGCGCGGGTTCGAGCCTCGGTGTGACCCAACTTTTTTTTTTGTTTATAATTTTCCTAAAATTAATTAATAAATTGTTTACTGCACCAATATAATTATTTAATAAAAATATTAATTTCTTCCGACTTTATCTCCAGTTTTTCCCTAAATTTATCCCAATCAGTACACTCAATCTTGGGCATGGTGGCGCGCGCTTTGATTCTTATATCATTTTTTAATTGTTCATATCTCCCCATTTCTTCCACCACGGATTCAAACTCTAAATTTGATATTTTCTTATCGGCCAACGCTTTGGACACCATAACGTCGATGGCATTTTTCTTCGACCTGGCGAGAACGGATATTCTATCATGTTTTCTACATTTTTTCTCGAGTTTTCCACCCGACGCCCTAATTACCATACACAACAACCCAGAAACGGCCGACACCGCACATAAAATCCCCGCTACGGGAACCGTTATAATGGTGGATATAGTTGCAGCTGTCCCCGCCCCACACAACACAGAAACACTCGCCAGAGCCGTGCTAGATACTTCAGCCATGTTCACCGCGCGCCTATATTTTTTAGCGTTTCTTTTTCTATTTGTATATTCTCTAACTAAAATATCCTGCATAGCGACGATATTATTCAACCTAAAATCTGAACTTCTTTCGTTAATTGTACACAGTGTTGATGGAGTGGTATTGACAATTGGAAGCGTTGATTCGTTCATATTTAATAAATTTTACAAATTTATTTCAATATATTAGTATTTACAAAATAAGTTCAATTAACAACGAGACAATAGTGGAAGAACTCTCTGGGTCACCGATTTTCGTAACAAAGTTAATAACACTACCTTTGGAAAGTCTAATTCGATCATAACCGGAGAACGAAACCACTGTCGAACTATCTCCAGAGATTTTAGTGACTCCAACACCCCGTTCTTCCCCATCTACTACAATATTTATCGCGACCGCGCCCACAGGTTTACCACTACCATTAACCGAGCAGACCGCCATTTTGATAACTTCACCTGCGGCTGTCATAGTGTATCCCCCACATTTATTACTCGCTGAGGCACCGAACGAATATTCATAGTGCCCCTCAACCAATGGGCCCCGCTTCTCAGCCCAAACTGTTATGGCACGTTTTAGCGTTTTCATTGTTCGCACTATTCCGGCAAGCGCACTGTTTGCGTTATATGCCTCAGTACGAATATTATAAGAGGCCTCCTCAAGAGCTTTGGTCGCGGCTATACGATCATGTTTCAGTTTATCGAAAGAAACTTCGGTTATTTTTTGCGTCTAGTTCGGTAAGTGCCGCTTCTCTGTTGAGAGAGTCCTCTGAGCGCAACGCATTATAAGCCTCCGTAATGGTCGCCTGGTGGCCTTTTAGGGCTTTCTCAACACCCGACCGGGCCTCTTTTTGAAATTCGGTTATTTTCCCGTCTAGTTCAGCAACCGCCGCTTCTCTGATGAGAGAGTCCTCTGAGCGCAACACCTCATAAGCCTTCGCAAGGGCTGCCTGGTGGTCTTCTCGGGCTTTCTCAACACCCGACCGGGCCGCCTCTTTTTGAAATTCGGTTATTTTTCCATCTAGTTCACCAACCGCCGCTTCTCTGATGAGAGAGTCCTCTGAGCGCAACACCCTATAAACTTCCATAAGGTCCGCCTGGTGGTCTTCTCGGGCTTTCTCAATACCCGTTCGTACCCCCTCAACCCCCAACCGGGCCTCTTTTCGAAATTTGGTTATTTTTTCGTCTAGTTCGGTAAGTGCCGCTTCTCTGTTGAGAGAGTCCTCTGAGCGCAACGCCCCATAAGCCTCCGCAATGGCCTCCTTGTGGTCTTCTCGGACCCCCTCTACCCCCGACCTGGTCTCTTTCAGAAATTCGGCTATTTTCCCGTCTAGTTCAGTAAGTGTCGCTTCTTTACTGAGAGAGTCCTCTAAGCGCAACGCATCATAAGCCTCCGCAAGGGCCTCCGCAAGGGCCTCCGCAAGGTTCGACTGGTGGTCTTCTCGGACTTTATCAATACCCGACCGGGTCTCTTTTCGAAATTTGGTTATCTATACTCAACAAAACTAGAAACGTCCCTGTTTTATAGCCGGTGTAGCTCTGTCTATGTATGTACCACATGTTCAAAGTACATGTATTTTAAACCGTGGCGATGTTCAGAATACGATCGTGTAGAGTTTAGCCGATACACACGGTTTACATAGCGGCCAGTGACCGGAACGTTGATTTCCACTTTTTGCACGTGCACGCTATACTTGTCATCGATAAGGTGATTCAGTTCATGTCGTACCATTCATGCGATAGGGGCTATTCGGAAAATTAAAAAACTTTTTTAATTTTTCACTGTTTTCGATATGCCACGGCTTTCCGAAAACGAGCGAAATCAGGCAATTGGGATGCTTGCGGGTGGGATGGCCGCCAGGGCGGTCGCGCCTCGGTTTGGTTGCTGTCGGAAGACGATTGATCGTCTTGCAGCCGGTACCAGCAGACTGGGGCTGTTCACGACCGGCAGCGACCTGGTGGTAGGCCTCGTGTAACGACGGCCAGACCGATCGTTACATTACGTTTGACGCACTTACGTCAACGTCGATTGGCAGCCACAGTCACTCTAGGCGATACGGTGTCTCAGGGCAGACCATTCGCAACCGGTTACGTCGTAACGCCCAACCAATCCGGGCACGCCGCCCGTACATTGGTCAGATAATGACCCAACGTCACCGTGCTGCCAGACTGTTATGGGCGCGACGTCATCTGAACTGGAGAAGGGCTGACTGGAACCGAGTTTTGTTCACCGATGAATCTCGGTTCACAGTTAGTCATGCTGACGGAAGATTACGGGTATACAGCGTAAAAATGAAAGATTCACCGATTGTTGCATTGTTGAGAAGAACAGGTTTGGGGAGGGAGCGTAATGGTCTGGGGTGGGATCATGGGAAACCGGAAGACAGATTTGGTTGTTGTACAGGGCAACATCAATGCACAACGTTATGTTGCAGATGTGCTAAATGCACATGCCTTACCATTTATCCGTCAGCATGGTCCTGGTGTGACATTGATGCACGACAATGCCCGCCCTCACGTAGCCAGGGTCACCACTCAATACTTACAGCAAAACAACGTCGACGTCATGCCATGGCCCGCGGTCTCCCCGGATCTCAATCCCATTGAGCACATATGGGATGAGCTGGGCCGCAAAGCACGAGCTAACCATCAGATTGACAATGTTCGCGATCTTACACGGGCGTTACAACGGGAATGGAGGAATTTGCCCAACGCACTGGTATTGCGTTACGTCACGTCGATGCGGCGTAGGATCATTGCATGCATTCATGCAAATGGTGGCCACACTCGGTACTAACGAGATTTACTGAATTTGCCACATTACTTATTGAAATTCCATCTCTAAACATTAAGTAACACATTGTGATTTTTTATTTTGACCCCTACCGCCCTTGGCCGGTTATCTCTCGAATATTTAACAAGATATCCAAATGCAATTTATTGGCTTTGATACAGAAATGAATGAACTTGTTTTTCCATTTTGATTTTTAAAAGTAACCCTTTTGGTTTTAGATGAATCTTTCCTTAAACATGGAGGGACGTTTCTAGTTTTGCTCAGTATAGTTCGGCAACCGCCGCTTCTCTGACGAGAGAGTCCTCTGAGCGCAACACCATCATAAGCCGCCGTAAGGTCCGCCTGGTGGTCTTCTCGGGCTTTCTCAATATCCGACGTGGCCTCTTTTCGAAATTTGGTTATTTTTTTATCTAGTTCGGTAAATGCCGCATCTCTAATGAGAGAGTCCTCTAAGCGCAACGTAAGGGCCGCCTGGCGGTCTGTTCGGACTTTATCAATATCCGACCTGCTCTCTTTTCGAAATTTGGTTATTTTTTTACCTAGTTCGTTTAGTTCCGTTTCTCTGATGAGAGAGTCCTCTGATCGCAACACCTTATAAGCCGCCTGATCTTTCTCAATTTGTGCAGTCGCCGTCAGCACTTCTACTCTAACATCTGATATACTCCTGTGAATCCCGTTTGTGACCTTCGATATGGTTTTATTGATCAGGGCCTTGTTTTTTCCAGTAGTTAAAAAGTCTCCCTCTGTCGGGATGAATCCACCTTCTGCCGGTTCCAAATTCTTTGAATTTGTCACCCAATCGGAAGAACTACCTGGTCCGTATATACTCATAATAAAATTAATTATAATATTGGGCACCTACACTCAATTGGAAATTTCGAGAACTACCGAAATCGGGTAATCGTTTTTCAACTTTCTCGCTTGATCATCGAGAATAGAGACCGTAAATTCGTGGATATGTCCCGATTCCAAAACTTTCATCTCGGGGTGTGGGAGTCTAAGGTCACAGTCTCGCCATAGAAACAGTCGCTGGCTTGCACGGTTTTCAGTAATGTGCTGGGAGTGCCGTCTACCGTGTTGTACGATGTGTTCACCCGATCCAGGTGCACCCTGAGAGTTTTTGTGAAGGCGAAAGTCCACCGGGTTATCACCGACGTACTCACCCGGGGTAAACACTCCTTTGTTTGAGGAGTATGTCTCTCTAAAACCGAGTTGAATACCCAACCCCGGGGAGACCACTACCTTATTATCACTGCTGATGGTCATTGTTGCGAGCCCCGGTAGCATTCGATACTGTGAGGTTGATTATACCGTCAAGCTCTGAGTTGACAAAATCTTTGAGCTGTCTTATTCCCCACAGTCCGTGAGGCAGCTTTACACCTAATTGTTGTCCATCCTTCACATAGTAAAACCCTTCGCTCTTCCCCACATTCTGCCACCCAACCGTGAACGTGATTGATCTGAGGCCTACCCGGCGTTGTCCGCAGCAGTTGTCGATTGATTTTTGAAGTTCACAACTCCCTTTTTGAACATTAGTGATAGTAGCAAACATAATAATATCTTTCAATGGATACAAAAGCATTTAGCTTTAACTCTAATGCAAAGTACGCGGTCGGTGGTAAATACAAGCAAAAGAACACCATTGGTGAGCTTGTGCACCCCACAATAAGAGTCAGTTTGGGCCTAGGTTTCGACACAAATTTCACTAACATGTTTGAGAAATATAGGGTGACCAAGATTAGTACGGTGGATGGGGTAAACAGATGGCGGGCAACTCCGATGCAGTTCTGGCAGAACCAACTAAATTTTGCTGTTTGGTGTGCTACAACTGGGTGTGGTGTATCTTTCGGAGACCACATAAAACCAAGTAACAGCATGATGAGCAGTAGCTTATACAACTTTCATGTTTATTATACTATTAGAAGGATTTTGAAAGAATTACGTGTTCCACTACCACAAGATGCTGCATGGAATCCTACATCTAACACATATGATAGGAGAGCGTTTGAGAAAATAGCCAACGAATTTGGTGTGGACCCAAACCGTGATTGGAAACAAAAAGTTTACACCAAGAACGATTCAATGGGGGACCCCTTTTTTGAAGAAGCTGGAAATGATGTAAAAGTTGTTGATGGCACATTCGATAGCAGTACTATGAGGTACACGTCAAGTTTCCTAATACATAAAAGACCAAGTTGTTTTCTTAATATATTCTCAGATAAAACCTACTACCAAACATATTCGGCTTCACTACACCAACCATCTAAAGTTGGAATAGCATGGAGTACATTTATATTAGATAAAAGCACTGGATTTACTCAGGCTGGTGTTAGTCGGCTTAATGATTCAATTCGTACATATGTGTGGGCTATACTAGGTGCGCAAAAACAAACTCTCAGTTCTATAATAGGAGTCGGAACCGCGTTTGACGCGCAAAAAACAGTTCTTGGCACTTGTTGAGGACGCCATCTCAGCTAAGGTGGACCTGGAGAAGGCGATCCAGAATTATCAAGACGTTTTGCAGACTGCCAGCACCCCAGTGGACTATGTATTTGGAATAGGTCTTTATATGGCGCCGAGCAATATGATACTACGAGACGACCCGGTTGATGGTTACAATAATCAAATCGTAATCGCCACCGCCAATCAAAAAATCGGTCACAACGGTAACGTGAACACGGATATCATCAAGCGCACCCCCAACATGATCGGGCGCGGAGTTGTAAATTCAAATAAATTCGAAAAAGATTTCATAAAACCCCCAAAACACAAAATGGATACACAAAATCCCTAACACAACGACCCGTACCCCCACACAAAATGGATACATCCCTCAACACAATCGAACCCAGTACCCCCAATTAGTAAATTGGATGCACCATCAAGTTCCATCAACAATGTTGAAACACCAATCATCAACAATGTTGAAATTGGAAGCACAACACACGAGGAGGAGATTAGGGCTCGTCGTCGCCCTCGTGGCGATCGGATTATTTGCGCTTTGGTTTTAGGAACTCTCTGGCGAAGAATAGTAGGAGACCGGCGATTGCCACGATTAAAGCCCAAGTATTTTTGGCTAGCCATCCGGCCGTTTTTGATAATATAGATAGCAAGTAAGAAACGATACTTCCGATCAGTCCAGGTAGTGCGGCAGCCGCCTTTTCGGCTAATTTAGCCAGGAGACTGGCGAGGGCTTTTAGTTGTTTTTTTACCCACTCCTTAGCTCCACCGGATGGGGCGCGGGCGGTGGTGGTGTGTGCTGGCGCGGGTGGTGGCGCCGCACCACCAGTAAAGCTAGAACTATGGTCGATATAGTCATGCTGATAGCAACGAGGATGCTTGCTATCGTGATGCCCTGTTCTCTGAACAGAGTGCGAAGACGCTCACCGAGTGTCGTCTCCTCGTTCAGGACCCTCGAGATTGTTTCGCGGATCCGACTTATTTGGGTGCGGAGAGCCTCACGGTTAGTAGATGCAGCCTCCAAGCGAGCTTCTCTTTGATCCCGCAACGACCGCAGGCGTTCGGTGATCCGCTCGGTAGATTCTCTATCGCCACCGGCTTCCTCCAGTTTTCTTTCTTCTAGCGCGATATGTTCATCCAGCGACGAGAGTTTGGAGAGGTTAAGGACCAGTTCACCCCGTACCGTTTGCATAACCTTATCGAGGCCCCGGAGTTTGAGAAGAGGTAACAGTGGGTCATCGTCGAGTATTTCGTTTTCACCGAACGTGATCTCCATCGTGTTAATAGCGTCGGTGGCTACTCGAGGGAGTTCGCTGAGCTCAACAGTTTCTATATCGGCGGCCGTTTTCGCCATCGTTTCGTCGGTAGACTGTAGGGCCTCTACAGCGCGGGTCGGCATAATTGTTTTACCACGCGTCCAATCTGGAAATCCTAGTTCGCTCCTTATGATTTCACCACCACCCCGGTTTCCGGCAATGGTGTTTAGCGATAGGGGTTTACCGGTCATCGTGTTGACGATCGGGATATTTAATGATTTTAGTCGCAATCTACCACGCATATCCAATTCGAACTTGGAGTAGTCGCGACCGACAGACGGGACCAGACCGATTTCTGTTAAACTGTTGTAGTAGTCGTTTACAGCTCCCTCGAGTAATTCCCGACTTTGACCAACGCTGCTGGTAGCGCCACCTAATTCCCCCGATTGGATTGGAACTGGAGGCTGTATCAAGGGTGTTTCGTCATTATAATCATCTATATCATCATCATCCGCATCGACGTAATCGTCTCTGCCGATTTCATCCATGTCAATATCGTAATCAGCCATATTAATTTCTTAAAATTAATTATGTATTAAAGACAAAACCATACGGGTTTAATACAGATTCACTAAATTATGTCTTCGAGTCAATACGGTCGCAAACTCAATCCATACCGCAGACTGCGTGAGCCCCTCGGGGCAAAAGGCGTGAGACAGAGTGTCGTTTATACGAACAACCCATCGACGATCGACCAGAACCAGCAGCTCTTGGTCCGCTTCCCCAACCTCGGAGCTAACGACGTCATTGTGCTGGGTACTGTTCGCCTCGCTTTCACTATTTCGCTGACTTCGACGGACGAGGACCGAACCGTCGTTCAGAACCTTGGTCGCGCCATCGTCAAGAAGACCATGATAAAGATTTCTGGTAATGAGGTGATGTCGATCGATGACAGCGACGTCTACCATTGTTATCAGGACCTATGGATGACGGCGCAAGAGCGCGAAAACGCTGTCTATCAGGGTATTGACACCAGCAAAAATAAGAACGTAACCAAACTTAGAATCGGGGCTGCTAACAAGGCAGATAACAACGCGAGCGACAACGCGGTCGCGGGCGCTTACGGCAACCGCTTCTACATCCCGCTCGACTTTGAGTGCTGGTAGAGTCACATGCGCTACTATCAGAGCGCTTTGGCTGACCGCCTCGAATACGAACAAACTAACGTTCAACGACTACGGCCGAGTTATCATAGCCAGCGACATGTTATCGACGTATACGATCGATAATGTTTCGCTGGAGTACGACATGGTCACGATGCCCGAACTAGCGCGATTGATCAGAACCCAGTACGCCGGGCGCGTTCCCATACTTTATGACCGAGTTCTTCGCCATCGCAAGATGACGAAAGACAAAAGTGACACATTGTGGAATATTAATGTCAACGTACCCGCCCGCTCGATGAAAGGTATACTGATGTTGTTCGAGGATGCTCGGTTCGCGTTCGGTGCTAGAAAAACCGACAAATTCTATAACCCCAAAATCACGAAGGTAGAGGTGACGATCGAGGGAGTACCCAATCAACTCTACAGCGCGGGTCTTCGCGCGCACCAGCAGTGGGACAAAGTAAGAAAGGAGTTTGCTGCCGGCTCTAAGCGCTCTCCGGAGGTTGCAGCGGTTGCCAAAGACCTGCATCTCTCGGCCGTCTCCCTCGCGGAGTTCCTGAATACCAAATACGCGTTATGGCTAGACATGCGAGCCAGCGACGACGACCAAATACATGGCAGCGGACGCCAAGTTGAGAACGCTAGCGAGGGTGTGACGATCCAGATAACCAAAGAGGCGGACGAAGCCGGGCCATTGAACGTGTACTTATATATAATTACAGACGCACAACTCAACATCGAAGATGGCCGATACGTCTCAGCACTCTAATGATTTAATTAACTTTAAGAAAATTAGCAATCATTCTAACGATTTATTAATTAACAATCAATACCAATTCACGATTGGAGATGCCCACTCTGCCATAATATGTGGGCAGACAGGATGTGGAAAAACGGTTTTCATCCTAGACTTGCTCGAGGGATCCTACCGCGATGCCTTTCGTCACATTGTGATCCTGTGTCCCACTGTGCGGCACAACGATACCTATCAGCGGCGCCCGTGGATATGGACCGACCCAGAGGTATACGTTATTGACCCCGGTGATAGGCTTCACGATTGGTTGCGTGGTTTATACCAAAAATTCCAGGGTGAGCCCACCCTATACGTGATTGACGATTGCTCGGCCAAGGCGGCGATGACCAAAAAGAAGGACATGCTCTCCGAGCTCGCATTTTCTTGGCCGCCATGCTAGGCAAAGCGTATGGATATCCACTCAAAAGTACTACAACGCCGTCCTCAAGGATCTGCGCGAGCAAACGAAATGGGTCGCCCTCTTTCACTGCAAGGACCGAGACTCATTCGATGACTGTCTTCGAGAGAATGACGTTATCCCAACGCGCGAGGAGCGCCTGGATGTTCGACAGATGCTTTCGGAAACTAAGCACGCCAAGCTTTTGCTAAAGACTGATCAACCAACTACTTACGAAGTTATCAATTAATTTTATAATTAATTAGCAATTACTGAACAAATGCTGAACAATGCTGAACAATGCTTAGCAATTGCTGAACAATGCTGAACAAATGCTTAACAAATGTTGAACAAATGCTGAACAATGGTTAGCAATGTTAACAATTTGGTGCTCCGCTGCGAGCTTTGTTGCGAGTATAATGGTGATCATAAGTATCGGGTGGTGCGCTTGGCAATATGTTAAAGTGATGAGACTTGTTAGAATAGTTAAATTAATTTTAAGAAAAATGAACTGCGACGAACTTCTTGATCAGCTAATAGAAGAAACCTCAACTCCGACTGCCAACATAGATAATGATCCGACAGAGCAATCGGAATCAACTCCAATGGCGGTTGGTATTGGGTTGAGTGCAACGACTCCGAATGAAAATGCGGCGCGACGAGAGCGGCTAGCTGCGCTGGTTGCTGGGGGACAATCGGAGCATTATCTCGGTAGGCGTCTCTCAGTTTTTCAGGTGGATAAGATGTCAGATGCGGAGATCGATAAAATGTATGCGCGATACGAATCCAAATTGGGAGCGGAGATGACAAAAACTCTCGGATCGGCGGCTATTCATTTGTACGCAACCGCCGTTAGTATACTTCTCCCTATACCAAACACCGCGGGATTGATTGACGATACTAGACTGACCCTTTTATAGGTCACACTCTTAGAACAGCCTGCTGCTCAATTTATCACAAGTTTGGAATGTACTTAGCTCCGCTGACAACCGCGTTGACCACGGGTAAACACTGTCAATTTGGACATATATGCCCCACGAACTAAAAGCCCTGAAAATGATGACACAAGACACACCCGCGAGAGTGACGGAGTTGAACCCGATTGCTCCAACACAATCGAACCCGAGTGTTACTCCGCCACTGGATGACATACCGCATATAAAAAATCCCAAAAGACAGGCAGCTGGGCGGGCGGCGGCTGCCACCCGAAAAGTTAAACAAGATAAAATACTCGCCGAGCTTCGAGAGGCTAAAACAGTCGTTGCAATCGGGGACGGAGACAGCAAAACATCTGAAGACAGAGTTGAGTACAACAACACCCCCAATTCACGAATTGGAAGAACACTCAACACCCAATACCAACTG
>CM055265.1:6443615-6469454 GCA_029237695.1 Conchocele bisecta | reverse complement strand
TTATGATAAATATTACCTTGTGTTGTACAAGTATCGATTTACGACAATGTTTCAATTACACGGGTTATGAACCATGCGTAAATTGATAGCCGAGGTAACAGACAGTTATTTATAGCCGAGTGTATCAATTTACACAGGCGATTACAGTGTAATCCTCGACTGAATTTGTTATGCGATTACGGCGTAATTCTCAGTGAAAAAACACATGTTGTATAGGTATGTAAATTTGTTTACTGCACCAATATAAGAATTTTTTTTTTTTTTTAAATTTTATTTTATAATGGTGCTGTAACATTTCTTCCGACTTTATCTCCAAGTTTTTCCCTAAATTTATCCCAATCAGTACACTCAATTTTGGGCATGGTGGCGCGCGCCTTGATTCTTATATCATTTTTTAATTGTTCATATCTCCCCATTTCTTCCACCACGGATTCAAACTCTAATTTGATATTTTCTTATCGGCCAACGCTTTGGACACCATAACGTCGATGGTATTTTTCTTTCGACCTGGCGAGAACAGATATTCTATCATGTTTTCTACATTTTTTCTCGAGTTTTCCACCCGACGCCTAATTACCATACACAACAACCCAGAAACGGCCGACACCGCACATAAAATCCCCGCTACAGGAAACCGTTATAATGGTGGATATAGTTGCAGCTGTCCCCGCCCCACACACACAGAAACACTCGCTAGAGCCGTGCTAGATGCTTCAGCCATGTTCACCGCGCGTCTATATTTTTTTAGCGTTTCTTTTTCTATTTGTATATTCTCTAACTAAAATATCCTGCATAGCGACGATATTATTCAACCTAAAATTCTGAACTTCTTTCGTTAATTGTACACAGTGTTGATGGAATGGTATTGACAATTGGAAGCGGTGATTCGTTCATGATTTTCAATATATTAGTATTTACAAATTAAGTTCAATTAACAATGAGACAATAGTGGAAGAACTCTCTGGGTCACCGATTTTCGTAACAAAGTTAATAACACTACCTTCGGAAAGTCTAATTCGATCATCACCGGAGAACGAAACCACCGTCGAACTATCTCCAGAGATTTCAGTGACTCCAACCCCCCGTTCTTCCCCATCTACTACAATATGTATCGCGACCGTGCCCACAGGTTTACCACTACCATTAACCGAGCAGACCGCCATTTGGATAACTTCACCTGCGGCTGTCATAGTGTATCCCCCACATTTATTACTCGCTTTGGCACCGAACGAATATTCATAGTGCCCCTCAACCAATGGGCCCCGCTTCTCAGCCCAAACTGTTATGGAACGTTTTAGCGTTTTCATTGTTCGCACTATTCCGGCAAGCGCACTGTTTGCGTTATATGCCTCAGTACGAATCTTATAAGAGGTCTCCTCAAGAGCTTTGGTCGCGGCTATACGATCATGTTTCAGTTTATCGGAAACTTCGGTTATCTTTCCGTCTAGTTCGGTAAGTGTCGCTTCTCTGCTGAGAGAGTCCTCTAAGCGCAACGCATCATAAGCCTCCGTAATGGTCGCCTGGTGGCCTTTTAGGGCTTTTTCAACACCCGACCGGGCCTCTTTTTGAAATTCGGTTATTTTTCCGTCTAGTTCAGCAACCGCCGCTTCTCTGATGAGAGAGTCCTCTGAGCGCAACGCCTCATAAGCCTTCGCAAGGGCTGCCTGGTGGTCTTCTCGGGCTTTCTCAACACCCGACCGGGCCTCTTGTTGAAATTCGGTTATTTTTCCGTCTAGTTCAGCAACCGCCGCTTCTCTGAGAGAGTCCTCTGAGCGCAACACCCTATAAGCCTCCGTAAGGTCCGCCTGGTGGTCTTCTCGGGCTTTCTCAACACCCGACCGGGCCTCTTTTTGAAATTCGGTTATTTTTTTGTCTAGTTCACCAACCGCCGCTTCTCTGTTGAGAGAGTCCTTTAAGAGCAACGCATCATAAGCCTCCGTAAGGTCCGCCTGGTGGTCTTCTCGGACTTTATCAATCCCCAACCGGGCCTCTTTTCGAAATTTGGTTATTTTTCGTCTAGTTCAGTAAGTGCCGCTTCTCTGTTGTGAGAGTCCTCTGAGCGCAACGCCCCATAAGCCTCCGCAATGGCCTCCTTGTGGTCTTCTCGGACCCCATCAACCCCCAACCGGGTCTCTTTCAGAAATTCGGCTATTTTCCCGTCTAGTTCAGTAAGTGTAGCTTCTCTGTTGAGAGAGTCCTCTAAGCGCAACGCATTATAAGCCTCCGCAAGGGCCTCTGCAAGGTTCGACTGGTGGTCTTCTCGGACTTTATCAATACCCGACCGGGTCTCTTTTCGAAATTTGGTTATTTTTTTATCTAGTTCGGCAACCGCCGCTTAACTGACGAGAGAGTCCTCTGAGCGCAACACCTCATAAACCTCCGTAAGGTCCGCCTGGTGGTCTTCTCGGGCTTTCTCAATACCCGACGTGGCCTCTTTTTGAAATTCGGTTATTTTTTTGTCTAGTTCGGTAAGTGCCGCTTCTCTGTTGAGAGAGTCCTTTAAGAGCAACGCATCATAAGCCTCCGTAAGGTCCGCCTGGTGGTCTTCTCGGACTTTATCAATCCCCAACCGGGCCTCTTTTCGAAATTTGGTTATTTTTTTACCTAGTTCGTTTAGTGCCGCTTCTCTGTTGAGAGAGTCCTCTGAGCGCAACACCTCATAAGCCGCCTGATCTTTCTCAATATCCGTTCGGACTCCCTCAATTTGTGCAGTCGCCGTCAGCACTTCTACTCTAACATCTGATATACTCCTGTGAATCCCGTTTGTGACCCTCGATATAGTTTTATTTATCAGGGCCTTGGTTTTTCCAGTAGTTAAAAAATCGCCCTCTGTCGGGATGAATCCACCTTCTGCCGATTCCAAATTCTTTGAATTTGTCACCCAATCGGAAGAACTACTTGGTCCGTATATACTCATAATAAAATTAATTATAATATTGGGCACCTATACTCAATTGGAAATTTCGAGAACTACCGAAATCGGGTAATAGTTATTAAACTTTCTCGCTTGATCATCGAGAATAGAGACCGTAAATTCGTGGATATGTCCCGATTCCAAAACTTTCATCTCGGGGTGTGGGAAGTCTAAGGTCACAGTCTCGCCATAGAAACAGTCGCTGGCTTGCACGGTTTTCAGTAATGTGCTGGGGGATCCGTCTACCGTGTTGTACGATGTGTTCACCCGATCCAGGTGCACCCTGAGAGTTTTCGTGAGGGCGAAGTCCACCGGGTTATCACCGACGTACTCACCCGGGGTAAACACTCCTTTGTTTGAGGAGTATGTCTCTCTAAAACCGAGTTGAATACCCAACCCCGGGGAGACCACTACCTTATTATCAGTGCTGATGGTCATTGTTGCGAGCCCGGTAGCATTCGATACTGTGAGGTTGATTATACTCTGAGTTGACAAAATCTTTGAGCTGTCTTATTCCCCACAGTCCGCGAGGCAGCTTTACACCTAATTGTTGTCCATCCTTCACATAGTAAAACCCTTCGCTCTTCCCCACATTCTGCCACCCAACCGTGAACGTGATTGATCTGAGGCCTACCCGGCGTTGTCCGCAGCAGTTGTCGATTGATTTTTGAAGTTCACAACTCCCTTTTTGAACATTAGTGATAGTAGCAAACATAATAATATCTTTCAATGGATACAAAAGCATTTAGCTTTAACTCTAATGCAAAGTACGCGGTCGGAGGTAAATACACGCAAAAAGACGTTGTTAACCACCTTGTACACCCAACCGTAACGGTTAGACCAGACAGTGGATTTGCCACCAATTTCCCTAACACGTTTGAGAAATATAGGCTGCCCAAGATTACTACGATGGAGGCGGTAAACGGGTGGAAAGCCACACCGATGCAGTTTTGGCAGAACCAGCTAAATTTTGCTGTATGGTGCGCAACAGCCGGGTGTGGAGTTTGACATAAAGACCATCTAACATCCAAGAATGTCATGCTCCGAAGTGTCTACAACTTTCACACGTATTATACTATTAGGAGGATTCTCAAATAACTAGGTATTTCTCTACCTCAAGACGACGCCTGGGATCCCATTTCCAACGCATACGACCGTATGGCGTTTGAAAGACTGTGTAACGAATTTAACGTTTCAAAAGACGCGGACTGGAGACAGAAAGCATTTCCTACCACCACCGGCCTCGGGGACGTTCTCATTCGGGGCCAGTCCGGGAATTGGACGCAGACTGATTTTAGACACGATTACTCCGGTGACCACATCGTCAGTCGGAACGCCGGGAATTTTGACCTCGCGACTATGACTTTCGGGCCAGAAGTGTCTGGAGGTCGGCACTGTGGCGTGTTTTCTTGTAAAATGTTACCTCCGAAACGGGCTCACGTCGATTACATACAGCAGGCTGCTGAGGTTCAGAACGCGTGGACCACATTTATGTTAGATAAGGGTCTAGGGTTCACGCAGGCCGGGGTTACTCGCGTCAACGAATCTATTCGCACGTACGTCTGGGCCATCCTCGGCGCACAGAAGCAAACTCGCAGTTCTATACTGGGCACGGGAACAACGTTTGATGCACAAAAACAATTCTTGGCACTGATAGAGGACGCCATCTCAGCTAGGGTGGACCTGGAGGAGGCGATACAGAATTATCAAGACGTTTTGCAGACTGCCCGCACCCCGGTAGACTATGTATTAGGAATAGGTCTTTATATGGCGCCGAGCAATATGATACTACGAGACGACCCGGTTGACGGTTACAATAATCAGATCGTAGTCGCAACCACCAATCAAAAAATCGGCCGCAACGGGAACGTGAACACGGGTATCATCAAGCTCCCACCCAAGATGATCGGGCGCGGAGTTGTAAGTGGAACCGATTTCATAAAACCCCCAAAACACAAAATGGATACACCTCCCTCAACACAATCGAACCCAGTACCCCCAATTCGTAAATTGGATGCACCATCGAGTTCCATCAACAATGTTGAAACACCAATAGAGATTGGAAGCACAACACACGAGGAGGATAAATTAGCGCTCGTCATCGCCCTCGTGGCGATCGGACTATTTACGCTTTGGTTTTAGGAACTCTCTGGCGAAGAATAGTAGGAGACCGGCGATCGCCACGATTAAAGCCCAAGTATTTTTGGCGAGCCATCCGAACGTTTTTGATAATATAGATAGCAAGTAAGAAACGATACTTCCGATCAGTCCAGGTAGTGCGGCAGCCGCCTTTTCGGCTAATTTAGCCAGGAGACTGGCGAGGGCTTTTAGTTGTTTTTTTACCCACTCCTTGGCTCCGCCGGATGGTGCGGGTGGTGGTGTGGGAAAGCTAGAACTATGGTCGATATAGTCATGCTGATAGCAACGAGGATGCTTGCTATCGTGACACCCTGCTCTCTGAAGAGAGTGCGAAGACGCTCACCGAGTGTCGTCTCCTCGTGCAGAACCCTCGAGATTGTTTCGCGGATCCGACTTATTTGGGTGCGGAGAGCCTCACGGTTAGTCGAGGCGGCCTCCAAACGAGCTTCTCTTTGATCCCGCAACGACCGCAGACGTTCGGTGATCCGCTCGGTAGATTCTCTATCGTCACCAGCTTCCTCCAGTTTTCTTTCTTCTAGCGCGATATGTTCATCCAGCGACGAGAGTTTGGTGAGGTTACGGACCAGTTCGCCCCGGACCGTTTGCATAACCTTATCGAGTCCCCGGAGTTCGCGAAGAGGTAACGGTGGGTCATCGTTAGACCTTGTTCGAGGTTGAGTATTTCGTTTTCGCTGAACGTGGTCTCCACCGCGTTAATAACGTCGGTGGCCACTTGAGGGACCTCGCTGAGATCGCTGAGCTCGATAGTTTCTATCGAGGCGGCCGCCTTAGTTTCTAGGCTGTTAATGGCCCTTATAGCTGCGGCCCTCAAAGCAATCTTCTTATTCTTCTTCCAATCCGTGAATCCTAGTTCGTTCTTTACGATTTGGCCACCGCCCCGGCTTCCTGCAACAGTGCCCAGCGCTAGGGGTTTACCGGTCTCATGTTGATGATTGGTATACTGATGATTTTAGTCGCAACTTACCGTCCAGAGTCAATTCGAATTTGGAGTAGTCGCGACCGACAGATGGGACCAGATCTTTTTTTGCCAAACTGTTGTAGAAGTCGTCTACGTCTCCCTCGAGTAATTCCCGACATTGACCAACGCTGCTGGTAGCGCCACCTAATTCCCCCGATTGGATTGGAACTGGAGGCTGTATCAAGGGCGTTTCGTCATTATAATCATCTATGTCATCATCATCCGCATCGACGTAATCGTCTCTGCCGATTTCATACATGTCATTATCGTAATCAGCCATATTTATAATTTCTTAAAATTAATTATGTATTAAAGACAAAACCATACGGGTTTAATATAGTTTCACTAAATTATGTCTTCGAGTCAATACGGTCGCAAACTCAATCCATACCGCAGACTGCGTGAGCCCGTCGGGGCAAAAGGCGTAAGACAGAGTGTCGTTATTACGAACAACCCATCGACGATCGACCAGAACCAGCAGCTCTTGGTCCGCTTCCCCAACCTCAGAGCTAACGACGTCATTGTGCCGGGGACTGTTCGCCTCGCTTTCACTATTTCGCTGACGTCGACGGACGAGGACCGAACCGTCGTTCAGAACCTGGGTCGCGCCATAGTCAAGAAGACCATGATAAAGATTTCTGGTAATGAGGTGATGTCGATCGATGACAGCGATGTCTACCATTGTTATCAGGACCTATGGATGACGGCGCAAGAGCGCGAAAACGCTGTCTATCAGGGTATTGACACCAGCAAAAATAAGAACGTAACCAAACTTAGAATCGGGTCTGCTAACAAGGCAGATAACAACGCGAGCGGCAACGCGGTTGCGGGCGCTTACGGCAACCGCTTCTACATCCCGCTCGACTTTGAATTGCTGGAGAGTCACATGCCCTACTATCAGAGCGCTTTGGCTGACCGCCTCGAATACGAACTAACGTTCAACGACTACGGCCGAGTTCTCATAGCCAGCGACATGTTATCGACGTATACGATCGATAATGTTTCGCTGGAGTACGACATGGTCACGATGCCCGAACTCGCGCGATTGATCAGAAACCCAGTACGCCGGGCGCGTTGCCTACTTTACGACCGAGTTCTTCGCCATCGCAAGATGACGAAAGACAAAGGTGACACATTGTGGAATATTAATGTCAACGTACCCGCCCGCTCTATGAAAGGTATACTGATGTTGTTCGAGGATGCTCGGTTCGCGTTCGGTGCTAGAAAAACCGACAAATTCTATAACCCCAAAATCACGAAGGTAGAGGTGACGATCGAGGGAGTACCCAATCAACTCTACAGCGCGGGTCTTCGCGCGCACCAGCAGTGGGATTAAGTAAGAAAGCAGTTTGCTGCCGGTTCTAAGCGCTCTCCGGAGGTTGCAGCAGTTGCCAAAGACCTGCATCTCTCGGCCGTCTCCCTCGCGGAGTTCCTGAATACCAAATACGCGTTATGGCTAGACATGCGAGCCAGCGACGACGACCAAATACACGGCAACGGACGCCAAGTTGAGAACGCTAGCGAGGGTGTGACGATCCAGATAACCAAAGAGGCGGACGGAGCCGGGCCATTGAACGTGTATTCTTATATATAAATTACAGACGCACAACTCAACATCGAAGGTGGTCGATACGTCTC
The DNA here is from genome assembly GCA_029237695.1 of Conchocele bisecta. NCBI lineage: Eukaryota > Metazoa > Mollusca > Bivalvia > Lucinida > Thyasiridae > Conchocele > Conchocele bisecta. The sequence continues at coordinate 6,461,784 of CM055265.1, read as the reverse complement.
AGCACTCTACTAAATCTAACGATTTATTAATTAATTTTAAGAAAATTAACAATCAATACCAATTCACGATTGGAGATGCCCACTCTGCCATAATATGTGGGCAGACAGGATGTGGAAAAACGGTTTTCATCGTCGACTTGCTCGAGGGCTCCTACCGCGATGCCTTTCGTCACATTGTGATCCTGTGTCCCACTGTGCGGCACAACGATACTTATCAGCGGCGCCCGTGGATATGGACCGACCCTGAGGTATACGTTATTGACCCCGGTGATAGGCTTCACGATTGGTTGCGTGGTTTATACTAAAAATTCCAGGGTGAGCCCACCCTATACGTGATTGACGATTGCTCGGCCAAGGCGGCGATGACCAAAAAGAAGGACATGCTCTCGGAGCTCGCATTTTCTGGCCGCCATGCTAGGCAAAGCATATGGATATCCACTCACAAGTACAACGCCGTCCTCAAGGATCTGCGAGAGCAAACGAAATGGGTCGCCCTCTTTCACTGCAAGGACCGAGACTCATTCGATGACTGTCTTCGAGAGAATGACGTTATCCCAACGCGCGAGGAGCGCCTGGAGGTTCGACAGATGCTTTCGGAAACTAAGCACGCCAAGCTTTTGCTAAAGACTGATCAACCAACTACTTACGAAGTTATCAATTAATTTTATAATTAATTAGCAATTACTGAACAAATGCTGAACAATGCTGAACAATGCTTAACAATGCTTAGCAATTGCTGAACAATGCTGAACAATGCTGAACAAATGCTTAACAAATGTTGAACAAATGCTGAACAATGGTTAACAAATGTTAACAATTTGGTGCTCCGCTGCGAGCTTTGTTGCGAGCATAATGGTGATCATAAGTATCGGGTGGTGCGCTTGGCAATATGTTAAAGTGATGAGACTTGTTAGAATACTTAAATTAATTTTAAGAAAAATGAACTGCGACGAACTTCTCGATCAGCTAATAGAAGAAACCTCAACTCCGACTGCCAACATAGATAGTGATCCGACAGAGCAATCGGAATCAACTCCAACGGCGGTTGGTATTGGGTTGAGTGCAACGACTCCGAATGAAAATGAAAATGCGGCGCGACGAGAGCGGCTAGCTGCGCTGGTTGCTGGGGGACAATCGGAGCATTATCTCGGTAGGCGTCTCTCAGTTTTTCAGGTGGATAAGATGTCAGATGCGGAGATCGATAAAATAATGTATGCGCGATACGAATCTAGGTTAGGTGCGGAGATGACAAAAACTCTCGGATCGGCGGCTATTCATTTGTACGCAACCGCCGTTAGTATACTTCTCCCTATACCAAACACCGCGGGATTGATTGACGATCTAGAGACTGACCCTTTTATAGGTCACACTCTTAGAACAGCCTGCTGCTCAATTTATCACAAGTTTGGAATGTACTTAGCTCCGCTGACAACCGCGTTGACCACGGGTAAAACACTGTCAATTTGGACATATATGCCCACGAATCTATAAGCCCTAATATTAATATCATAAATGATGACACAAGACACCCGCGAGAGTGACGGAGTTGAACCCGATTGCTCCAACCGAATCGAACCCGAGTGTTACTCCGCCACTGGTATGACATACCGCATATAAAAAAATCCCAAAAGACAGGCAGCTGGGCGGGCGGCGGCTGCACCCGAAAAGTTAAACAAGATAAAATACTCGCCGAGCTTCGAGAGGCTAAACAGTCGTTGCAATCGGGGACGGAGACAGCAAAACATCTGAAGACAGAGTTGAGTACAACAACACCCTCAATTCACGAATTGGAAGCACACTCAACACCCAATCGAGGTTGGGCGAATCCGATTGAACCCAAATTCGTGAATTGGAGTTGGGTTGTTGGTGGTGGTGGTCTGGCAGTTGTTGGTGCCTGTGCGTGTGGAAATGCCCCCTATTATCGAAAAAAACAACCAGCCAGTGTTCAGAAGAAAGTTACGAAACACCAATCGCGATTGGATGCGCCCCATTTAAACATTGATCGCGACCCTTTTATATGCAATAATTATAATGGCTGAACAAGATGTAAAATGTTAGTGAATGCGCTTTATCACGCCGTGGTGATATCGGGTTTCAGTATCGGGTATGCTCGACTATCAAAGATGGCCCTAGGAGGATCCGCTCCCAAATAAGACTTTACTGTGAGAGACGTAGGGCTCGCGACCTTAGATGTAGCGGCCGCAGTTTGGACCCGAGATTATCTAGTTAAAGCTGGAATTCTACCAGTTAATATATGGAAATAAATGGCTTCAATCGCAGTAATAGTAGGTGGTGCGCTTGTAAACGCATTGGCGTTCAGCGGTAGCAACTTTATATTCTCTAAAATGAGAAGCTCGAACGTGGATGAGGAGCGTAAGCGTCACGATTTAGCTGTAGAACAACTCAATAGCGCAAAGGAAGCGTGGTCGACAAAACGAACCGCCCATCTGGACTGGGTCAATGAAGAGCTTCGCCGCGAAAATCACGCCGCACAAACTTTTCAGAACGTTGAAGAAGCCAACCGTGAGTACGCGCTGGGATATCCGCACAAAAGTCTCGCGCCCCCAACTTTCAGATTTCTATGTACCGTCAGAGCCCCAAAAAGACCGCGAGATCGCGTTCATCGTCGTGGGAATGGGTGTGGTGGGGCTCGTCGGCTACTATATTGAATCGAGATTTTAAATTAATTATTTTAAATAACTTTTTTTATAAATATATATATATAGAACGATGTCAGTTGACGAACTTTATTTTGCTATGATTGATGTAGGCTACACTGCCCTTAAACACCGTATAGCTGGTGCAAATGGTATGATTCGTCTGGTCAGAGATTCTCTCGAGACGTGGCGGGAGGACGAAAAAGCGGCCACCCTTTTCGCAAAGCGGATGTTAGATTCCTCCACCAATCCTGGGGGATTAGATTTTCCCAAGTTCCTTCAGAACTTAACCCCCAATCGCGATTGTACTTCCAACAAAGGTTTATTATTATCGACGCAGTTACCGGACGATCTGGCGAGGGCATGTTGGAGATTGTCCGATATATTAGAATACATCGCATACGATGAACACGCGCAAACTTAATACCAAACTATCAGTTCGCCTAATGCGCAAGCTAGCGAACGCGTACTATAGCCCCCGCGGCTACTGGAAGGGACTCGCTGCCATCAAGAACCTCGCGGCGGCGACCAAGGTTTCAGAAAACGCTGTCAAGGAATGGCTCAAGAAGCAGGCCATCTGGCAAGATCTATTTACCCGCGCCTCACAATATTCCGCGCCCGAAATTCGACGTGCCGGTACCGAACCAAGTTCACCAAGCGGATCTCCTGTTTCTCCCTCACGATCGCGTCGGTCGTAAGACGTACAAGTACGCGCTGACAATCGTTGATGTAGCGAGTCGTTATAAGGGGGCTGAGCCGTTGGCCACTAAAGAGTCTAAGGAGGTGGCCGAGGCTCTCTCCCGAATATATAAGAGGAGTCCTCTCAAATGGCCGAATCTTCTCCAGGTCGATCCCGGGCGCGAGTTCATGGGCGCGGTCTCTCATCTATTATCTAAGCACGACGTTTCTGTCAGACGCGGCCGCGTCAACATCCACCGGGACCAGGGATCGTGGACGCTTCAATCGAACCCTGGCTGAGAGACTGTTCGGACACCAATACGCTAAAGAACTTGTAGACCCTCATTCGCGATCGACCGAGTGGGTGGCCAGACTGCCCGCCGTGGTCTCCGCACTGAACGGAGAGGTGACCAGATTGATAGGTAAGAAGCCCGTAGATGCTATCAAGTTTAAAAGGGTGACGAGCGAGCCCTCTGCCGTCTCGCGCGGGCGACCCGTTGGTTTAGAGGAGCAACGGCTTCCATCGGATATTGACGTCCGGTACCTCTATCAACCGGGAGAGCTCGAAGGTGGCAGCCGCCGCGCGACTGATCCCGTGTGGTCTCTCAATGTATATCATCTAGATCGATCTATTACCAAGCCCGATGAGCCCGTGCTCTACTATTTGGATGATGGGCCATCTCGAGGGTTTGTTCGTGAAGAACTTCTTGCGGTGCCTTCTGACACCCAGCTGCCCCCGGATCGTCAGAGTCTTTAGATTGCTAATTTTCTTAATTTTTTCAAAATTATTAGAGAGGTTCTGTATGTATTCCGTCTGGTAACACACGTCTTTTATCGTAGTATGCCGAGAGTCCTAATTTTTGTTGACAGTACGTTTTCATAACGCCGTCTTTCATTTTAAATCCTCTATTTTGTGCTACATCTATAATGTGTTTTCCATCTTCTGTAGTTTCACTTAGTACTCGTTTATATCTATCCCAATTTAAATTGTTGGTTCTCTTGGACATTCCTTTCTCAGAGTTTTTATTAATTTTAATTTGTTCCAAATTATCTTTAGTGAAATTAATTTTTTCTACAAAATAACACTTAATAGATAACGCTATCGCCCTATCTCCGCTAAATTCCATTTTGAAAAGTCCGGGCTCTCTTTCGCTCCATTTATCCCAAGCCAACCATTTCTTTTTTTCTTTTTCAAACCCGTCTAGTAAGTTAGGTCTAATCAATTCCTCTATCGTTTTTCCACTAACTCCTATATACATACTATCTGTATCCATCTGTATTAATTCAAAGTCTTCTCTTTTTACGTATTTGTCTAGAAATTCGTAGTAAAATTCCAACATTCTCAATTTAGCTAGTTGATAAACCGCAATTCCACAATGGAATGGTCTCTTTACCGCACACCTGGGTTTTCTTGAAGATACTTCGTACGCATCTCCTATCTCTTCCAAATCGTCAAAGAATGCAGATCTTAATGCTTTGTCAACACGGTTTCGTTTTGTGTATATGTCGTATTTAAATGTCTCTCCGTTGCCTCTATCATTTTTCCACAACACGAGTTTCCTAATAATTTCATTATGTCGGCTACTGGTTTCTTATTTGGTTCTACATCACCTGTTCGTCTTGCGGCTGTAACTTCTTTTGCGAACCATTCGAATGGTTTTCCGCTAATATAATCTATAACACGATGAACTCCAGTTATTTCTAGGCCGTGTTTTAAATACCATTTCAACAGTGGCGCGTACAGCAATACTTTAGTGGCGGTCATAGATCCCACCAATTTTTTTCCATCTCATCTTGTTCGGCCAGTATCTTTTAAATATTTTAACATGTGTGTGGGAACTTCATCAACCTCTACTTCTCTGTTTATAAATATTGGGGACATTTCAGAAAACTTATGTTTTAAGTTGTGTGGAACTTCTATATCCACCTCCGCAAACCCAAACCAGTCTCCAGATAAAACTCTTTTACAAAACTTTTTAATAAATTTTTTTTGGGTTATGTGGGGTATCTATATGGTGTATAGTTTCTCTCCCACACGGCATCTCTTTATTTAACGTAGATAAATATAACGCGTTTGCGTCGTACCCCAAAACAGCCTTGCAAGGTTTGGAAACCCACTCTAATATTTGAAACACCAGCTTCTGCATATCGTGTAAATATAATATTGATGGACCGCCAACTAGAGCGTCCTTCATCATTTCGTATGTTTCTTATTTTGGTGCATATAGAGCATCCTCCGGTATAATCGTCTTTGAAGATTTTTGTTCTTTAATGGTTCCTCTCAATAAATATTGTATAGCTACTCCAGGTAGTGTTGTTACCGCATCTTTGAAAATATCCACACCTCTGTGTTTATAAAATTCACACATTTTTTCCACCGCTTCTAGGAACGGTGCTACATCTAAATCGTTATAATATTTCAACCAATCTCTGAAAGTTTTCATATTATTTTCTTCGAAAATTCTACGACATTTACTTAATTCTGTTTCATCTATTAACATTTTCCAGATAGTTTGGAATACCAATTCTCTATATGCGGTAGTCCTGGGTAATCCAGTTTGTCTGGAGAATCGAACCACTCATAAGGAAAGAAAGATTTCTGTCCTTTGCATTCGTAGGCTTTTATCCAACTATCGTAACTTACACCGGGTCCTAGATAAAGTATTACATCAAGAAATCTAAACTCTGGAGTAAATAGAAATATTGTTGCGTTTTGCACGTTTTCCGACCATTACTTTCTTTGTTGTTGATGCCAGTTCGCCTACTAGGTATTTCTTTATTAAGTTTATATCGTACTTACTGCTGTTAAAACCTATAACCGGTACTTGCTCTATCCACTGTTCGATCTTGGCGATTTGGTTTTTACGTAAATGTTCTGTATTAAACCCATATCTTGACCACACTTTTCTCTTATAGCTTTTCCCCTGACTTTCAAATCTTCTACGAATTTTTCTATAAGTTTTGCGGGATCTTTATCACAAATATGAGTTACTGTTCCCGAGAAATTATCTCCTATACTAACGCTTACCGGAACGTGCTCGGCTTCGTACTCTAGATTATTACCGAGAGTTTCAAATTCTGGGTTGAGATACGCCTCAAAATCGTATAATATCTGATATGGATAAAGAGTAGTTTCGCAACCGATCTTTATGTCTTTACCAGTTCTTTGAAATTCGCATTCCCACATAACTACTAGGTTGAATTCTTTGCTTCTTCTAATAAATGTATCTCTTCTCATAGTGGATGCGCGTTCTTCTTTTCTATGCTTTGCATGAATCTCACACCCGTGCCAGTAACAGCCGTGATATTGATATACGGTATTGGTTTCTGGACAGTATCCATCTACTGGAGCTCCTAAAATCCATCTTTCACCCACGTGTCCACACTGTTCGTGGTGAATGTGAATTCCCTCGCGCTTTTCCACAGAGTACATCCAATCGATCGCCCCATAACTGTTAGAACTTTTTGGGTAGAACGCTTTCTCGAACGACGAACGCGGGTTGCGCTAAATAATTACCATCACATACTACTTTTGTCTCACCTTTCATACATTTTGGTCCGTGTCTCTTCATATTACTCGCTTCCGTGAATTTCTGCTTGCAATTATCGCAGGCGTAAATTTTAGATAGGTTTTTAAGGTTTTTTATTAGAAATGCGTGATTATTAAACAGTCCTATTGTCATTGGTTTATTACCTATTGCCTTATAGTGCGCTGGTACCTTTTTCAACCACCATACGTTACATTCGGTGGGTTGATTTACTTCTATACCGATTTTAAAAAACTCTTCTACCTTTTTCAGATCTGAAAAAGGAATTGGTGAAACCACATTACTACCAAAATATTGCTTACTAAGTTCTTTCGCCTTTTCCTGTACATCTGTCGGGTCTTTTATCTGTCATATGCATAGCTAGACACCTGAACAGACAAAGGTCGTCATTATACTTATCTAAAGAATACATACCTTTTTTATATTCTTCAGCATACTGGAAGTTCTCCTCCTGCTGCTTCTTTGGATTGTAGTCCCAAATCTTTTCCCCTACTACCCTGTATTAGCTTTACGAAAACCTCTACCCATCTTACAAACTTCCACTTTGTATTCGGTCTGTCTATTTTATCGGACATTATTCGTGTTTGCTCCTTATCTGACAGCCATTTTTTAACGGTTTTCATTGTATGATAGTGGTTCGCTACCACCGAGAGATTTTTGTGCATTATTATAGTTACAGGTTTCCATTTTTAATTTCCTCCATATGTTCTAGCTTGTAAGAATATGAATATCTCAAATAAAAATTGGTTGTTAGATACGGAGCGAGTTTCTTGGACATGCGTTCAGACTCGTTAATGTTAATGTTTTTACGAAAGGATAATGTAACTACCCGTCTTCCATTTTCTACCTTTTCCAATGTTTCATCGTGAGCCCCCAATATTTCTTCACCTTTTTCCACTATCGCGCGAACGAGAGATTTTTTCTTATTATTTTGTATTGGGCCACCTGTGTGTCTAATTTGGGACAAATTATTGGTGCTTGAAGGTTTTATTACACTAGCCCTTAACTCTGCAATACTTTCTTTTTGAATTCTGATACCAACTTCCTCCGCTAGTGAGAGGTTTTTAAATGCCCCTCTTTTATAGGCGCGGGTAAACCGCTTCATAAACGCCTCATTCTTTGTGGCATTTATCAGCTTTATCAACCCCCTAACTCTCAACCGTGTACTATAAGTAATCCCTAGAGATTCGGCTTCTCTTCTCAAACTTTCTATTTCTGCTCTAGTTTCTGGCGTTATCATATTTTCTGTATTATACTTTTGTATATATACTTTTGTATAACCTATAAAATTTATCTGTTCAATTGGACGTCAAAAATTTACATAATGTTTTTTTCACGTCCAATTGAACAGATAAATTTCATAGGTTATATACATATATAATGGAGTGTGTGACTTGTTGTAAGACGTTTACGTGTAAAGACTATCTACGAAGGCATCTAGCTAGACGTAGAAAGTTTCCTTGTGTCCCCCCACAATTTCAATGCCTTAGATGCCCTTGTAAATTCGTTAGTGCCCAAACTCTTTGTAGACATAAGCAACTACGCTGTCAGGTGGCTAAAGGTGAACGTGGTAGACTAGAGCTGGTAGAATTAGTTGCTGATCTGCGAAATAAATTAGCTATATCGGAGGAGAAAAATGAGGAATATAAACTATTGTACTTGCATGAATGATTTCGACTTTTTTCAAAAGTCAATTACCAATATAATTGGGACTCCCTCTTTTCAAAATTATTTTCTCCAAAAATTCATAAATTTGCTGTCGGGAGACCCAATTTTCCTCGTTAACCAATTTTTTGATTTTCGGGGGTGGTGGGGGTATTATAGAGGGTTATAAATGATATCACGGCAGGTGGTATCATTTTGACTCCCTTACTACTACTGTGTTTGTCCATATTGCAGTATTCTATTCACACAATGGAATAATTTTAGTGTTTGTTTTACTCAGGTTATTAGATCTAACTATCAAATAAGAATACTGGTTGTAAACGTGCGAAATTGTAATTTCAAAATGGCCACCGATGCATGTTGTTTTCTGCCCATATCTCAGCATTCGGTACCAGAGAACACACTGTGAACACTTGTAACAACATGTTTTGGCAGCCAATATCAAATTTCAAAATGGCAAGCGACAAACAAATCTTCTTATCCATATTTATATCTCTACAAACTGAATTAAGATACATTTTCCGTTCATATTTAATCTAAAATTACATGTATATCTCAGTAGGTATCAAAATATAATATAGATACATATCACTTTATTGGTGTATGACAAACCGCCTAGTTCTAAGACAATACCCACGTTGGTCTCCAACATCTTAAGAGTGGTGCCATGAAACAGACATGACTACATGTCATCATCATCATCAGCAGCAGCAACAATAACAACAACAACCTGAGTGACCACTTGCTATTGTGTAAGATTTTCAAGGCAAAAATTACTTACTGTTTACCTACTTGTCTGTGTTACTAGCAGAATGTCTTCCAACATAGTTAGTTGCTGTTGCGGGTGAGATGCCTGCTTGGGGCGGAATTCATGCTCTGATCACACATGCACAAGCTCCACTAATGCGAGTAGGTTTCCTTCCAGAAATTCCACACCCTGTCACTGACTATGCTACTGAGAGGCCTTATAACTTCCAGTGTTGCCGTAAGCAACTAAATCAGGAGATCATGCAGGTAGTGTTAGATGAAGGCGTGTTCTACATCGTAGTCGATGTTGTCATGGCAGAGCTTGAGCAATTTAGTGACCTCTATACAATGCTTGGTTCCTTTCACATGGCAAATGTTCTCCTTCGCTGTGCTGGACGCTACCTCCCCGGTAGTGACTTTAATGATGCCCTCATTGAGACTGAGCTTTTTGGAAAGAAAACTCTGGTTTCGGCTCTCTCATGAGGACATTGTTTAGAGCATTCCAAGGCATGTTGATTGTATCTGAGATATTGACAGCACTAGCATGGCAGACATTCTGAAACTCTAGTGAATACGAGATGTCGCAGTCTGTGGTTGAGCTGAAACACTCTCTAATCGGAAAGAAGCGTGATGTCTGTCCAGATAAGTTTTATATGCTGCCGGTGATTACGATACTGTTCGAACTCAGTTTGAGGTATTTCTAAATGAGTGTCAGGGAAAGTCTGAGCTTTGTCAATATAGTGGTGTGTATCAGTAGATTGTCAACGTAATCGCACAGTTCATCACTGCTAATCGGGTCCAGGTGGTCATGTTATTGTGGGTAGATCTGGTGATGTAGCAATTGTAGCTGAATTTGATATGTTGTACCAAGAAATCTTCGCGCTATTCACAACCTCCTCCGGCAGCTGACCAATGTTAGAGTTGTTAGATTTTGTTCAGACTCGAGGCAACCCATTCTCCATTATGGTCCCATATGTGCCGCTACACAACCTTGTGACAACGATTGCTGTTGCTGACAAAATCAAGACCCTTGAGGCCCTGGAGCATGGAGAGAAGGCATACATAGCGATATACAGAGAATGTAAAGAAGTTGAGTGTCACACTCTCCAAGGTCGGTCTTCCTGCATTAAATTCCAAGTGTGACGACTAATCAACACCTACAGCAAAGACAATAGTGACATCGAAGGACAATTCCATGGCAGGAAGAGACATAGAATCGCAACCATGCGAGGAAAATCACAAGAGGAAATCTACTATCATGATCTCATTCAGGCAAGTCCGCTAATTGATGGTGGCATTACCACTAAGTCAGATAAGTCACAATTATTAGATAGGTTGAAAAAAAAACAAGATCAGACAGACTATCACTTCAACCAGACTTGACACACATGTTTTGGTAGATTTCATGTAAATAAAAACCCAATATGCAGGCGTTTGAAACTTTTGGTGGGGCCATCACTCGGGTTGTTCAAGAGTTGTTCCAAGACATGTTCTTCGACCATGACCCATTTGATGTTTGATAGATATAGTGAAATGTCAATACAAGTTGGTGAACAGATGCTCAGGGCATGTGAAGGTGGTAGCAATCGGCATGACGAAGATATCTGAGGCGGTCCCTATTCCTCATCAAATGGAGAAGCTTTGGTCATCCAGCCATAACAAACAATTATTGGCTAGGGACATAGCCATCCGGGATATGAGTATGGGTGTGCTCAGTGGTATGGTTGTGGATGAGGAGATTATGTCTGCTGGGATAGAGCATGATTCAAGTACCAGAGTTAAACATCTGGCTTGGAGAGGCAGACAGTTGTATAATACGCATGCGGCATGGTCTGTGGTGAGAGGTTGCCAGTGGGTCGTTGTAGCTTCCAGTGATACCGATACCATAGTTCTTCTTCGCTATGTATCTCACTTGCTCCAGATTGGCGTATTGGAAGTATTGATACAGTTTGGCACTGGGCATGCAAAGCGAATGATTCCCCCCTCATATACTTCATGACAAATTAGGGCAAGCGTTCTGCTAGTCGTCGTCAAAGCCCATATAATCACTTGAACATGTAGCTCTGGTCTCCAGTCCAGTTGGCTACCTCTTCGAGCTTGGAGTCGGACGCAGACATGAAACTTGCAGTAAAGTATCTGGTCCGTGTATGGGCAGGCGCTCACAGTAAGACTACCACTTGTACATTTGATCGACTGTGACTTCAGATCCATATAAGTTCAGTTGCAGGGTTTTGCTTAGTTGCCACCAACCTCAAGCGCGTAATTAGGGGTCATATTAGAAGAGCCTTCTTCGTTATTCGGAATGCAGTTACTCTACTCACTACCAGTCGCATTGTTGATCCATTCGACTATGGCCGGGTGAACGAAGATGGCAGACTGTTGCCCTAAAATGCCTAAGACCCATCTCACCAGAAACCTTGAACCAGTGTGGCTGCCATAGTAAATGCCAAACCAATAGGTGCTCATGCCAGAAACGCCATGTTCCGTGTGTTATCTTTTGTCACAAGAAGGTAAATGGTCCTAAATGTGAGAATACAAAATGAAAGCTGACTGATTAATATGAAGTGTTTTACCAGTGTTGGTGGGGATTCCCCTGTAACCCATGTGTAAAACATATCTAACCTACCGTTCAATGTTAAACCCATGTAAAATGCAAACTAACTAAACAAACCAAACATGACTTAATAAAAGTACAGTAGGGTCAGTAGATATTGCCCTGTCACCTGTATGCAAGCTGTATTTAGCTTACTGATCAATGTAAAACATATGCAAAATGTATCATACTGACCACTATGCCTTTATCTAATTAGTGTAGGTTAGGTTGGATGACCACATCGGGCTATGAATGTCACCCACATGTAAAACAGTAGTTTCATATGCTGTCCAGATGAAAGGTATACGACTTATTAACTGTAAAACTTGAAAATAGATGCATCGACACTGGCGAGAGGTAATATAGGTAATTAAAGTACATTGAGCAACCAGGTATGCATATGATATTAATCTCATGGTCGGATTTCAAATTAATCACACGTTCTGACAATTTCAAAGTGGTAAGTGATATTCTGGTTGTAGTGTAAACATTGTATTGCATTGTAAAGATTTTATGATCCCTCCCCTCCCAAAAATGATTGTGATACTACACTGTCTTAGAATGTATGCAATTTTAGCGTCACTGGTGCACATTCGCATATATGCTGAAAATAAAAGTTGTCAAAATCAACACACTGTTCACCTCAATGTTATTACTTTACATTGATTATTCATCTCGTATTCTAAAATATTCAGTACTTTAGTGTGTATTAGTGAGGTGATAATATAGCACAATATTATTCATAAATGGAAGTTTGAATTGATTCCGACAAAATGTATGAACACTGTAAAGCAACAAACCAAGTGGTCATTAACCAACACAATTTTACATTGTCGGCCATTTTAAAATTCAATATAGCTGTGCTATCCAGTTCATTACATTTTCTTACTGATGTTCTAATTACAATCATTAACATGAAGACATAGGCACCAAAATGAAGCCTCCATGTGTATAAAATAGCGTAATTTGGACAAAACAGCATTTTCTTAGCGGCCATTTTGATTTGTAAGTTGGATTTCTCTACCAAAGCATCTACTGTTATCACTAAGGCGCTTCTATTGTACCGTGAACCTATCAATATGGGTATATTCATCATATATATACTTTTAGGTGACTCACGGACCAAGATACGAGTAAAAACACTTTTTAATGGCGGCCATTTTGAAGAATGGCCGCCATGCATTGTCACCGCAAAATCCAGACTATCACCTATGAAAAACTTTGTGGGAATGGAACATGTAACTGATTTAAGTTGTCAGAAAGTTTGCCTCTCTGATTGTAAGCGGGGGTATAGGCCAGAGCCTGGACTATAGGAGACACCAACAAACACTTGTTGTTTATGCATGTTGTAAGTGGTTGTAATACAGTACCTGCACCTTATAGACAGGGAAAACGCAAGGCTTTCAATACTGTACACCATCAGTGAACAGTTCTTACTCAAATTGTATGGAGCTGGTCAAGTAAAGACACTTGATAAATACAGACACATTGCATACAAAAAGGCAATTGGTAGGCCCCTTAGCTCATCATTTCAGCTTGCGTGTCACCCACCGACAAGTGCTGCGGCCAAATACCATTCATACCGTACATATTTGGCTGTTCAGCAATGGATGGGTAACTCAATGCCTTCAATAGAATGGGGATGGAGATTGCAAGATGTTATTCTGTTACCCATGGAGACTGACCTCCCAGTTGCACCAGATGAAAATGGTTGCATGTGGCTGTAAGACTGGATATGGAAAGTCATGTGGGTGCAGGAAGCTTGGGTTATTTTGACTGAGATGTGCGGCCAATGTATGGGACAAACATGTAATAATACTACGCCCGTACCAGTTGACCATGATTCTGAATAACCTCATAATTTACACTTAGGTGGCACTTAAGATTAGACAGTGGTATCGCTTGGGTACTGTTGAAGCAGTATTGTTGTTTGCAAGGCACATCTATATTAAATTTCTACATTTATATATATCGTCTGATGAGTAACTCGTGTGAAGACATTTGTTACCAAACCATGGCTTTCTTTACATAATTATCCAACCGTTTACATCAATATATTTGCACTTCCAATAGTTTCAAAATGTAAACGCCCATCCAACCTATTGCGTTCATACTCCAATAAATGCATTAGCCTCACATGACGTCGCGTGACGTTGTTGGTTGGTTAAAGTATGTTTGACGTCATTAATCTCCACGACGTTGTCATTAACGTCACGCGTTTGACCGGCAACGTCGCTGTTCCAAGAAGTACGAGAACATGACGTAAAGCAATATGAAACTTGAATATAATGCCATATTTGGTTACTAACATTTTGAAACTATCGAAAAATGAAGTGTAAATATAAGTAATAAAACCCCGGGATGTTTTGTTTACTGCGGTATGAATTACATTTGGTCTGTTTAAAGTTAGTGAGGAGTCCTTCGGACTTCCTTAAATACAAATGACATAACTGTGTGTTTGTTTGTTTATTAGTGTTTAACGGCCTATCAACAGCTAAGGTCATGTAAGGCCGGGCAAACGGGTTCGATCCCGTTTTAACCTGCTTCATTGAGGGGAAAATCCCAAAATCAGAAAGGATTATTTACATCGAGAACAAATATATTCAGCCCTGAAATTATAATAACCTGACCTGGTGCCAGGTCCATACCACACCAAGTCGCTTGGCCCCTCCCCCTAAAATAGAATTACGAATATCGTAATACTCACATAAGGGGTATAACCAGATTCAACTGTCACATACAAAATTCCAAAGACGTATGTGAGGGCCAAACCAGGTCTCCAGTCGGGATTCCGGTAAGGATGAACCCCGATCGTTAAATTACCCATCGCGTGCTCTCACCTGCCACCCACGACATAACTGTGTGTCAAACATTAAAATGTGTATCACCAATGATGCATATAAATACAAGAAAATGATTTGAAAGATAAACATGACTTATTTAAGTTGTGGCGTGTCTAATACACTTATCTAGTCTGAGTGAATTTTTGTTTTGTTTGTTGGTGTATAACGGCCTATCAACAGCTAAGGTCATTTAAGGCCTGGTCAGTGGGTTTAGTACTAAATCCCATATATTACCTGTACAAGTACATGTACATCTTCAAGTACATGTACAAATGGGGTGGGGGGATCCCAAAATCAGAACTGAATATTTACAATAACAAAACTATATATTCAGCCCTGGAATCAGAATAATCCTGATCTGATGCCAGGTCCTCGCCACACCAGAATCACTTGGCCCCTCCCAAAAGCAGTAGAATCAGTAATAATATTACTACTTTTATAATGGGCAATAACCAAATTCAACTCCCATGTAAAAAAAGAGCCAAAGATAAAAACGTACCGGAGGGCCAAACCAGTCAAATAGTGATTGCTATAAGGAGGAACTACTACCGTTAATTTACGCCGTCTCGTTCGCCCAACCACCACCCACAGTCTGAGTGAATGACATACCATTCATAAAAAAGTACATATAAGTGTCTATCATGGTATCAAATGCCATAATTCTTAATCCACAAGTCACATTTTATGTATGATCATACTATGTTATTGCTATATTGATGATGCTGTAGTGGTAAAGTGGTATGGATTTACATGTATGTTTACTTACATTAGTATGTATTAAGTACTGCTTGCCATATATTGTATAATATATGCATTAAATTGAAAATATTGCTATCTACCTCGCGTTTTTTCTTACAAAATATCCTAAAATCCATCAATTTGGCAGTTTTGGCGGCCATCTTGAATTGTATAATTTCAGAAATAACAAAACTGCTTTAAAAATGTATATGTGAGATAATCCAGGTAAGGGTATAAAAAATCAACACCTTTTATGCCTATTTGCCCATAAAGCTGGAACATTAAAAGATAACGAAAAAATGGCGGCCATGTTGGACGCCATCTTGAATTCCCAAGTTGGCACCAGCTGGATCTGCGGGGACTTTTAGTATGTTATTCTACATACATTTATACAACTTTCCTGAAAAATTCAGCTTGTTTTTTGGGGCTTACTGTTTTGTACACCTAATACTCCTGGCCTACTATTGCTTGTTCTGGAACGAATTGACATTGTGTGTGTGGGGGGGGGGGATTACTGAAACTGAAGAGTGTATTCGTACACCAGAAACTGAAGATTGTATTCGTACACCAAGCCATGGAGTTACGAATCGCAGATAATCGTGTATGGTGGTTAATCGTCGCACCCTTAGACTACGAAAACATTTATCACACTGCAAAGGCCATCAAGCTAAGTTGTTAGAACTATTTTTTTATGGCGTAAGACCCGTGATCGGGGTTGATAAAAAATTTACTGAACGATTTACTGAACGACTTACTGAACACCCCTCGGATATATTCCGTGTACTAATGTAAACAGAAACATGGAGATTCGCTAGGTATGAATATATGTTTTCATTTTTAACAATGTTCTACATTTATTACACTTTAGTCATGTCTTCCCGTGAGTCTTTATGTTAACATATTTCGTCTATACGTCTGCTACTGACCCGTTTGTGCCCCGCAACCGATTACAAGTGAGATTCATGTGTTTGTTTATCATCATCCATTTATCCATTCGATAGCCCAACCAAGTTGTCCGAATCCGCAAAATTAATGCCAACGATTGAAATGTCACTGCATCTATTCCTTGTCTGAGTAGAGGGGCAGGTGGAGTGGGAACTTGTGTGGACAGTCCCTGGAGACGGAAAACATAAAAATCGGCCGTCTTTAGTTCATACCTCTCGGAATTAAAGACGTGTTTAATTGGAATGTGTTGTCTGTCTAATTCGTGTCTCCTGGTTATTTTTTTTCAAATTCCCAGTGGATTAACAAAACCCTTTAGTAAAAATACATGTATATCCAGGCTGCACCAATCTGATTCTCACTACTCGCGTGGGTCGCTGGTTGATAAAACAATGTATGTACATTACATGTATGAGTGACCAGTACAGATTCTCACCACCATGTGTAGTCATTCGGTCGATATATTGATCAAATTCTGCTAGTCGGTGACAATAATAACTTGAATTGCGACCAACGTATCCCCTAATTAAATTGCGCAAATGTCGTAAGGTCCCTTTTCTCAGCAGGTGTTCAGCGTGTCACCAAATGACCATAGCTGCACAGCGTGTGTTGTTTACCGTGAAGCACGAACTATATTGTGCCCTGGTTTGCATATAGATGCAAACTGTTCTATTGTCTGCAGGGGTGTTCAAATCATTTACCAACCTCTGACCAACAATAGAGTCGATGTGTAAGATTAGTTAACAGTGCATGTGGGAAATTTAAGGGGCATGACATGACAGAACCGTATTATTCAGCTTGCAGTTGCTGCTTAACCAACCCGGCCTGCACATATGCGCAGTCTGATCAGTGTCTACATTATTCGGTGTTCTGATATAGAGCCATCTGGGCGCGGGCTTATACATTTTTCTGACCGCATTCAAATTCGTATTGTGTCGTTTGTGCCGAGGCTGAACACAGCTCAACTCGGCATCGACCAGTCATTATTTTCTGATTTCGATTAAAAAAGAACAGAATACATGTACTCATATTTTTTAAATTTTTAAACACGACGGAAATTATAGTCATTATTGGTAGGTGGTAAACTAATCCGAATGTTTGGTACAAACAGAAAATTCGGGTTAGCGGTAAACATTAAGGCAGAACAGCATCTACACTGGTCACACATACAGACTGTGGATCGTACATTAGTGGATTATTGCGATTTGCGAATGCGCAGGTTATCCTGTTATCTTGTCGTTTCTCTACCCATGGGATAATGCAAATAGAGAACTAGAGATGCCAAAATGTTCCATCATCTATGTTTAATGTGTGGACTCGTATGGATAACTGGTGACCTGGTAGTACGGCAGCCTGGTACGATACTGGTACGAACCCTCGTACAACGTACGAAGGAAGAAACACTCTGAAATAACAAGGGTTGCCATGATTACTTATTAGCATGACTAATATATACCTAACGATGGGATGGACACACAACTTGACTGGCAAGTTGTGGGTCCATGAGAATCGTCTCCTTAAACAATCACTATGCACCGTACTACCAGTCACGTCCGGAATTAACACACATAGTACATAACATGTATATAACAACAAATGAGTAACAATTAAAACATGATAGCCTGAATGATTTGTTGGGTGGTTGACAAGCGATATTTGATGGACAGTATTCTAGTGGTCATCAGCAATGAACATAGATACCTAGGTACAGATGGAATAACGTCATATCTACATGTAGTCATACATGGATTGCTTGCA
>CM055265.1:6394177-6443115 GCA_029237695.1 Conchocele bisecta | reverse complement strand
TGGATTGCTTGCACCCTGTTAACACGCACACATGTCAATTCGTTCCAGAACAAGCAATAGTAGGCCAGGAGTATTAGGTGTACAAAACAGCAAGCCCCAAAAAACAAGCTGAATTTTTCAGGAAAGTTGTATAAATGTATGTAGAATAACATACTAAAAGTCCCCGCAGATCCAGCTGGTGCCAACTTGGGAATTCAAGATGGCGTCCAACATGGCCGCCATTTTTTCGTTATCTTTTAATGTTCCAGCTTTATGGGCAAATAGGCAACCTATAGAGACTGGGTAGAACCAGTTCAACACCTGACATCCTTGCATATTACCTAACTGATCCACTGGGTAGAACCAGTTCAACCTCTCGACAACATTGCGTCTGTCATGACGGATCCACTGGGTAGAACCAGTCCAGCATATGTGTCCTGAGTACCCACAATTGCAGAGAAATGTAGACAAACATTTAGACGAGACATGTACACAAACATTTAGACGAGAAATGTAGACAAACATTTAGACACCTAAACAAACAAACAAAACCTATAAGTATTATGACAACTATGACAAATATGACAAATTATGACAAATCCCATGACAGAAAATGTCATGTTAAACAAACAAAACCTATAGGTATTATGACAAATATGACACCACAACACCCAACTCACGTGAAAATATTGCAATTGCGAGAAAAGGCGAAATCACTCGGGATCACATAATTATTATAGTAATCGTCTGAGAGTTGCGGGGTTGACCAAACTGATAAACCCAAAATCCTCAGATCAGACCTCCCGAGATATTGGGAAATTGAGGGATGAAGCTAAATCACTCGGGATCACATATAGTAATCGTCTGAGAGTGCCGGGGTTGACCAAACTGATAAAAGCAAAAACCTCAGATATTGGGAAATTGAGGGATGAAGCTAAATCACTCGGGATCACATATAGTAATCGTCTGAGAGTGCCGGGGTTGACCAAACTGATAAACGCAACAAAGAACAGCGCGTTTACGGAGAGGTCTGAGAGTAAGCGTGTAATCAAAACCGCACTGGTTCGCGCGATTATAGCCAAAGGACCAGAAATAATGGCGGAGGTCGATGAGCAGAGTGAAACGGTCAAGGGTGGAAGGAGAACTGTCGAGCTCACCTTTCATAGAGAGGTTGGTGGTATCATTTCCGATAGGATAGTAGATAAACTGATGCCCTATATCACTACAAGTGGACGTTCGTAAGATGGGTGGAAGTGTTTGTCAAGCTTGTGCAGGGAACGCGCGGGAAGGATTCGGGACTTGGGTCAACAGTGGGCTGGCGCGGGGCTGCTCCCGGACTGGCAGCGAAATAGGAAAGGTATGTATTCTCTAGATAAGTTTTCGGATGGCCTGTGTCTATTCAGATGCCTAGCGATCCACGGTGGCTCGCGTGCCGACAGCTGTTGTGCGAAAGCGCGGGAGCTCAGCCAGCAGTATTTTGGTAAGAGGAAACACCACCCAGTTCCATTTGATAAGTTGAAGAAAGTCGAGGAGACGTTTAAGATCGGTATTGAAGTGTATGAACCCACAGAGGATGGCACCTGGTATTTGAGAAAAGCCCCAGCATATTACGCAGCAGTCGGCACCAAACATATGACCATCGGATTGTTCCAAGACCACGCATTCCTTATAACCAATCTCAAAGGCATCACTAAAACGTACTGCTGCAAAGATTGCTCCCAACGTTTCACACACGCATCTCACATAACTAGACACGCGCGTGTATGCATGCGCGGGGAGACCCAAGTAATCTGCGAAGGTAAGATTTTGGAGCGCTCTAGATCCGCGTACGAAAAGGCATTTTTTCCGAAAAGTGCAATGAGCTACGGCGCATTGGAATGGATGGGGTGTGTTGAGAAGGCGGAAGGCATCCACATACATACAGAACAATGCGGTCACGGTGGCGAGCGATGGATTGCTGGGGCCCCAGTAGATGGATACTGTAGGGAAAACAATACCGTGTACCAATATCACGGGTGCTATTGGCACGGATGCCCGGCACACTCCATAAACAAGCGTGACGAGTTTGATAACACTACCAGGCGTGAGAAAATGATTACAAAGTCTGGGTATGAGTTAGAGGTGATGTGGGAGCACAACTTTAAGACATCTGGTAAAGCTATAAAAACGGGATGTCCTACCACACACTACCCACACCAGATTGTGTACGACTTTGAAGCGTATTTGAGCGAAGACGGCCACGAGAGGAAAACGGATTCCCTCGAGTTTGAAACCGAGCATGTCCCGATTAGCGTCAGTATTGGTGATAGTATGTCTTCAGAAATAACTCACATATGCGACACAGACCCCGCGCGGTTGGTGGCTAGGTTTATGGAAGAGTTACAGAAGCGAGGGAATGCCATCAGGGAAGAGGTAGGTAGAACATTCAGGCCTCCGGATATGGACACACTGCGCGAGCGTCAGGCTGAGGAGATCGAGCGGTGGATCTGCCAGGTTCGGTAATCGGATTCAACTGCAGCCGGTACGACATAAATCTGATAAAGAAGTATCTCGTTGGCGAGCTGTCTGATACAACCAAAAAGGTAATGGTTGGCAAAAGGGAAAACGCCTCGATATTCTATTCACCCCAGAGTTCAGGTTTCTCGATGTTGCGCTGTACCTCGGGCCAGGATTTGACATTTGATCGATGACACCCAGCTCAAGGAGTGCCGTGCGATTTTTCAAAGCTAAAAAGATGACCACGTTCCGGGAGTGGCTGAAGTATTATAATGATTTGGATGTCTCCCCGTTCCTTGAAGCTCTAGGAAAAATGTGTCGATTTTATAAAGACCAAGGTGTTGATATTTTCAAGGATGCCGTAACTTTGCCATGTGTGGCGATACAGTATTTGCTGCAGGGAACGGTGTCTGATAACCCTTTCAATGACAAGCTTCAACTTTACGCGCCACAGGAGGAAACCTACGAGATGTTGCAGGGCGCGCTTGTGGGTGGACCTTCCATTGTATTCTCGAGGTACGCGGAAGCCGGGGTTTCCAAGATCCGATCTACTCCCGAAGGTCAGGGTAACCTGTGCAAGGCGGTGTTGGGATATGATGCAAACGCCCTGTATCTCTCCACCCTGAGTAAAGAGATGCCGTGTGGGAAAGAGACGATCACAAAGGTCAAAGAGCCCAACGATACCGAGGTCATCCGGCAGTTCTGCAAGAGAGTGCGGGAGGGGAAGTGGTTCGGGTTCGAGGTGGACATATCAGTGCCAGAGAACCTAAAGCATAAATTTGCAGAGATGTCACCCCTATTTATAAACAGAGTTGTCCGAGAGGAGGAAGTTCCAGAGCACATGATGAAATATCTGAGAGATACTGGCAGGACTCGTGGTGATGGGAAAAAGCTAGTTGGTGCGCTATCCGCTCAGAAAGTGTTGTTGTACGCCCCGCTGTTGTCCTGGTACATCAGCCACGGATTGGAAGTAACGGGTCTACACCGGATAGTGAACTACCAATCGAGCAAATCGTTCAAGTGGTTCGCGGAGGACGTCACAGCGGCTAGGCGAACTGGCGACGCAGATAGCAGCAAGGCGGTAGTGGCTGACATTATGAAACTATTAGGGAATTCGTGCTGTGGGAAAATGATAGAAGCAGCGGAAAGACATTTAAATACGACTTACACGAAAGACAAAGATTGTGTAGACAAAGCCCTGCGATCGGCCTTCTTCGACGATTTGGAAGAAATAGGTCCGGCGTACGAAATATCTAGCAGAAAGCCTAAGTCCTCAGTAAAGATTCCCTTCCACTGTGGAATTGCCGTGTACCAATTGGCAAAGATGAGAATGTTGGAGTTCTACTATGACTTCCTGGATAAGTATGTGGATCGGAAAGATTTTGAATTGATCCAGATGGATACGGATAGTATGTACATAGCGACGAGTGGGAAGGATCTGAAATCCTGTATTCGCCCAGAGTTGGCGGGCGGGAGAGTTTGCGAAAAACGAAAAAAATTGGTTGGCCTGGGATAAGTGGAGTGGACGCGAACCAGGACTTTTCAAGATGGCATTTCAAGGAGATCGCGCAATCGCGCGATCGAGTAAGTACTACTTTGTAGAGAAGTCGGGAGATGGGGCCCTAGTGGGATTGACCAAGCATTCCTCCAAAGGAATGAGTAAACGAACGAATAGTGTAGATTGGGATAGATACAAGACAGCTCTCGAGGGGTCTTATGATACAGTGGAAAACAGAGGATTCCGCATGAATAAGCGAGTCATGAAGACATATTCCCAGCACAAGCTTGGGCTATCCGCTTATTATGACAAGAGGAGAGTGATGAAAGACGGGTACACACAGAGCCTCTAACATAGGTAAACAAAAACAAAAAAGAACTCTAAAAAAAGGGGAGAATACTACGACTAGACTTCCTCCTAGAAAAAATAAGTTCTTTGGTAGTTTGGTCTGACCCCGGCATGTAGTAATCTGAGAGGACGGGTTCTTTTCCAGCGTCTAATGAGGATGGAGGCGATTTATTAAATATTGAGGCATATTCACGCATCGCGTCATTAACATCGTCGAACGTGTTCACCGCATGGTTTTGGGCACGCAATTTTTCATTAAGCCAATCTATCTTACTTAACCGTTTCTGGTCCCACTCGGCGTGGGCAGCGAAGAGCCTGCTGTATATTTCCAGACTACAACCCCTTGGAAAAGAGGAGGGGTCCAAAAGTCTGGTCCCTCCCAGGTTTTTCTAGGTGTGGTGCTGGTATGCCTAGTCTTGGTGCCGGTACGCCTGGGCGTGGTGCCGGTATGCCTAGTCGTGGTGCCGGTATGCCTAGTCTTGGTGCCGGTATGCCTAGTCTTGGTGCTGGTACGCCTGGGCGTGGTGCCGGTATGCCCAGTCTTGGTGCTGATACGCATAGTCTTGGTGCCGGTATGCCTAGTCTTGGTGCCGGTATGCCTAGTCGTGGTGCCGGTATGCCTACATGTTTGTTATTTATAGATACAAAATATATATATACATGCATATATATAAATAAACGGGTTGTCCACTGACAATTCAAAAAAAATATAAATGCCTTGTCGTGGTGCCGGTATGCCTAGTCGTGGTGCCGGTATGCCTAGTCGTGGTGCCGGTATGCCTAGTGTTGGTGCTGGTACGCCTGGGCGTGGTGCCGGTATGCCTAGTCTTGGTGCTGGTACGCCTAGTCTTGGTGCCGGTATGCCTAGTTTTGGTGCCGGTATGCCTAGTCTTGGTGCCGGTATGCCTAGTCGTGGTGCCGGTATGCCTAGTCTTGGTGCTGGTACGCCTGGGCGTGGTGCCGGTATGCCTAGTCGTGGTGCCGGTATGCCTAGTCTTGGTGCCGGTATGCCTGGTGCTTGGTGCTGGTACGCCTGTGCGTGGTGCTGGTACGCCCAGGTGCTGGTACGCCTGGGCGTGGTGCTGGTACGCCCAGGCGTACCAGCACCACGTCCAGGCGTACCAGCACCAAGACTAGGCATTAACCGGCTCCAAGCACTAGGGCATACCGGGCCACCACGACTAGGCATTACCGGCACCAAGATTAGGCGTACCAGCACCAAGCCTAGGCATACCGGCACCACGCCCAGGCGTACCGGCACCAAGTCTAGGCACACTGACACCACGACTAGGCATACCGGCACCACGACTAGGCATACCGGCACCACGACTAGGCATACCGGCACCACGCCCAGGCGTACCAGCACCAAGACTAGGCATACCGGCACCAAGACTAGGCATACCGGCACCACGACTAGGCATACCGGCACCACGCCCAGGCGTACCGGCACCAAGACTAGGCATACCAGCACCACACCTAGAAAAACCTGTGAGGGACCAGACTTTTGGACCCCTCCTCTTTTCCAAGGGGTTGTAGTCTGGAAATATAGAGCAGGCTCTTCGCTGCCCACGCCGAGTGGGACCAGAAACGGTTAAGTAAGATAGATTGGCTTAATGAAAAATTGCGTGCCCAAAACCATGCGGTGAACACGTTCGACGATGTTAATGACGCGATGCGTGAATATGCCTCAATATTTAATAAATCGCCTCCATCCTCATTAGACGCGGGAAAAGAACCCGTCCTCTCGGATTACTACATGCCGGGGTCAGACCAAACTACCAAAGAACTTATTTTTTATAGGAGGAAGTCTAGTCGTAGTATTCTCCCCTTTTTTTTAGAGTTCTTTTTTGTTTTTGTTTACCTATGTTAGAGGCTCTGTGTGTACCCCTTCATCACTCTCCTCTTGTCATAATAAGCGGATAGCCCAAGCTTGTGCTGTGTATATGTCTTCATGACTCCCTTATTTATGCGGAATCCTCTGTTTTCCACTGTATCATAAGACCCCTCGAGAGCTGTCTTGTATCTATTCCAATCTACACTATTCGTTCGTTTACTCATTCCATTGGAGGAATGCTTGGTCAATCCCACTAGGGCCCCATCTCCCGACTTCTCTACAAAGTAGCACTTACTCGATAGCGCGATTGCGCGATCTCCTTGAAATTCCATCTTGAAAAGTCCTGGTTCGCGTCCACTCCACTTACCCCAGCCCCAACCATTTTTTTTTGTTTTTCGCAAACTCTCCCGCCAACTCTGGGCGAATACAGGATTTCAGATCCTTCCCACTCGTCGCTATGTACATACTATCCGTATCCATCTGGATCAATTCAAAATCTTTCCGATCCACATACTTATCCAGGAAGTCATAGTAGAACTCCAACATTCTCATCTTTGCCAATTGGTACACGGCAATTCCACAGTGGAAGGGACGCTTTACTGAGGACTTAGGCTTTCTGCTAGATATTTCGTACGCCGGACCTATTTCTTCCAAATCGTCGAAGAAGGCCGATCGCAGGGCTTTGTCTACACAATCTTCGTCTTTCGTGTAAGTCGTATTTAAATGTCTTTCCGCTGCTTCTATCATTTTCCCACAGCACGAATTCCCTAATAGTTTCATAATGTCAGCCACTACCGCCTTGCTGCTATCTGCGTCGCCAGTTCGCCTGGCCGCTGTGATATCCTCCGCGAACCACTTGAACGGTTTGCCCGATTGGTAGTTCACTATCCGGTGCAGACCCGTTACTTCCAATCCGTGGCTGATGTACCAGGACAACAGTGGGGCGTACAACAACACTTTCTGAGCGGATAGCGCACCAACTAGCTTTTTCCCATCACCACGAGTCCTGCCAGTATCTCTCAGATATTTCATCATGTGCTCTGGAACTTCCTCCTCTCGGACAACTCTGTTTATAAATAGGGGTGATATCTCTGCAAATTTATGCTTCAGGTTCTCTGGCACTGATATGTCCACCTCGGCGAACCCGAACCACTTCCCCTCCCGCACTCTCTTGCAGAACTGCCGGATGACCTCGGTATCGTTGGGCTCTTTGACCTTTGTGATCGTCTCTTTCCCACACGGCATCTCTTTACTCAGGGTGGAGAGATACAGGGCGTTTGCGTCATACCCCGACACCGCCTTGCACTGGTTACCCTGACCTTCGAGAGTAGATCGGATCTTGGAAACCCCGGCTTCCGCGTACCTAGAGAATACAATGGAAGGTCCACTTACAAGCGCGCCCTGCAACATCTCGTAGGTTTCCTCCTGTGGCGCGTAAAGTTGAAGCTTGTCATTGAAAGGGTTATCAGACACCGTTCCCCGCAGCAAATACTGTATCGCCACACCTGGCAAAGTTACGGCATCCTTGAAAATATCAACACCTTTGTCTTTATAAAATCGACACATTTTTCCTAGGGCTTCAAGGAACGGGGAGACATCCAAATCATTATAATACTTCAGCCACTCCCGGAACGTGGTCATCTTTTTAGCTTTGAAAATCGCACGGCACTCCTTGAGCTGGGTGTCATTGATCAAATGTTTACCAGCGAGCTTATAATACCAGTGTTCCTGATCCGGCAGTCCGGGATAATCTAGTTTGTCTGGGGAATTAAACCATTCGTAGGGGAAGAAGGACTTTTGCGCTTCACAGCCATACCCTTTAATCCACCGGTCATAACTAACTCCTGGCCCGAGGTACAGCGCAACATCGAGAAACCTGAACTCTGGTGTGAATAGAAATATAGAGGCGTTTTCCATTTTGCCAACCATTACCTTTTTGGTTGTATCAGACAGCTCGCCAACGAGAAACTTCTTTATCAGATTTATGTCGTACCGGCTGCAGTTGAATCCGATTACCGGAACCTGGCAGATCCACCGCTCGATCTCCTCAGCCTGACGCTCGCGCAGTGTGTCCATATCCGGAGGCCTGAATGTTCTAACTACCTCTTCCCTGATGGCATTCCCTCGCTTCTGTAACTCTTCCATAAACCTAGCCACCAACCGCGCGGGGTCCGTGTCGCATATGTGAGTTATTTCTGAAGACATACTATCACCAATACTGACGCTAATCGGGACATGCTCGGTTTCAAACTCGAGGGAATCCGTTTTCCTCTCGTGGCCGTCTTCGCTCAAATACGCTTCAAAGTCGTACACAATCTGGTGTGGGTAGAGTGTTGTAGGACATCCCGTTTTTATAGCTTTACCAGATTTCTTAAAGTTGTGCTCCCACATCACCTCTAACTCATACCCAGCCTTTGTAATCATTTGCTCACGCCTGGTGGTGTTGTCAAACTCGTCACGCTTGTTTATGGAGTGTGCCGGGCATCCGTGCCAATAGCACCCGTGATATTGGTACACGGTATTGTTTTCCCTACAGTATCCATCTACTGGGGCCCCAGCAATCCATCGCTCGCCACCGTGACCGCATTGTTTTGTATGTATGTGGATGCCTTCCGCCTTCTCAACACACCCCATCCATTCCAATGCGCCGTAGCTCATTGCGCTTTTCGGAAAAACGCGGATCTAGGGCGCTCCAAAATCTTACCTTCGCAGATTACTTGGGTCTCCCCGCGCATGCATAAACGCGCGTGTCTAGTTATGTGAGATGCGTGGGTGAAACGTTGGGAGCAATCTTTGCAGCAGTACGTTTTAGTGATGCCTTTGAGATTGGTTATAAGGAATGCGTGGTCTTGGAACAATCCGTAGGTCATATGTTTGGTGCCGACTGCGTCGTAATGTGCTGGGGCTTTTCTCAAATACCAGGTGCCATCCTCTGTGGGTTCATACACTTCAATACCGATCTTAAACGGCTCCTCGACTTTCTTCAACTTATCAAATGGAACTGGGTGGGGTTTCCTCTTACCAAAATACTGCTGGCTGAGCTCCCGCGCTTTCGCACAACAGCTATCGGCATGCTAGCCACCGTGGATCGCTAGGCATCTGAATAGACACAGGCCATCCGAAAGCTTATCTAGAGAATACATACCTTTCCTATTTCGCAGCCAGTCCGGGAGCAGCCCCGCGCCAGCCACTGTTGACCCAAGTCCCGAATCCTTCCCGCGCGTTCCCTGCACAAGCTTGAAAAACACTTCCACCCATCTTACGAACGTCACTTCGTGTTGGGGCGAGCGACTTTATCGATGTCCATCCGCCTGGTTTCCTGAGCAGCCACCCACCGCTGTACGTCGGAGAGGGACGTCATCCAATGGCTCCCCCCGATGTTCTTGTGGAATGTAATAGTTTTCGGATGGCCTTTGGAATCAAACTCATCGATGTGCTTCACCTTGTAGGAATACGCGTACCTCAGATGAAAATTTGTAGTGATATAGGGCATCAGTTTATCTACTATCCTATCGGAAATGATACCACCAACCTCTCTATGAAAGGTGAGCTCGACAGTTCTCCTTCCACCCTTGACCGTTTCACTCTGCTCATCGACCTCCGCCATTATTTCTGGTCCTTTTTGGTTATAATCGCGCGAACCAGCGCGGTTTTGATTACACGCTTACTCTCAGACCTCTCCGTAAACGCGCTGTTCTTTGTTGCGTTTATCAGTTTGGTCAACCCCGGCACTCTCAGACGATTACTATATGTGATCCCGAGTGATTTAGCTTCATCCTTCAATTTCCCAATATCTGAGGTTTTTGCTTTTATCAGTTTGGTCAACCCCGGCACTCTCAGACGATTACTATATGTGATCCCGAGTGATTTAGCTTCATCCCTCAATTTCCCAATATCTCGGGAGGTCTGATCTGAGGATTTTGGGTTTATCAGTTTGGTCAACCCCGCAACTCTCAGACGATTACTATATGTGATCCCGAGTGATTTCGCCTTTTCTCGCAATTGCAATATTTTCACGTGAGTTGGGTGTTGTGGTGTCATATTTGTCATATTACCTTTGTAGGTTTTGTTTGTTTAACATGAAATTTTCTGTCATGGGATTTGTCATAATTTGTCATATTTGTCATAGTTGTCATAATACTTATAGGTTTTGTTTGTTTAATATGAAATTTTCTGTCATGGGATTTGTCATAATTTGTCATATTTGTCATAGTTGTCGATACATATCGATTAGAAAAATATAATCGATAATTATCGATTATATTATATTATATAATAAGACTTTCCTTTTGTTTTAGCCATTGGGCTAAAACGCCTGCTTTTGAGAGGGGCTTCCGTAGAGGTAATCCGCGTGCTCCACTACATTTTCCAGCATTTCGGTCCCGACTATACTACTAGAGGGATGGTTCTGGGTGTTCAGACACGCCACTATCACTCGGTGTCACTCGATATCGTTCTCGCGGTGAATGTCAGTAGAACAACTGTAAGGGATGAGAATGCATTCGAGTGAAACATGCAATAATCCTGTGAAGTTAATGTGCGAGATGCTAAATTCAAATAACCCGCCATTTTCATGATTTTGGGAAAAATCGCGCACCGCAAACACAGTCTTGGGAATGCAGCTTAACAGACAAATTAGAGCGACCTTTTCAACCTCACCCAATGCAGAATCGATTCCAATACAAACATGATAAAATGGCACAATACAAACAACTTACATGATTACTATCGCCAGTCAAACTATACAATCTGTCATCAGCTGTTTGAAAGATGTCTTCCTTGATTTCTGCCTAAACAAAGCTCACTACCAAACAATACCCAGAATGCAACAGTATCACTTCCTAACTACTAAAACTAGCATTCATGGTCAAAGGGAAATAACTCTACCGACACATACATCAAAAGGTAACGCAAAGTACTGAAAGTCCTGAATAATGGTCCGGTTACATGTAGAATAGGCGTTAATCTCAAGCATATAGCACACGCTAGACAGTGCATCTCCGTGAATTATCACATGGGGGAAGTGGGTCAGACAGGTCCAGACAGTGATCTCACCATGTTACCGCTCTGCTGAGATCAAAGGATTTCGCCGCATCCGTGCAATAACTTACAATATGTAGACACACTCAGGTAAATCTGCATTCATGTATTCATGACTTAATTATGTGTTACGTAGATTTACATATTGCATGATCATATTTATGAAAGGTCTTGGTTTACAGATGTCGTTCTATGGAAAGCGATTTAATTCGTATTGGCAATACTTTCTGCACTGTTTGTCGCAAATTTAAAACTCACGGGGAAATGAACATGCGCAATATAATATATCAACCTGCCGGTATTTTTATCATAACATTTTGTAACAATTATACAATCATGTATATGTCACATCGCCACATTTTCCCGACATTGACAGGTTTATGTATATATATTGTTTTTCAAATGGTAAACCCATTATCAAAAATTCAAACCCACACACATTTAAAAATACACAGTAATGGATACTTTTGCCCTGAATGTTCTGTTGGCCATTTTTGATTTTAACAACTATACATTCCATTTTATAAATAAATACGCATGCTGTCGCGCGGGCATCAGTCACGCAAATAACAAACATATGAAGGAATCTACAAAGTACGGTTGATAAATGCGTACATTTATAAAATTTGAGAAACTTATATATAAAAAATCAGTACCGGCAGTAAATTCATAGCAGGATCGAGACGGGTAGCCCACACAATAACTTTTTTAAGCGGACACACCTAACAATATCTGCCCTCTCGGCGTGGAGATCAGCGCAGGATTAACCCATATACCTCCTACCTGTTAGTACGGGGTACATGTACATAAGACCGTCCGCTACACAGGAAAACGTTCCTCCCGTTTTCTAAGTTGTAAATTTAATTCCGAGAGTCGGGTATGGACAGTCGATTTTTAATTTGTTTAAAACTCCCCGTGGGTGTCCGACTACCCTCTAGACACCATCGGGCGTTGACGTCATTGATATGTGCAGCCATAGGCTTATCCAAATTTTAACCAAATTGTTTCATTTGTTTCAATCACAGATTGTTTAATTTCAAACACCAGGAATGTCGTTTAGTTGTTTAAAATCGATAGTGGTGCGTTTGATTTGTTCACTACATGTACATATCATAGTTTTATTCTGTTCAATGTTTGATATTATAGATACTAACACTTGTAGATACATTTAGTGTAACTTATCAGCAAATACAGTTTACAGCAAGCACAGTGAATGAGTCTATGAACACGCATTTCTACTGTAGGCTGTTGTTTTGCATTGTACAAACGTCAGCGTTTCAATAACGTCATTTTCTCGATGACGTTACTTTGTTTTCCTTGCGTGATTCACATGGTGCTACAAAAAGTGAGATAAAACAAAAACTATGAAACATATTTGTATTTCCTTTTCAGCATATTGTTTTTGAAAGGTGTCCGCATCAACAAATGTAAAAAAGTGTAAATTTAAAATTTGCCTCTTTATGCCTCCTCACCCCTCCTGACTGTTCCCCATGGACTCTTCATTGTTCATCACCGACTCCTCACTGTTCCTTAGTGACTCCTCAGTGTTCTTCACTGTTCCTTATCGACTCCTCAGCCACTCCTTACTGTTCCTTATCGACTCCTGACTGCACGTCATGACCATTATTGGCACATGTTGATAGTTGATAAATCCGAAAGGATCCGCATGAGCGTATCCGCGTTAAGCCATGCTACAGTTTATAGCATTGGTGACCAGTAATCTACTGACCACGACACGGCAAAAGGGGTTAAGTAGGCCGGGCCGAGCCTAGACCGAGGTCACTATTACGATTTAAACCGAAACGTACGGTTCACTAGGAGAGCTAAAAAAAGTAAGCCAAACGGACGCCGGAGAGTCCGATCTAATTACGCCGGGATTTACTCGGGGATATGTTAACTTGCGAACGGTGTAGATCACGATTTACCGCTTTTTATCATTAAAAGCCCGGGGGTCACCTCGCCCTGGGGCCGAGGAAGGTCCCTTACGGTTCGTTAGGGGAGCTGAAAAGTATCCCAACGGACAGCGGAGAGTCCGATCTAACTACGCGGAGATTCTCGCGCAGATAGGTTAACGCGCGGACGGTGCAGATCGCGATTTAACACTTTTTGCCATCGAGTCACCCTCGCGAAATCCATACTACACTACTTTTATCAGTTCATTAATCTTAATCTGTTACCCCAGAGTATCACTCTACTTAGTATTAATATACTTCCCGTGGTGCAATAAGCGTGAAAACAGTTACAGACCCATGCCACAGGTAATTAAACCACTGCGCCAGCTAGTATTTGACTGACCACTAGCGTTTACAAAGATACATACTTTAGTTACTGGAGAACTGACAACAGCTTCCAATCCGATTCTGTGTAAATATCTCCAGATATGTTTTTTTCTGCAAACTTAAGGTTATTAGCAATACAATGTATTTTAATCTGTCATCGAATTCCTATAACGTTAATGTCTCTTGAAGGTGTTCAGTATGTTATTTCCCCAAACATATATAAGGACGTAAAATTTGTGTTTGACGATCTCTATACTTTCATTCATGACCAGTGCAGATTCTGATTAGCAAATGTACTGTTGCAGCTTGATAGTACAATAATTGTTCGCTGGATTAATAATCATTGTTCTTTGATGGAATGGCGAACAGTTCCCAGCAAACACACGACGTCGGTACGACGTCGGATCCAGGTCGGA
Organism: Conchocele bisecta; assembly: GCA_029237695.1. Classification (NCBI taxonomy): domain Eukaryota; kingdom Metazoa; phylum Mollusca; class Bivalvia; order Lucinida; family Thyasiridae; genus Conchocele; species Conchocele bisecta. The sequence continues at coordinate 6,429,225 of CM055265.1, read as the reverse complement.
TCCATGTCGCGACGTCGGCGACTCAAATACGACGTCAGCCCGAACCCCGACGTCGAAACCCCGACGTCGAAACGGCGTCGGATTAAGACGTCGTACTGACGTTGTTTGCCAGTCGTAGTTCGTCGCGACTCAAACACAACGTCGGGTTGACGTCGGAATCACGACGTCGGATCAACGTCCTTCTCCGATGTCGAATAGACGTCTGGTCCAGTTCGTGATTGGTATACACTAAAAGGTGACTCACTGTCAGCAGATCTATCTCTACGTTAGCCTATAGATACGCCAATGGAAGAGCAGCTGATCTGATTTCCACACCAACTTAATTCAGTTTAACCTTTATTTGCGACATGTTTAGGCCTATGTATTTAATACATTTTTTATCCTAGACGATTAATTTTGCGTATGTATTTAGGTTGGGCTGGGCGTACGTGCAATTTCATTAGCGTCGCAGAATTATAGGTCAAGATTCTCGTGCGCGCGCGGAGTGTTGACAACTGGCATGCTTTATTAGCGTCCGTGTCAAATGCCACTGGACCTGGTTCCCGCGTTACTGCATTTGTGTAGCGGTAGCCACAGACACAGTAATACGCTGGTAAACAGCCGACCTGACTCATTCGGAACTGTCTCGGATATTTTCGCCAAAGCGGAGGTCTGGTTGTGCTATAATCCCCGAGGTGCTCCGATTGTCTTTATGTTATCCCGCCATTTCCGTTTTCTCTTTGTGATTTTAATTTGAAATTGGGGAAAGATCGACGTAATCTTGAAGAAATCAACTTTCTTATGTAAGTATATTGATGCATGCGTGTCAGCTAACATGTTTTGAATAACATTTTTAATACAAAATACATGACAACGCCGTGATCAGTTGATTCACGTTTCAATCGTGAAACTATTTAGCACCGTCTCACTTCGCACATTGTTGTTCATGTGTTGTTAATATATTGTCGCTATTTTATTCACCATTTACAAACTGGTCTTGTGGTCTGGGGTTTTGTTTCCATATCATCCGATCCTTATAAAACTTCGCTCCACTCAGACTCAACCATTTTGATTGGGTAATTGTGTCATTTGACGGTCCTCTGCAAAAAGACACTTTTCAAGTGTCCCATTCCTAATTAAAATATTATTTCTTAATTTTCTTTAGTAATATAATGTAGAATAGTGCCTAGAAGAAGTACACAATGGTTATTTGAAAATGAACGTTTCCTTTCCAGATCCAGAGTGAAACTGCAGATCAAGTAATCAATGCAAAATAAAGTTTTCTAGACGATAAAACCCGACATTGACTTGATGTCTGATCCAGACGTTGAACTGATGTCAGAACCAGACGTTGGATAAAGGTCGTTTTCTGACGTCGGATAGACGTTGGATTATATTTGAAAGTGAAAGTTTTTTAGACGTCGGAATCCGACGTTGAAATGACGTCATAATGAGACGTCTATCCAACGTCGGATTCTGACGTCCGTGCTACGTCGAATTCCGACGTCGGATTCCGACGTCGGATTATGACGTCCGATTATGACGTCCGTTCGACGTCTGATTCCGACGTCCGTTCGACGTCGGATTCCGACGTCTAAAACACTGTCATTTTCGAACTTAATCCGACGTCTATCCGATGTCGGAAACCGACGTCCGTCCGACGTCTATCTGACGTCGTGTGCCCACTGGGTTGAGACACAGATCAGATGGCATGGATGCGTGGTTTTAAAACCGCATAAAATAAAACAAAACTGAAAACCTAAGAAACTCAGCATGACTCTATAATAAATCCCCGTCAACGTGACGTGGTCAGATTTAATGTATCCCCATAAGGGTAATAACACTCATTACTGAAGACCATTAAGCGATAGTGTGATTTCTTGAATTGCATGTTGTTTGAGAATATTGAAAAACAAACTCATCTAATTCTAAGAACAATGTTGCGCAAACACATTTATCAATATTTGAGATGCACACATTGTTTTTCTCGGACCAAAATCGTTGCACATGACACAGTTAATGTTATAAAATGTTAGAAAATAGTGAAATGGCAACAACACTAACAAAATGGGAAACAATTTATGTTGTCTGCAATCCTTTCTAAATGTTATCTTATTTCTGTCCATAAACATGTTTTGGCAGTACATTGGACTAGTCTTCACAGGAGATGGCTCTTGTGTGTGTGTTGTTAAACATTTTGTAAACACTTGAAAAATGATATACGTTTTACCATAAGGATTAACTATTTCAACACTACAGGGATCCTCCAGATTATCGGACAAAAATGGCTGTTTTGTTACGATATTTTTCTTAAAATAGCAGCTACGGGCATAAAATTTTCACAGAACAATCGTCGGTTCTTGCTTTCTCAACGCATGGAAACTATTTAGCAAACTGTGCCATCTTTCTCACTTAAAATTTGGTCAGATCATCAGTCATAACATTGCCCCAAAATTAACATCGACAATCAATTATCCGGACAAATGTATAACCGTCTTATAACTTGTATTCTCACCTTAAAATCATAATTTTATCGCCTGAAAACCAGTATAAACAGCATTCTGTTGTTTTGCAGAAAACACAATCACCATTCGCTTCTTGGAAAACATCGTATTTATAGAATGTATTGTATTTATAGAACAACTCTGCAATGACGTAATGGGCGCACTCGATTGAGCTCTTCATAATTTGGTGGAAATTCCGCGGTAATGATCGTTTCGTACACTGGTGTTTTCGCACCTGTCGATTTTATCCACGAATGAATATGGGTGTGAAATGGTGTGTAATGGATTGGGTCCGAAATGGCTTGGGGCGATTTGGCCTTGAAACAATTATTATTTGTTTTTGAATAAGTAGCTCTTCGTTCTTTTTCTATCATGATACATTTTCGCATTCCTTCCTATCTGCTCTGTATTGTACATTGTGTATTAAACAGTCTGAAAATGATATTGGAGGAATGCATCGTATCGTCTGCATACTTCACACAACAGAGTATTGAAACACTCTATAGGGGGCCTCAAATTATGCGCATGCGCAGTGACAGATACAAGCCCCCGCGCGACGTTTGACGTTGTAAACAACTTGTGGACATACTGGGGGAATGTTTTCGGCAAATTTTACTAAAATGTTTACCTTGGCGATATATTATTCACACTGGCATGGAAACAGCAAGCACCTGAGTGACTTAGATGTGTCCGTTGCAAAATCGGATAAAATGAATGCGTTTAATTAACAGCTATTTTGATTTGTCCGATAAATTGATTGTCCGGATAATTGGTAGGACCCCTGTACATACAAATGTACCTCTATAATGAGACACGCCATGCGATTTTGTACCTTCGGACATCTGCGTAATGTCATTAAATACGTTTACTAACTTTACAATATGTTTCATAAGTAAAGTCAAAAGTTGACCAAGTGTACTTGCGGAAGTATATTCCGCTTGTACCCTGAAAATGTTGTCAACTTTTGACGCCATTTACGGAAAATATCGTAAATTTTGTAAAAGTATTTCAAGAATTACGCAGATGTCCGAAGGTGCAACATCTCATGGCGCGTCTCATATATGTGCTAGTAAACAGTGTGGATTCAGTGAGTCGGCTCAGAACGAACATGTACCTTTAAAATAAAGAACAGGTTGTCGTAATACCCAATATACTCGGCTGACGCAATAATAAATCTGCCTGTCAACGAGATATGGTCAGATTTATTTGTGTTGTCCTCATGGGGGTAATAAAACCAATTACTGAAGATGATTATGACGAATCTTGAAATGCATGTTGATTTGTGAACGTTGCAGAAAAATCGACTCATTCTCAGAATAATGTGCAACAAATTTATCAATATTAGAGATGCACTAATTGTTTTTCAAGGGTGAAAATCGGCTGAAAGAGTTAAAGGTACATGCCCACTCAGTAGACACAACATGTTCTTTATATCAGAGACATTTTCTGGCAAAATAATACATTCATTCACAATGACCCCATGTATTGATTGGCATTATTATACATTTTATATCAGACGTAAAATGTCACATTGATATCAGGGGCGATAACCGTGTTTCCTTAAAGTGTTAACAGACATAACTATTTAGTCTCTGTATTTATTTTTTGATGTGCAATGATCATGCTGTAAGGCCACCTACACTCTGGTTGCAGCGCAGGTAGGTTACAGTAAATAACAAATAACAACAGTTCTAACACTCAACAAGTCATGTTTAATAACTTTACTAGTTCATCAGGTACCAGTGTTACACGGAGTGCACCCTCTAGGCTCTAGTTAGGCTTTACTTAACAATAGTATCATTACGTCAGGATTCCGATTAAATGCACTCTAAGAAACGTTATAGTAGAGTAGGTATTAGTGCAACAATAGACGATGATTATTATATGGAGTAGCAGTGTGACGGGAAGCGATTCCTTGACAGTTCGAACCAACAGTAAAAGTATGTTTACATTAGTGATGGCGTAGCAACGGTGTCGCAGCAGTAGACGAAAGGTACTTCGTATCAAACTCGTAATTTACTACGTTCACCGCCGTGGTAAGTATAATCTTAGATAGGTATGAGATATATCTTATGTACACAAGACGTAATTAGTTATGAAATAATTGGAGATGTCGAGTTTTGGTTCTGTCGAGTAATGGTTCTACATTAGGAGAGCGGTGGAATCGCTTGGCTTGACTGCCAATCGCACTTGTATTTATAACATTCTGCGCAAGATGCGGCCAGTCGCACAGATGCGATCACCAATCAGAATGTCGGTCGCATTTGCGACTAACCGATCTGATTGGCTGAAATCTCCTGTGCGGCTGCGCGTCCACCATCTTGGAAAAGTTTATAAACACAAATGACATAAAACATGGAATGTAAACTAAACAAGGAAGTGACTATATGCGGTCAGACTATAATGTGAACCCCAGTGATCAGTGGAATAAATTCACACCAAGAAAGGTATCGAACAGTGTGTATATCATGGTAGTCACATGGAAAATAGGGTCAGTCGCATCTGTAACTTCGCGGTTCCGAAACTTGAGAGTCGACATGGAATTTCACTTGGATGCAATAATACAACGGTAAGTGGAAACCGGAATTGGATTACCCAATTAATTATCTCGGTATCGACATATCGGACAACATATACAAAGGTAGTAGCATGGTTGTGGTGGACAGTTTCTCAAGTCACGTGATCTCAGAATGGGAGACGACAATTTCATTTCGAACTGCGGAAACCCATGACACTGAGATCACCTGATCAGAGATATAGCTCATCACAGCCCTGTCACAGCAGTTTATCACCGCTGGTTACTGGGCTTACATTCACCCCCCTTAAAACGTTCACTCCGTTGAAAGTAGAATGTACAATTAAGTACTGGCTGCATCAGCGCGCATCAGCCGCACTGGAATACGGTCGATTTGGGACAAATATGAGTCCACTGACGTGTCGCGAGGTCCTCCGGCCTGTTCCATCATCGCGACAAATCGAGTGTCACCATCTCCAGAGACCGCGATTTTCCGCAGTTGTGAAAAATTAAACAAACGCATCTTCTGGCATTCCGATTGAAATACTTTCGCCGAGCCCGGCAGAATCAGAAACGCAAATTTGTCACCAAGCTCTTCCGGAGCTGACTTTGGAAGTCCCGAACTGTCTATGTCCAAACTCATGGCCACAAAATTGAATACCTGTCTCCTCTTGCTATGGGTCATGTTCTTCCACCTGCGTGGTGGCCACCGGAACTGTGACACAGGTCCCTGCAGGGTGACTGCTTCCTCTTCGGCCCATGCACGGGGAGCCGGTGATATGAGCGGCATTGCTCCTCGTTTAAGAATATCCCGGGCATGCGACGCGATAGACTTCTCCGGTATTACAGATGATACGGTGGAATGCGTGGTGGGCTTCATCACATATTTGCTTACATGGTCCAGATAGAGCTCTGAAACCCTACATATTTCGGACATCTCCTCTACGAGGTCGATGAATTCCACCCCTCGCACTGGCACCGTATCGCCCGACACCCTGAAGTTTCTGGAATTAGATATCCGGTCACGAATGCGCCTCAGATCCTCTTTTGGTAGGGATGAACTTAGTATGACCTTAAATTTGGCTTGGCAATCACGTACCATGACCATGGATCGGTCAGTCCCCACGGAAATAATTTCCCATACAGAGGCAGGCGGCTTGTTGCAAATTTCCGGGTGGGTCGGACTGTACATAATGTCCCGAGATGCGGGGGCACACGCAGCCAGCTTCGGAGATGCAGAAGGCACACGATACACTGGTGTCTCCGCTCCAGGGTGTATGGGTGTCGCGAGGGCCAGTCGTCACCCAAACTCCCACACTTTCAGGGTGTGTGGTGATGTAGTGTGGACATTGGTCCACGACCGAACGGCATCCATTGCCGCAACGGCACAAGCGTTGTTCTGTGGGGTGGGGTCAACCACGGTTACATAATCATGTGGATAGCGGGCGAAGTAAAATAAGGTTGATTCCGTGAAGAATTCTGCCGGCAGGAGGACTTAAATCCCAGCATGTTGCTTGATGACATGCCTGCGCAGATCCGTCACCCGGTAGTCCCGCTCCTAGTCGTAGCACCAGACACAGAAGACGTGCAGCCTGTTGTGAACGGGGCTCATCAGGTGCTTCTTTAGACGACCCTTGGTCTCAAAACCCCTCTTGACACAGTTCACATGTGATGGACATTCTGTAACATATATTTATTTTCTGGAGTCTTCGCGTCAGACTGCGTTGTATTATTTCACATGATAAGTATTGACTTGGGTATCGGACAAGTCATTCATCATCCAGATAACATTACTTGTAACATTTAATATTTCATTGTTAAAAGTTTCTGTTGCAATTTGTTCCCAGTTGATATTGTAAGTACACATTTTATTGCAATTGGTGCATGGTCACACATTTTCAATTTACATTCGGAGAGAAGTTCTTGTTCAATTATGTGCACTGTGAGAAACAATTGACCCATCTACTGCTCCTTGTATTAGGATTTGTTTTTTATTTGCATTCCTACAAACTATAGCTTAATTAATTCTCATTGTACCAACATTAAGCGTCAAACGGTATTATCCGTTGCCATATTTGGTGTTTTTATACCTAAGACCTGAGTTTACAGACACTGGAAATAGATTTGTTGTTTTGCCAATACCAGTATTCTATCCCTTGGATATGGCGAATAATTACTCTGTAATTACATACAGTTTCTCATCTATCGTCAAACCCTGGGTGATCAGTCCAACTTTTACCTCCCTACATCTCATTCCATATTTAAATTTGTGCTGCGTAGAAACTTGGGCTTACTACTATTCCAGGACTATAACTGGTAGGTACAATTAATATGTTTCCCTCAGTTCAGTTCCGTTAGTCAATTTCAACTACAGGTGAATATTGTGTGAAAATACGGTACATGCACTCAAATGTTTTTCTTATGGGACATCTATTTAAACGCGGCTAGGAATCTATAATTTCATTATAGGTATATAACCTATCCGAGACTCACAAAGTTCCTTGTTTAAGCTATGAAATATTGCATTACCGGTATGTATTGGTACTGATTAGTAAAGTTGAACACTAACAATAACTTGAACACAATAACTAACAAATGTTTTCTGTTTCAGGTTGTCTTTCAGAGATAATGTGGCGCGACCTTGCGACACTACAACTTAACCCGAGAAAACCATCGCGGTAGATCCAGTCCATGGTACGGACGAAGTCGGTCGATATGATGAGCCTTCGCTGGTTGCATGGCCTTTCGTTTGACGAGATACATCATGTCGTCGATCTTGCGGACCACGAGGCAGGGCCCTTTCCATTTACTGGTGAACTGGACGATACTCCCACCTTTCGACTTGGGTCAAATAACCAGACAGCCTGGCCAACAGCAAGGGACCGCTGTTTGGCGTTAGTGTCATAATGCCGTTTCCTGTATAGAGCATGTTGTTTCAGAGCTTTACGCGCCAAGTCATGGGCACTAGTGAGGGAATTTTGTAAGTCCACAACATAGTCGTCGATACTCGTCGTGGTTACGTCGGTTGCAGGCAGGCCGATCACTGCCGCCATGGGGAGGGAGACTTCTCTGCCGAATACATTTTATTTGGTGAACAACCTGTGGACGCATGTCTTGAAGATCGATATGCCAATAACACTTGTTGGAGAAATCGGTCCCAATTCCGTTGATAATTTTCGCAGTACATTGTCAACATGCTTGTCAGTGTCCGATTAAAACGTTCCACAACCCCATTGGCCTGTGGCCGCATTACAGATGTTCAAACCTTATGTATCTGCAGGCACTCGCACATTTCCCGAAACAGTTTGGCCTCAAAACTTTTTCCGAGATCTGATAGGATAATTAACGGCGTACCCATTCTTGAAATAAAATGGTCGATCAACGCGGTGGCCATGGTAGTGGCTTCGGAGTCTGGTAATGCGCTAGCCTCTGTCCATTTGGTAAACAAGTCACAAATGACCAGAATAAATCGATTTCCTCGGTTGGTTATTGGCAATGGACCCAGTATGTCAATGGCAACTTTCTCCATCGGTTTACCCACCGGACATGCTCCCAATGGTGCCTTGGTAAGTTTTACTAGTTTGCGCGCGGAACACTGATTACATTGCTTGCAGTATTGACCAATGGAATCTGACATGCCGGGCCAGTAGAAATGTTGTCTAACTCTGTCTAACATTTTATTGGTAGTTAGGTGGGCTGCTGTCGGAATATTGTGATAATGATGGTGAATGTCTGCTTGTTTGCATTCAGGCACTACAAGCTGAATGTGGCAGTCTCGGTCATTCTCCAAAAGCCACTTCCTGCATAACATTCCCCCGTGTAGTTCCAACCGGTCCCAGTGCCTCCACATTGTTTCAGTTTTGGAAATACAACCTGAAATCTGGTTCCATGTTGGCTGGTGATGTGTCTCTAATGCACTAATGATTGGGCCTATATTCTGATCCTGAGCTTGTGCGTTAACTATATCAGTTGGTTGCCACCCATCTAATAGAAATGTGGTTGGTTTCAGTTCATCTGATGCTAGACTTTGATGTTTACCACGTGTTATAACCCGAATGTCAATATCCTCAGATCCATATACCCATCCATCGTCTCGGTGGACTCGCTGGACGACATCATCAAGACCGGTACGGTGCTCGCCTGTTCAGCTTCTTGGCTTCTCGTTTCTAGTTTACTGCATACCGTACATGGCCGTCGACTAAGTGCATCTAATGAGTTACTATGGAGACGACCTTGACGATGGGTGATGTTCAAGTTGTACGATTCCAGGTACTGCAACCACCTCGCCGTCTGACCTTCTGGACATTTGAGCCTTCTCATCCAGGAGACAGCGGCGTTGTCTGTACGTACATTCACTTCCTGTCCATATAGGTAGTGATGGATATGCTTAACGCTGGTCACCAGGCTTAACAATTCTTTCCGCGTTGTACAATATGAGGTTTCATGCTTATTCAAGGTTTTACTCATGTACGCGATAACTCGCTCTTTGCCATCTTGCACTTGACTCTGAACCGCTCCCATAGCTATGTCTGAACAGTCGGTATCAAGCCAGAATGGAATCCCAGCCTGAGGAAACCCGAGTATCGGAGCCAATGTTAACGCCTGCTTCAGCTGGTCGAATGCCAGCTGGACTTCTTCTGTCCATAGACATTTTCTCCTTTCTCCCCTATCCGGTACAATGGCTTGGCAATTTGACTAAAGTTTTGTACATAACGTTTGTAACAGGATGCGAGTCCAATGAACGACTTCAGATTTTTCACTGATGTGGGTACTGGCCAATCACGGACTGCCGCAATTTTGTCGTCGTCAGTGGCCATCCCCTCGGATGACACGATATATCCGAGAACTTTTACAACTTTTTGTAAGAACGTACATTTCCGCGGTTTTAATTTTAATCGTTCTTGCTGGAGTCGCTGAAAGACGTGTTCCAGTCGCCGGAGGTTCTCTTCGAATGATGAACTTGAGACAATAATATCACCCATATAGACACAACATTCAGTCCATTGTAGACCTCGCAGTACGTCACCCATGAGCCTGCTGAACTCCGAGGGTGCCGTGACTAATATGTACGGGAGCCGTGTGTAAAAGTCCTAGGCTGGTGGAAAATGCAGTTTTCTCCATATCTTCCGGTGCTAAGCCCATCTTTAGATATCCCTGATTTAGATCCATACAGCTGAAGTATGTGGAGCCCTCCAGAGACTCCAAACATTCATCAATACGCGCCAAGGGAAAGGAGTCCTTCTTTACCACTTGATTAACAGCGCGAAAGTCGACACAAAATATTGTACATTTTTGACACAAAATATTGACACAAAATATCCCTTTCACTAAGATGGGTTGAGCTACGTGCCAGTAGATCGGACAGGTATTCCGGGACCTCTTGTAATTATTCTGTGGAACAGCTCACCTGGGCACACCTCTCACCTAATTTCTCTTTACAGGTTACCGATTCACATAGTCCTATATGTGTATTCGAGAAGATGAAAAGACACTTTCCATGACGTGTACTTTTTTTGAGCTCTGTCGGTCTGCTGCGGTTTGAATATATACAGTGTAGGCCATATGTTCCCCATTTGGATTAACTTTTATCCAGGCTGATGAGTAGGCTGGTACACTAACAATGTCTGATGCAAATATTCTGCACACATTGCATGTTTCCCCACCAGTCCAACACATGATATACTTCGCGTAATCGATTTTCTGAATATGATTTATTAAGAAATCCTGTCCAATAATTCCTTGCGGTTTCATTTCACAGACAATTATTGTATGTGTATACTCTGTATTCCCAAGTTTAATTTTCATGTCTGTATGTCCGAACACCTTCAAAGAACTGCCGCTTGCATCATTAACAACATGTTTCATATCTTTCAGTGGTGGACGCGTGGATGGAGGAATTTCCTCATATAGACGGAATGAAATGAGGGAAGCTGTTGACCCAGTATCAATAAGAAACTTTGTCGCGACGCCTTCTACTACTCCTCCCGTGCATAATCCATTGTCCTAGGATGACATTTGTCCCATTCGCAACGAGCACGTTTCAGATCGAGGCCTATTTTCTCCTAAAACAGTTGACACATGGCCTACTGTGCCAACTGTGATCCGTTTCCCGCATTATTCTGTTCACTTTGACCTTGACCTTCCAATCAGCGCCTCGGCTCTGCACGTTTTCCCTGTAGCTGACCTTGGTCATTGGCGTTTTCTCGGCAGTCCCTATAGAAATGTTCAGGTGATCCACATCGGAAACATGTTTCCAGACCATGTAGTTGACCTTGACATTGACGGGTTCCCTGACCATGGCTTCTTCCATTCCATTGACCTTGATTATGTTCATTCCAGTGGCCTTGATTATGTCAATTCCACCTCTGCGACTGTTGTCTCCTCCCATCTGCTTGGTTCCCCTCTAGTCGGTCCAATCTTTGACTAATGTGTTCTGACTGTTCCACGTTTCTTAGGGTACTGGATTGATCTTTTGACTCGGGCTTCTTCGCTTGCACCATCCGTACGGTCGGTTTTGTTGACCCTTTCTGCGTGGTTTCCCCAACTATGTCTTCATATGTTTGATGTGAATCTACTGCCTTTTCCACGGTATCACATTCCGCCATCAAACAACGATACCTAAGTTCTGCTGATGTAGAATTCAGAAGCTGTTGCATTCCTAACATTTCCTGAGCAGCAGTACCAAAATTCCCATATGCCTTCCTGGTTAATCGCCTGATATCGTCTCCCACTTCAGCTAATGATTCCCCCGGTTTATGCTTTCTATTTTCCAAGCGCGATGCCCACATTGGATTCTGCTTATGATCTCCGAACCGTAGCTTTAATTTTCTTACTAATGTGCTGTACGAGTCCTTCTCATCTTCAAATAAATTTAATAGGTACATCTGAGCTGGACCTCTCATGCAAGCTAATAGGGTTAGAGCCTTGTTCCGGGGACTCCATTGTCATAGTCGCGCGCATACCTCGAAATGACCAATACAAGCGTCACAGTCTCCTTCACCCGTGTAAGTATCCGGCTTCATTGATGGTGCCCTGCGATAATTATGTGTGCAATGTCCTTCCTCATCAGAGACGCGGTGCACTGGATAATTTCTGGTGCCTACACCCTCACAACTACTCCTTGTATATCGTGGCGAATAATCGGTCTGCCGTCTGCTTGGATGGGCCCGTTCCATGTGACGTCGCGTGCGAAATTGTTCGAATCGAGGAGGCACATCATTGCTATCGCCCTGTGGACTATAGTCCCGATTACCTCTCTGCTCTCGCCTAATCGACGCAGCAGGAAGTCCACCAACGGCCACCTGTGAATTGCTCGCATGTGGTAGATCACTGGAATGTGGAGGTCTCACATCTGCATGTTGTGCTGTAGCTGCACTCTCATCTGCCGATTGATTATTACGTAACCCAACAAGGGTCGGCTCAACCTCGGATGCTGATGCTGTATCTCTATCGACGAATTCTTCCCCACTAGATGTCTTATGATATCTATGTGTGTCCCCTTGTCCATTGCTCCTGTTTATTTGCACCTCAGAGTCAGAGTCTGACATATTGCCTATTAAACTTGTTTTAATAATAAAATATATATTACGATTATGTGTCGATGTGTTTTTCAATTCCTCCTACTTGTAACTTTGTTCACAATAAATGTGTATACATATAATCAATGCTTGTCAGTTCTGTGTCAACTCCCAATTAGCTGATCCACTAGTGTACTGCAAGGTACTGTTCTATTACATTAATAAGTATTAGTTATAAATAGTTATCCGCTCTCCTATAGTATAATAGTTGTAGATCTACCATCACACTGCTTGATATCCATTGTCATTGAAGTTGTCTGTAGCTCCACTGTAGAGTTGTAAGTGTTGAATTGAGTTCTTTATGGTCGCTCAATAACCATCCCACTTCCGGATACCATTTGTAAGACCACCTACACTCTGGTTGCAGCGCAGGTAGGTTACAGTAAATAACAAATAACAACAGTTCTAACACTCAACAAGTCATGTTTAATAACTTTACTAGTTCATCAGGTACCAGTGTTATACGGAGTGCACCCTCTAGGCTCTAGTTAGGCTTTACTTAACAATAGTATAAATACGTCAGGATTCCGATTAAATGCACTCTAAGAAACGTTATAGTAGAGTAGGTATTAGTGCAACAATAGACGATGATTATTATATGGAGTAGCAGTGTGACGGGAAGCGATTCCTTGACAGTTCGAACCAACAGTAAAAGTATGTTTACATTAGTGATGGCGTTGCAACGGTGTCGCAGCAGTAGACGAAAGGTACTTCGTATCAAACTCGTAATGTACTACGTTCACCGCAGTGGTAAGTATAATCGTAGATAGGTATGATATATAGCTTATGTCCACAAGACGTAATTAGTTATGAAATAATTGGAGATGTCGAGTTTTGGTTCTGTCGAGTAATGGTTATACATTAGAAGAGCGGTGGAATCGCTTGGCTTGACTGCCAATCGCACTTGTATGTATAACATATCGGACAACTTATAAAAACTGATTAAATGAAAAAGAAAGCATTTTGACATGCCATTACATGTTGTAATCCTAATTACATGCATATATATGCCACATTTCGTCCTGCAAGATATCTCATAACGGTTGTTGATTCATCTGTTGCGTTATCAAATGATGTGGCCATAATGAATTGCTAAAATACTAATACATGTACATGCACTTTTATTGAGTATTACACATTAACAGTGTTTTGGCCTACTTAATCCAAGTAGTGAGAACTGGAGTGGTGAGTGGAAGTCAATGTTATTCTGTAGGTTTTCTGGAAGCATTATAAGCTGGGTAAATGAAACTCAGTAGTGGTGTGTATATCATGTCCTCGCGAAATAGGCCTACCATCGGACGGACAGACAGTGCTAGCATATATTGGTACTGAACCAGTTTCACAAGCGTCTGTCAGCTAATTCATGTATTTGTTTTATATTTTCACATCCCATTTTACATAGGATATACCTATGTATTGGCATCGCCTCCGGCAGTTAGCCACGCCCCAGACCGCCCCCCACCCCACCCCCCCCCCTCGATGCGATGGTAGGTAGTCATACGCAACCGCTAATTGAAAATAATATTATGAAAAACTACTTGCACTGCATAATATCAACAACGGATGTTCTACGTACAAAAAAAACATCGGATTATTTTGTTACGCTTCAAGTTGTGATTTGCCCCCATTTGCGTCACAAATCGTGCGGTCATCGCTATATTTATGCAAATTCCATTCATAAGTTTTACTACGACTTCCTAATAAGGCATTCGAGTATTTGTTATTTTTGGAATACACCCACGCTAGCGTTCCCGCGAAATTGAAAACGAAACTCGTAATTTACGGAGACCACAATGGCGACCAACTTTCTCGATAGTGATGATGAATTTAGCGAATTTGAAGGCTTTGATGCATCCGAGATCGGTTCAGACATTCATGTCAGTGAAGTATCGTCACATTCGTCGGACAGTGAAGCTTCAGACGATGAAAATGTCGATCAAAACGCCGACGGTTGGACCTCCGTCTCCGATTTCTCCGACATCGTGTTTGTACAATTTTTGCGATTTTTTGATAAATATTCCTCACTTTATCTTATTTTAGCGAGCAAATATGAATGTAGACTGTTAATACTTGTTGTAAACAGTTGTTCCAACTATATTATGTAGCATATGAGAGTTTAATCGCCGATTTTTTGCCGATTTAAAAATTAATTTCGTACACGGTTCAGTTCGTCCCATACTCAAATCCACTTCGTCCCCGATTTTATTTCTTTGATATAGTGTTTGTTAGAAGAAAATACAAGCATACGTTTGCTCATTTTGATATTATTAGATGAATTACTATTAGAAATAACATTTAAAAAACAACAGGTGATGGGGTCTTTTGACGGACATCTGCAATCATACATAATTGATAGATAAAAATACAGTTAACTTTTTTTTAATGATTCTAAATAGTGAATTAACACCATTTGCTGGAAAATGGTCATGGTCCCCCAAATGACACCATCACCAAACAAAATAGCTTATTTCTTTGCAATGTAAAGAGAAAATATTTACGAAATATATACCTATTTTTGCAGATAGAAGATTTCACCCAGGCCACTGGAGCGACCCTACCGGACGGCTTTGATGTGGAAACAGCCTCTCCCCTCGATTATTTTTGGCTGTTATTCAAGCCAGAGATGTTCGAATTGATGTCCAGGAACACGAACAATTATACCCGGTGGAAGATAGAGCAGTCTGGTGTAATTGACAAGTACTGGACGAAGACATCAAACATCGGAACTCCGTTCATTTGTCGGCATGAATGTACTAATGGGTATTTCCAGCCTGTCTGAAGCCGACATGTACTGGTCCGTCCAAAAACGTGTACATTGCTAATCAGGGAATACAAAGTATTATGACTTGCAACCGTTATCAGAAACTTGTTCAATATTTTCACGTCTCCGACCGCGCTACAGAACCGGCTAAGGGTCAGCCAGGATATGACAAACTGTACAACGTGCGGCCTATTATTGAACATGTACAGGGCACGTTTCCTTCAGCATATAGCCTGTCCGGAGAAATTGCCATTGACGAGGCGATGGTGAAGTATACATGCAGACTTGGATTTCGCCAATACATGCCAGCAAAGCCCATAAAGCGGGGAATTAAAATATGGATGCTCTGCGACGCCAACACAGCCTACCTGTCGCGGTTTGATATATATACCTCGGACGGCAAAATGACCAAACTGAACATGGTCTTGGCTATAAAGTTGTAACGAAGTTGACCGACAACCTGCACAAGACATACCGGCATGTTTACTTCGACAACTACTTTACAGGCGTGGCCACTAATGGAAAATCTGCTGGGAAATGGACTGTATGCGTGTGGAACTGTTCGCGTAAATCGTAAACAGTTCCCGAAGGAACTGAAGAAGCCGCGAGACGTGAAGAACCACGGTGAATACAAAATAATGCAGAAGGGCGACACCAACTTGACTGCCACTGTGTGGAAAGACAAAAAGTTAGTCTACCATCTGACTATATACACTCAGTGAACCCACAGAGGTGGCCGATGCACAACGGCGGGTTGGTCAGAATGTGCTACAACTGAAGCAACCACTGAGTGTAGCCAGCTACAACAAATGTATGGGCGGTGTTGATGTTCATGATCAATACCGTATGAAATACGATGTCGGGCGAAACTCTAAGAAGTTGTGGCACTATCTACACTGGTTCCTGATCAATTGTGCGATTGTAAACGCATTCATACTCTACAAGGCCACATCACGTCGCACAACAAAGAAAAAGCGCTTCGCCCATCTTGATTTCCGTCTGGAATTGGTGCGCGACATTATCAGCGGATATAGCAAGCGGAAACGATCTGGCGTTGAAGTCGGTGACATCGGAATTGTTGATGCAGAGAACATTCAGGGCCACATACATGGACGTCTCGATGGACCAAAGCGACGTTGTCGTTATCACCAGAAATATCTGTCCATCAGGCGCGAGACTGTATATGGGTGTACTGTGTGCCAAGTACACTTATGTAAGGAGGGCTGTCATGCCCACTTTCACAACCTACATGCACATCGAATCTGTGGCATATTCTGTACATAGTGTATATAAAATAATTGTAGTCTAGATGTGTTTCATATAAATTCAGTTGCACAGACTCTACAATTGTTTCAGGAGAAATATATAAAGTGTTTGATAATGCAATTTAAAAAATATTTTTTAATGTCTCCCTAATGGTCAGTGTTTTGACCAAATACATAATTACTGATTAAATATTACTCTGGACAGCGGCATATACAAATATATATATGTAAGTGTATGCATGTTTCTTATATTTAGCATACTTTTAGCATACTCTAGATAATATTCAAGCTGGGATATTATGACTAATTGTGATGTCATGTGATTTTTAGAGAACATTATTTCTCAATTGTTCACAAATCTTGTCAAAATTTGGCAAACTTTTCAGTGCAGATACGGATGTGTGGCTATGACTGGAGAAATGTGGCTTATGGGTTGTGCGACCAGTGTAGATCCAGATCGGCCTGTGCATCCATCTGATCAGGATCAGCACTGTTCGCCATACTATCAAAGAAAAATATGTTGTGTTTCTAACAACAAATATAGATCGCTATCGGGCTACATCACTATGCTATTTTGATAATTTGTAACAAATCCCATAAGCCCCATTTCTCCAGTCACAGCCACACATCAATTCCATATTTGCTTTGAAAGTTTCACAAAAATAATAACGCACCAGGGGTATAATTATAGACAAGAACACCATGATTTTTCAAGATTTATTTTTTTAATTTACTTTTGGGAGGGAATAATGACAAAACTATATATCGTATAGGAAAAATATTTATATCAGCATCCTGGAAATTTTATTCTATTACTTCAATTTAATCATTTTAAATGGATACAATGTTTGGAAATGTTGGTAAATTTGGATTGAATAATATAACCCTATAATTCAGTCATTTTCATTAATTACCTGTATGGAGATCAGGCAGCCAAACTCAGCTGCTGTGTATTTATAACAGACTGCTAGCAGCCACTGACAGGCATGCATACACAACAGCAGATAAGCCATTTGGCTGTGGAGGAGGGGGTTAAACTCACCCGACACCTGTGCGAAAAATGCTTGTTGACCCAGATTTGTTTAATGATCGCGATTGTGTCACAACAAAACTCGCACATGTGGGTCTAACTGATGTTAATCCTCATTCTATCGATGGATTTACAGCCGATTTTAGTGACATTCCCGAATTCCGCCTGATTGACATTTGTCTATGGTGGCCAATACACGCCAACATGAGTGTCAATTCTACGTTCAAGGAAGGGTGTCAATAAGTCAGTAAGTGATAAATTACAGTCAGGGAACAAATTAATGACAGTATAACACATCAAGCGTAGATTAATCCCATATTAATGCAAGTACTGAAAATACGACACAAATATTCTAACAAGATTGGGCTTCCATACATTGATATTTTGTCAGCGGTTTCCCCAATTACATCATTTGTATGTTTTAATATACTCGATCCGGGGCCAACTATTTCATTCACAAAACAGAAGTAAACATGGCGATGTCAAAGTAATGCAGAAACTTTAACAAAAATCCTGCTACATGTACAACATTGTTTTGTACCGACAAGGCAGTTTCAGGCGTGACACCGCTTCCGTGGCGGAATTCTTGTAACTATTGCTCTTCAATCAGTTTTCAATATATCTATAATGCTCATAGATATCTGGAATCTATATTTATACTTGAATTGATGATGTCTTGTAGTACCCTATGTTCAGTACTTTCAGTACTTTGATTTATAAATGGACTCGTATTAACATCAGTTTGTGACGGTTGGATTGGTTGAAAAATTAACATATCAAAATACATTCCAATTACTTGGGTGAAAGGGTTAAACCACTGAGCCAGCTGGTATTTGAGTGACCAATGTCGTAGACAAGATACAGGAATTAGTTCCTGCAGAACTGACAGCAGGTTTATAATCTCCCGCCCGAACGAAGAATTTGCATGGATGCTCTTCTACATGAATATGAATACAAGTACCAATCAAAATGACGATCAGTCCGGTCTTTTGAGAAAGGCGGTATAATCAGACCACGTGATTCTCAGCGGGGATTATTGTATGGTGGAGTGATCGGTGCCATGTATCATGCGTATCAATCCATATTCACCGAGTATTCGTTTTTAATTGTAAAATTGGCATATCTTTTTGCGCATTGCTTATTAACATATAGAGGTTCCGTCAGTCCGTACGTCCGTCCGTCCGTACTTCCGTCCGTGACCATTTGAGACGAAAGCTTTGTAAGTACCCCGACATAATCCTCCGCCAAACAAAAGTCGTTCCCGAATACTATTAATTACTAATACTAATAAGTGTCAGTCACGGTCCCGCGTTGGGCGCCAAATATCACAGAGCGAGAAAAATGCACACCTGACCCGGGGATCGCACATGGGAAATCTGATTTACCGTAACATCACTCGACCTACTGGGCTAACCGGGTACAGATACACCACAGCAAGCCATATTATATTAGACATACTGTTGGCGAATATGTGCACATTAAGAAGACTAGCGGGATCCTATTTTTATTACAACGTACATGATATATTATTCTGTAATATAAGGTCTATACGTTTTGCTTGAAATGTGCATGTACAATTGACGACGGACCGGTTTCACACACATGCTATCATTGTGTACCTGCTAGGGTCTGACAGGAGGTCCCAAGGCACTTGCTAATACCATTAATTGGGCTGCCTGTGATTTTATGGTGGTATGCCAGTCCCAGCTCGGGTTCATACTGGGCATAAACTATCTGCCTAGCAATGAAACAACACTGATGATTTTGTTACGTGTTCCAGTTATCGCTTAGACCCCATATAACTATCAGGGTCTGCACCGCTTCTAATACAAGCAGTATATATCATTACTAGACTTCACAAATGCACTACCAGTATTTGATCAGGAGCTCCACCAGCCACACATTTCATGTGGGGTGGGCAGTTGGGGGTAATTAGACACATTGTCATGTCTACCATGTCCACAGTCTACATAATGTATCATATATCCCAAGTCCTAATTTCTTACTGCAGCACATATGTGTACCTAGTTAACAATAGGAACCATGCGATGTTTCCAACCAGTATAGACCCAGATCAGCATGCACATTCGCAGTCTGACCAGGATATTTACTGTTCTACATAGTCAACTAGTGTGAATGTGATATAGCAGAATACGGCTCCACGGATATGACAACAGCAACATTCTTAAATTTGAATAGATACTATTTCTCCTGGGACACACAGGGAAGTAGGCAATTCTGTTCTCAATTGGCTAAAGAGATCGTATGATCAGATGTTATATACACAGGTATAAGACATTCCCGCGTTTGTAAAATATGTAAGAAATGAAAGGTTATACTAAAGAACAAACGTACGTACGTACGCAATTACATGTAATTTCGCTACTAGTATATTTCAGTTTCATATAGGCAATGTGAAGGTCACTGAGGAAGTATGTTACTATTGCGAAGGTTGCCAGCGAGGGGATTAGCATAGTGTTGACTGTACATGTAACCTATACTACGTGTAGTCAATAATCTTGAAATCCATTGAAGGTCGCACTTCCAGTCCCTTGGGAGAAATTCCCACTCGTCAGCTGCTAGTATATTTGGAGCGGCAGATATGACCTTGTTTTCACCCAAAACGACGAATACATGTTTGAAAATCATCCATACATCCATAATAACACAAATGCAAGACAAAGTTTAGTGATCACTGATGAAAATCTAGATTATATAATGCCAAATGTGCTAGAAAGATTGTGTTGACATACAACAAACTTGCTGGGCGATCTTATAATACCGGTATATATCGCAGCTTGTCCCAGCCCCTAAAGCAACTGTCACCAATTACTGGACCTTCTGTGAGAAGACACATGATGACGTGTGTGACCAGCATAGCAACAGGATCTACACTTGTCGCTATTCTGTCAATCGAACATTATAAATTATTACTACAACAATGATCATGATCTACACTTGCCATAAAGGCCGTAATGCCTCTTTTATCAACCGGCAGCTCAGTTATACAGATAACATACATGTTTACTTCTACAACTTTCAGTCTAACGCGTGTTTTCAAAATCGGAATCAATACACGTAACTTGCAACTAGCTTAGCCTCTGATGAGAATGTTTGATCTTCGATTGCATTGAATGTGAATCAAAGTACTGAAAGTACTGCCACACGAGCTTGATCCGCAGGGCATGTCCCCGTATATGAGACATGATGTCTCAGTGTGGGGGACATGATGTCCCCATATTTGGGACATCGGTGTTTTACGTTTCTTTATGTTTACCTGAACCATAAAATACGAAAATAAGTTTCTATGGAGAAGGTGAAAACAGATAGACAGACAGATCTCTGAATATTCTAAACAGATACACTACTAGTTTTGATGATGTGTACCATTTTGATGAGCAAATTAACTGTTGTTGTCCTGTAGCTGATAAAGTTGTATATGTTTGTAAGACATGTCCAGTAGAACTTGTGTTATTCCATGGAGAAAACATATATCTGATGTGCATACATACACGGTGAAAATACATGAGAAATATAGAATGCGGCGCATGTATCGGATGGATACAAATGATCCCCACATTCAAATTTCCATATCTCATATATACAGTATGCATACCATCTGAATATAATTTCTCACAGTATCAATGCATCCAATTATCTCTGACATCTAAAAGTGTCAACTCTATACTTTTAATATTATAGATGTGACGTTAAAATAAATAGTCATGATCCAAACATATACAAATGCCGGAATTAATTGAACACAAACAAAATGAAAAATCATCAAAGTAAACCAGTATGTCAACTTTTTATTGAAAATTAAAATTTCTCTGATGTAGAAGTGCTAAAATATACAAAGTTGCATGCCAGATATTGACCATGCTACTCAGAGATTTACCGTGATCCTGGAGGGATTTATTTCTTTGAAGGAATTATTTACTCCAAGACGTTTGCAAGAAGTAATTAACGTCACGTTTGGCGTCATTTCCGGTGAAGAAAAAATTCATATGTTAACTTCAAAATTGTAAATTTTGATAACTAACTATAAGCTTGTCTAACAGCAAATTTCACATTCTTTTCGAAGAGCATGTAATTTATTCCACTACCATTTTGAAATACTGGATTTATTTCCCTTGACATCTGTAAATCCGACAAAGAAACTCGTGCTCCACACACGACTAGCACTAGTAGGGGCGTAGCTAGCCAATTTGAATCTGCAGGCCCGGTTGACGACTTCGAGCACCGTTGGTGCGAGTATGCTAGGGGAGTGTGGGTATGACATAGTTATGGGTTTAACTATTTTCCCGGACAAAGTCAACAACTCCAACATCCAGCTAATTCTAAATTTAATAATGTTCTAAATATAAATACATGTACAAGATATATATAGATTATGAGGCGCCAGCGATATAATCTATATTGTATCGTTCTCAGACCATGAGCTGAGAAGTTTAAATATACAAAAGTACAAAACTACTATATAGTTTGGTATTTTTGTACTTTTATATGAAAATCTTACAATATAATCTCAATTGTAAACTTCTCAGCCCTTGAGATTAGGAATTTATCAAAACAATGCTTGCTGTACAAGACTATATAGGTGTTTTGTACGAAAACTATAATTTTAAGCCAAATATGTACAATGAACCACGAAACCGCTATATCACAATCCTCCTAAGTCTGACAGACTCTTGCCTGAATGGTTTCTCTATTTTATTATATCTCTTTAAGGCCCAAACTCTATTTGTTCCACATTTGCCACACACTTGGTACATAGCACAAGTACCGTTTCCACACACTAGGCATGGTTTCAAGGGGGTATTCTTTTTTACTCTAAACTTATGAGTTGCACAGTATATTGAGTTTTTCACTGATTTTATCGTGCATGGTTTATCTGAATGGATATTTTTGTATTGGCACATGTTTATGTTTATTTCTTCCATTTTTTGCATTATATATACAATAATTTTTCTATTAAATAAAATAAATATATTATAATAAACCAAAGATTAAAAAGAAATGAGTGCTACAGATGTACAAGATATTCTGAAACTCTATCGTGATAGAGTTATTAATGATGAGCAATTGCGAAAGATGGTTGATGCTTTGAAATCTTCAGAGACCAAAGCCGAGACTAAACCATCTGTGGAAGAAAACCGTATGGAAAGGCGTCGAAAAATGAAGCAAAGAAGGAAAGAGAAACTTAACCAAACAAAGATTGAAAAGCCAATTCCAGCCCCCAGATAAAAAAAAAACAATCCCAGCCCCACGATCCATAAATCGTGAAAAACCAATCCCAGCCCCACGATCCATAAATCGTGAAAAAGAATTAAAATTGATTGACAAGCCATTGTGTGCTTATTTCAAGTCATATGAAATCAATGCAAAGAAATATAAAGATCCTTCTGTTCTATTTGATGAAAATCAATCTGCTATAATAAAACAAATCAATCAAGATATAAAAGAATACAATGGAATAAAGTTTTCAATTGGCATTTCTTTAAAATTCTTCAAAGATGAAAACGGCGGAGAAAGAAAGTATGTCATCGGACAAGCCCATGGAGAACAAAGTGCTGTTCTTGATGGATCTAAAGTAGTTGAATTTTATAATAATCAAATTTCTTATCTGCAAACTTGGATTGAAAAATTTACAAATACAGCATCAGGCCTAGAGGTTGAACACTGTATTAAACTGTACTTAAACATTGCAAAATATGAACCACTCAAAGGCTCTTCATATATCCCTTTACCCAAACCATTGATAAATAAAAAAGCAATAATCAATGTAAAGAATAATGATAATGAATGTTTGAGATGGGCTCTGGCATCCGCTATATACCCCGCAAAAAGTAACCTTAATAATATTTACAGTTATACAAAATATAAAGACAATTTGAACTTGAAGGAGATCGATTTTCCAACCCCCATAACCCAAATACCAAAAGTGGAAAAACAAAACAATCTTGCAATAAATGTTTATGGATACACAATAACAAAAAAGACAGAGAAAATAAGCATATTCCCATATTACATATCAGATCAACCAACAGAATTGAATAGAATTCATTTACTATTAATATCTCAAGACGATGAAGTTGATGAAGAAGGTGAAGAACCAAAGAAAGAAACGCAATATCATTATTGTTGGATTTAAAAACCTAAACAGACTACTCGTAGATCAAAACAAACACAAAAACAAAACATACTTCTGTGAACGTTGCCTATACGGATTCTCACAAGAAGACTTACTACTCAAGCATAAAGAAGATTATGAAGGCATCAACAAAACTGCAACAAAAATAGAAATGCCCTCAAAAGATAAAAACCATATAAAATTCAAAAACCATCAAAACCAACTACCAGTTCCATATGTAATCTATGCGGACTTTGAAAGCATAATAACCCCCACCCTGAAAACAAACCTGCTGGTGACAAATCAGAAATAACAAGTGAACATGAAGCTTGTGGTTTTGGATATCAAGTTGTGCGGTATGATGGCAAAGCAGAAAAACCAGTAATATACAGAGGTGAAGATGTAGTTGAAACATTCTTAAACCATTTGAAATGTGAAACAAGCAACATCAACAACACTTTTACCAATCCAACTCAAATAACAATGACAGAACAAAACACCAAAGATTATGAAAGTGCAACCCATTGTTGGATATGTGAAACAGAACTAAACAATACAAAAGTAAGAGACCACTGCCATTTCACAGGTAAATACAGAGGAGCCGCACACAAAAACTGCAACCTAAAACTCAAAATAAAACCAGGCACAACTAAAATCCCTGTAGTATTCCACAACCTAAAAGGATATGATAGTCATCTTATAATGCAAAAAATACACACAGCACACCGCAACATAACTTGTATTCCAACCAACTCTGAAAAGTACATCTCATTTAGCATTGGACAACTCAAGTTCTTAGACAGTTTCCAATTCATGCCTTCATCACTTGAAAAGTTAGTAGATGCAACAGATAAATCAGATTTCAAAATCACCAACAATGTCTTCAACAATAAAACAAATCTACTTTTACGTAAAGGGGTTTACCCCTATGAATATATGAACAACAAAGAAAGATTCAATGAAACACAATTACCACTATAGATACGTTTTACAGCAGTCTTACAGATGAAAGTATCAACCAAAAAGAATATGAACACGCACAAAAGGTATGGAAAGAGTTCAACTGTAAAACCCTTGGAGATTATCATGATTTATACCTTAAAACTGATGTTGTTCTACTTGCTGATGTATTCCAAACATTTAGAAAAACATGTATAAATGCATACAAACTTGACCCATTACACTACTATACAGCTCCAGGTCTATCATGGGATGCTCTACTAAAAAACACACAAATAGATTTAGAACTACTAACAGATATTGATATGCATTTATTCATAGAAAAAGGTATGCGTGGCGGTATAAGTATGGTATCCAAAAGACATGCAAAAGCAAACAATCCTCTTGTAGCTAATTACAATCCAACTGAAGAAAACAATCACATCATGTATTACGACGCAAATAACCTATACGGATGGGCAATGAGTCAACCTTTACCGTACTCCGGTTTCAAGTGGAAACCCTTAAACAGTAGAAACACAGTTGCTCAACCAAAACCAGGCAAAGGTTTAATCCTTGAAGTAGACCTAGAATACCCAAAAAGCCTACATAAACTACACAACGATTATCCACTTGCACCTGAGAAACTAGCAGTAAAAAAAGAATGGTTATCAGAATATCAAACAGAACTTCTTAACAATAGCAATATGATAAACATAGAGAAACTTGTCCCAAATCTAAACAACAAAAAGAAATATGTATTACACTACAGAAATCTACAGTTGTACATATCTCTTGGCCTAAAACTCACTAAAGTACATCGAGCCTTAGAATTCAATGAAAAACCATGGATGGAACCATTCATTCGTCTAAACACCGAATTACGTAAAAAAGCAAAGTCTGCATTTGAAAAAGATTTCTATAAACTAATGAACAATGCTGTATTCGGAAAAACTATGGAGAACCTACGAAAAAGATCAGATATCAAACTAGTAAGAACAGATGGAACCGAAAACGAAAGACTAAGAAAAATCATAGCTAAACCTAATTTCAATAGACGTGTCAAATTCTCAGATGAATTATCTGCTATACATGTAAACAAAACTAAACTAACGCTAAACAAGCCAATCTATGTTGGCATGTCTGTCTTAGACTTATCAAAACATCTAATGTACGACTGGTACTATAACAAACTGAAAAAGAAATATAACGAAAATTGCACCTTGTTGTATACAGACACCGACAGTTTATTAGTTGACATCAAAACATAAGATGTATACAAAGATATGTCTAAGATGAAAGATGAATATGACTTCTCTGATTATCCAAAAGACCATCCACTTTATGATGAAACAAACAAAAAAGTAATAGGCAAAATGAAAGATGAATGTGTTGGCACTTCAATAGCAGAATATATTGGTCTACGGCCTAAGCTATACTCTATATTACGAGCAGACGAACAACTCATCAAGAAAGCAAAGGGAGTAAAACAATATGTAATAAAAAAACAAATAAAATTTGAAAATTACAAAGATGCACTTTTCAACAAGAAAACATACACTCATAACATGAATATGCTACGCTCCATACACCATAAAATATACGGACTAACAATGAACAAAACAACACTCTCACCACTCGACACAAAACGATACATTGCACCCGATGGAATCATGACATACGCGTTTGGGTATCAGCCGGAACAATAAGAAGCTCTTCCTTTACAAAGCCTCTCTTTGGTGCCGGTGCTTTCAAATAATACACTCTTATACCTTGGGTAACAAAATGATAATCAATCTTGTGAATATCAACACTCCATATCGGTTCAGTAGCTCTACGTCTGCCTCCGCCTTCTTGTTCTCCAGGTTGGTATAAATATCTTAAGTTTACAGTAGGACATATGGGGTCGTCTTTTAATGTTTTAATTTCAATTGGAGAGGGTTTTTTCGTCTCCGAATTTATTGCAGTGATTACCGCTGGTAGCCTCTTAACCCATTCCCTATTTCGTTTATTAGGATTGTCCAACTCCTTAGCATACTGATAACAAAACAATCTTTCGGCTAGTGTCCTATTAAATCTTTCAACAATGGCTTGGTCTCTATGAATTTCTCTTCTACCGCGTCTTATATTTACATTATGTTTATCCATGAACTGTTTAACAGTACCCATAAATTCTCTCCCAGGATTTACTTGTAATAATTTTGGATATGTTAGTTTTCTTTTATAAATATTTTCAAAAGCTTTAGCAACTTCCTTGCTGTCCTTTGAAGTCAGTGGTTCTGCCTCTTTATATCTACTAGCAATATCAACAACAGTCAATGCATATTTATATATTTTTCTACCAACAGTGTCATGTGGTAGGAATAATAAATCCGCTTGATGAACTTCATTCTTGTTAGAAACATCAAACTTTGGCCTCACTATTTTCTTTGGTGCAGGTAAATAAATCTGCCATACCGCTTGTTTCTTTAAGAAATTCAATGCTTCTTTATCACTTACTTTAGCTGCTTTTGCTAATTTCTTAACAGCTGTTAAACCTTTCCAAAATCCTTTAGGACTGTAATAAATTTTCTCCATTTTTTATTTCTATTTAAGATACATTTCTATAACATAAAACACAAAAATGAATCAACAAATCACACTGGTCAAGTTTGAAGAAAAGTGTAAGGAACAAAATGAATATAATACAATTAAATGGGCAGATTTAAAACAGAATGAAATCTATACTATTACAGATTACAGATGTGTGGATACTATTAATGGTGAAGCTATGATTTTAACATTAAATGATTGTCACAAATTGACGAGTTCGTTGGATAGGTCGGCAGATGGATCTGATGGCTAAGACTAGTGAACACAGTTGGATTAGGTGTAGCATGTATATTATCGTTAAAACACGTAGTCAAGTAAAATATGATTACTATTTTACACACAAGTACAAGTGAACCCCTCAACACTTCAACACAAACACATGTCAAATAACAACCCTGCTTATGAGTGTATCATTTCATAACACAATTCCAAAGTGTCTCATTACCCCACATAATGTTACAAGTGTCAACTCCCCACAACTGTTCACAAGTGTCTAATTCCCACACAGGAACATAAGTGTCTAATTCCCCCACATAAGTGTCTTAAGTCCCACACCAGTTCATAAGTGTCTAATTCCTCACAAATGCGCAAAACCCACACAGTTCATAAGTGTCTAATTCCCCACATAGTGGCTAAATCCACACACAAGTGTCTTAAGTCCCACACCAGTCCATAATTGTCTAATTCCTCACATAAGTTCATATGTGTCTAATTCCCCACATACATCTCTAATTTCCCCATATCAATTCATAAGTGTCTAAATCCACACCCAAAGTGTCTTAATGGGGGGGGTGGGGGCCGGCGGGACAGCCAGTTCAAATAAGTG
Source organism: Conchocele bisecta (assembly GCA_029237695.1). NCBI lineage: Eukaryota > Metazoa > Mollusca > Bivalvia > Lucinida > Thyasiridae > Conchocele > Conchocele bisecta. Next base: position 6,401,104 of record CM055265.1, on the reverse strand, counting down.
TCTAATTCCTCACAAGTGCACAAATCCCACACAGTTCATAAGTGTCTAATTCCCCACACAAGTGTATAACTCCCACACAGTTCATAAGTGTCTAATTCCCCCACATAAGTGTCTAAATCCACACACAAGTGTCTTAAGTCCCACACAAGTGTATAAATCCCACACAGTTCATAAGTGTATAATTCCCCACATAATTGTCTAAATCCACACACAAGTGTCTTAAGTCCCACACAATGGTATAAATCCCACACAGTTCATAAGTGTCTAATTCCTCACATAAGTTCATATGTGTCTAATTCCCCACATAAGTGTCTAAATCCACACACAGCTCATACGTGTTACATTAGCAACTGCATTAACTTCTCTCTAGATTCCATTGTCAGTGAGTGTGAATATACAGGACGATAGTACTCAATAATACACCCGGCCACCTCAGGACATGTAATGGTCCACACAGGACAAGTCACGGCCCACACAGGACACGTAATGTTCCACACAGGTCAAGTATTGGTTCACCCAGGAAAAGTAATGGTCCACACAGGACAAGTAATGGTCCACACGGACAATGTTCCACACAGGACAAGTAACGGTCCACACAGGACAATGTTCAACACAGGTCAAATATTGTTCCACATCGGACAAGGAATGGTCCACACAGGCCATTCACAGTCCACACAGGACACGTAATGTTCCACGCAGGTAGTGTAAGGTCCCGGCCTCAGAGTATAGTCCCCCACTCATGGAAACGTAATAATGGAAAGTTCTTACATATTAGCCCAGGAACAAACGGTCTCAACAATGCACATGCAGGCTCGCTTCCTCGCCTCGCTGCTCTCACATGCCCGTAGCACGGCCACACCCAAAAACCACCTGTACAATACAAAACTATCTTCTAGCAAAAATTCCAGAATTACAATGTATGTCCAAAAAGAAAATATCTTTAAAAAAAAACAATCCTCAGATATTTGTCACTTAGCCACTCTACTAAAGTGTCAATGAATGAACAATTCATTTACTGTGAAGTCTGGTATAATATTTCACAATCTTAGGCGAATGCCTATTTGAGAATATTAATAACACTTTAGTAAAAATAATCGCATTTGAACTTCAGATAAAATTACACAAAGCCTTTGACTAGTAAAAATACATATTCACATTCATTACAACACATTCACACAATTCACACACAAACTACATGTCACTAAAACTAATGCACATGTACTTACAGTTGGATAACTCAGTCTGCTGTCTCTAATACAAGTATTGTTGTTGCCTAGTCGAGATTCAAATGTCCACTGTCCACAATGACCCCACTTCAACTCATATACAATGCACATGTCCAAACACACAGGTAACCTGCTTGACCACTCAAAAAACCAATACACAGAATGTCAACATGTATCTCACAGTAGATATTCACTCACTACATACATGTACACTACCGAATTTGACCACCTATGTGTCCAGTGTCCAGCAAACCATATACCTATATACCCAACAATGAATATTGTGACAATTCCTCCCTCCTTAAGTGTAAAAATGGAGAATCCACTTTTTACTCCTACTTCCTCACTAAAATCAACTATTTACACGCCGTCTGGTTTCTTCGTCGTAATTACAGACCTAACAACTACATTCGCAATCCCAACTGTGGTTTCTGCTCTAACTACTACTGTGCATGTCGACTCAGGAAATCTGCTCCCACGTTATCCGACCCCTTGATCGCGATAATTCGAAACCTGTAAGGCTGAAGAGATAAAGCCCATCCCATGATACGTGAATTATCGACTCTTTGGCTTGGAATCTCGGTAACAACAACTTACCTGCAACTGTCTTATTTGTGTCATCTCGGTCTTCCACTTCAGGCTCAATAACTCCGACACATACTTGCGCTATGATGCCTCTGTCACCAGAATCTGTCTGCGCTGGTGCTTCCTGTTCCCGCTCTATGTATTGTTTCAGCATGTTTGTGTGGTACAATTTCAACTTACCTTTAATGTCCACGCGATAGTCCACAGGTCCCACCTTCTGTACAACTTCAAATGGCCCCTTCCACTGCATGAGCAGTTTATTGTGATCTGTGGGCAATAACAAAAGTACCTTATCTCCTACACTGAATTGTCTGTCCTTGGCCTTCTTATTATAGTAACCCTTGTATCTGTCTGTTGACTTACGTAATTCTGATCTGGCCAACTCACATGTCCCTTCCAGTCTCTCTCTCAGATCTACAACATACTGGTATGTGGTTTAATTTCGGTCTGCTCCAACTCCTTCGTCCACAGCTCTCTCAGAATTGTCAATGGTCCTCGAACTGTCCTTCCATAGATCATCTGAAAAGGTGAAATCCCAAACTTTCTTGTGGTGCTTCCCTGTAAGCAAATAATAAAGGCGCAATATACCTGTCCCAATCAGTCGGTCTTTCCTCAGACATTCGACGAAGCATGCGCTTGAGAGTTTGATGAAACCTCTCCACCAATCCATTACATGCGGGATGATATGGAGTCGTTGTCAGCTGTTTTATGGATAGAAGATTACTTACCTCTTTCATCACCTCAGAAGTGAATTGTGAATGATCCCAAATATCTGTCAAGATTTCATTTGGAATACCAATGCGTGAAACATTTCCACTAATGCTTCGGCTACGGTTTCGGCCTCGATGCTTTTCAAAGCAGTCGCCTCCGGATACCTTGTGGCGTAGTCGACCAAGGTTAACATGTATTTATTACCTTTGTCTGTTCTGGGATGTATTGGCCCCACTAAGTCCACAGCCACACGTTTGAATGGTGTGTCGATGATTGGCATTGTGCCAATGGGAACTTTACTCACCTTGCCTTTCGGAAAAGTCTTCTGACACACATCACACGAACGACAATAAACGCATAATGTCTGAATGGAGTCCTGGCCAAAAGAAATGTGTTAGTATCTTTTCTGACATTTTCGTTACCCCTAGATGTCCAGCGAACAATGAGTCATGTGATAACTTCAATACCTGGGCTCTCAGAGCTGTCGGTACTACCAACTGGCTGAAAATCTTACCGTTCTCTACCTTTGGAGATTGGAATTACCCTATAGATCAATCCATCTTTGATCTGGTATCGAGATGTGTTGCCCCCACGACCAATTGACTGTTTTTCCACTTACTGCTGCCTCTCTAACCGATTTTAGAGCAGGGTCCTGGCTTTGATGCGTCTTCACATCCTCTACTCCGATATCACTAATAGGTGCTGGAACATGTAACTTACTTGGTGTTCGAGACTTATTCCGTTCTCTCTGTGCCCTAGTTTCGACCGCCTGTATAAGTGCTTCCGTTGGCTTCATCTGAAAATGTGGTTTCATGCCCCATCCAATCTGGATTAGGATCTCCAGGATTTCTAACTCCAGGAATGTTACCCAATATGAGATCATAGACCGGGTTTTCCATGCAGAGTGCCTCAATTTGTCCAACCAAGTAAGGGGTATCAACATCAATTGCGACCACATCAACCTTTCTAACAGTTCCATCAACCAATACACAAAGACGAGTTCTCCCGTGAACTCGTGTGTATTCACTAAATCTTTCCGCACTACTGCGCTACTACAACCACTATCTCTAAGGACCTTGACCTTTGTATATCCTACATAACCCTCTGAAACTGGCATCCCACTAAACGGTTTTCGGTCTGCATGTGCCTTGCAGGCTGCACTAACAATAGGGAGTTCATGGCCACACTGAAGGTGTACCTTACAATCTGAAATGCAACAAGGTTCAAGTGTAGATTCATTTGGAATTAAACAACTAACAATGACCTTGGGCTTTGTTTCCTCTTGTTCTACAACACAGTTTCCTGACTCAAAATGCCTACCATATCCCATGCCTCGACCTCGGCCTCGACCACTCCATCCTTCCCTTGACTTATCAAATGGCTTAAACCCTGATCCACTACCCATCGATTTAGCCGGACAGTCTCTAACCATATGACCTGGATTACCACAGCCATAGCACTTCCTACCAACTTCACGAACGCGATCTACTCCTTATGGCATAAATTTACTGGAATGATTCACATTGCGATTGTCTCTACCTGTATTCAATTTGCTACTGCAATCAAACCCCCCATGAGCCTCGTTGTATTGTTCTGCCAGTACCGACATTTCATGAACGATTTCAGGTTTTCGTTCTTTTAGAAAAACAGCCAAATTATTACACATTGCCATCATAAATTGTTCCCTTAATAACAGATTACTTAGCCCATCATAAGTTTTTGGTGCATTCCCAAGTTCCATCCATCTGTCAAGATAATTTTCTAATCGTGCAACAAATTGCGAACTACTTTCCCCAGACTCGGGTTTACTGTTTCTGAATTTATGTCTGAATCCTTCTTCAGTCAATTGAAAGCGTTTCAACAGTGAGTCCTTCAAAGTTTTGTAATCTGTTGCATTTGTTGGAGACAATCGTGAATAAACTTCTAAACCTTTGCCCTTCAACAATGTACTCAAATTCACAGCCCATATATCTTCAGACCAACCAGCCATTTCAGCAAAACGCTCAAACCTTTGAATGTATGCATCTAAGTTATCCTTTCCTTCTTCAAACGGAGGTAATCTGGGTAATTTCATTTTTGCCCCACCACCGTTATTGTACGAATGATTACCTGCATTATCATATGCTAAAGACATATCACCTGATGCCCTACTTCTAACTCGTTCAAGTTCAATTTCCCTTATCTAACAGCTCTAACTTGCACCTAGTCTGATCTTTAGGACAACTCTAACTCGAAATGCTTTTGTTTTTCCTCAGACAAGGCTAATTCCTTCCTACTCTCTCGCTCCCTATTTCTCATCTCTTTCACGTGTAAGCTCCTCTCGCTTCTCGATAAATGCTAGCAATTCATCCCCTTGATAACCAAACCCCACCTGTCCAAGTTCCATTGACTTTTCAAAATCCATATTTCTTGTCAATGAACCTTCACCTACAAGCCTAAATCCAATTAATATCAATAGTCCTATTGCCAATATCCATATACCTTTTTCAGTGGCAATGACCTATCCCACCGTGCCATTTGTCACAAATTGACGAGTTCGTTGGATAGGTCGGCAGATGGATCTGATGGCTAAGACTAGTGAACACAGTTGGATTAGGTGTAGCATGTATATTATCGTTAAAACACGTCGTCAGTAAAATATGATTACTATTTTACACACAAGTACAAGTGAACCCCTCAACACTTCAACACAAACACATGTCAAATAACCACCCTGCTTACGAGTGTATCATTTCATAACACAATTCCAAAGTGTCTCATTACCCCACATAATGTTACAAGTGTCAACTCCCCACAACTGTTCACAAGTGTCTAATTCCCACACAGGATTCATAATCAAGTGTAATTCTCACTTCCCCATCATAAGTGTCTTAAGTCCCACACCAGTTCATAAGTGTCTAATTCCTCACAAGTGCACAAATCCCACATAGTGTCTAAATCCACACACAAGTGTCTTAAGTCCCACACCAGTTCATAAGTGTCTAATTCCTAACATAAGTTCATATGTGTCTAATTCCCCACATACATCTCTAATTTCCCCATATCAATTCATAAGTGTCTAAATCCACACCCAAGTGTCTTAAGTCCCACACCAGTTCATAAGTGTCTAATTCCTCACAAGTGCACAAATCCCACACAGTTCATAAGTGTCTAATTCCCCACACAAGTGTATAACTCCCACACAGTTCATAAGTGTCTAATTCCCCACATAAGTGTCTAAATCCACACACAAGTGTCTTAAGTCCCACACAAGTGTATAAATCCCACACAGTTCATAAGTGTCTAATTCCCCACATAATTGTCTAAGTCCACACACAAGTGTCTTAAGTCCCACACAAGGGTATAAATCCCACACAGTTCATAATTGTCTAATTCCTCACATAAGTTCATATGTGTCTAATTTCCCACATAAGTGTCTAAATCCACACACAGGCTCATACGTGTTACATTAGCAACTGCATTAACTTCTCTCTAGATTCCATTGTCAGTGAGTGTGAATATACAGGACGATAGTACTCAATAATACACCCGGCCACCTCAGGACATGTAATGGTCCACACAGGACAAGTCACGGCCCACACAGGACACGTAATGTTCCACACAGGTCAAGTATTGGTTCACCCAGGAAAAGTAATGGTCCACACAGGACAAGTAATGGTCCACACAGGACAATGTTCCACACAGGACAAGTAACGGTCCACACAGGACAATGTTCCACACAGGTCAAATATTGTTCCACATCGGACAAGGAATGGTCCACACAGGCCATTCACAGTCCACACAGGACACGTAATGTTCCACGCAGGTAGTGTAAGGTCCCGGCCTCAGAGTATAGTCCCCACTCATGGAAACGTAATAATGGAAAGTTCTTACATTATTAGCCCAGGAACAAACGGTCTCAACAATGCACATGCAGGCTCGCTTCCTCGCCTCGCTGCTGTCACATGCCCGTAGCACGGACACACCCAAAAACCACCTGTACAATACAAAACTATCTTCTAGCAAAAATTCCAGAATTACAATGTATGTCCAAAAAGAAAATATCTTTAAAAAAAAACAATCCGCAGATATTTGTCACTTAGCCACTCTACTAAAGTGTCAATGAATGAACAATTCATTTACTGTGAAGTCTGGTATAATATTTCACAATCTTAGGCGAATGCCTATTTGAGAATATTAATAACACTTTAGTAAAATAATCGCATTTGAACTTCAGATAAAATTAACACAAAGCCTTTGACTAGTAAAAATAAACATATTCACAATTCACACAATTCACACAATTCACACAATTCACACACAAACTACATGTCACTAAAACTAATGCACATGTACTTACAGTTGGATAACTCAGTCTGCTGTCTCTAATACAAGTATTGTTGTTGCCTAGTCGAGATTCAAATGT